>JAZKJV010008025.1:0-600000 GCA_037367405.1 Ottelia alismoides | reverse complement strand
GATCTATCAAGAGGCTGAAGGGTATCCTTGAAAACGCCGTCATTTCGATTCAGGGCATGAGTTACAATGTTGATTTTGTCGTATTTCCCATGGAGACCTCTATAGGGGAGCACTCTCCAATCATCCTGGGACGACCATTCCTCTCCTCTGCGAGGGTCGTTATTGATTATGGATCAGGAGAGATTTGCTTCCATCCTGCTGACGAAAGCGAAGTGTTGTCACCACACAGATTGCTGACCAGAGACCTGCACCTAATGTGACTACACCTATCTTGGTTGACCCTGAGGACCATGACCTTGACGAGACTATCAGAGAATTTTGCTGCTTATTGGATTCCACTGAGACCCAAGAATTCCTCTCCAAGGAGGAAGACTTGGAAAGCATGGACCTCGGAGTTCCTTCTTCTGGGACTTGGCGTAGTGTTGATGACATCCGCGAGATTTACACGATCGACACCATTGAGCGGAGGGTAGACTTAGAGACTAGACAGGACGAACATGATTTGACTACTTTCACCGATGAGTCCGTTCCTATTCACTTGGATTCAAATGAGACAAAGGCCGAATTTGATTTAGTTGCTTTTCTTCGGGAATTCGGGCCTTTCAATGAGAAGGATGATCCGGTTGAGATTATTGAGGATGAACAGAGTTTGACTACTTCCACTGATGAGTTCGTTCCTTTTGGTTTTGACCTGGACGAGACCTCGCAGGACGACACTGATTACACTACTTCCGATGATGATGAGTTTGTCCCATTTCACTTCGATATCAGCAAGACTCCTAAGGCCGGACCTAGTCGTACTTCTTCCACTCACCAGTCTGTGCCTTCAAACCCTCGGGACCATGAGGATGTTCACTCTGTCCACCCTGATTGGTTTCCGTCCACTGTGGACCCCGATGTCGACCTGCACCACACTAGATCTATTCCTTAGCGGTACCGCAAGAAGGTTTGCTTTCGACCTTCTTGACCTCGTGTATATCCACCTCTGGTGTACATTCTCCTTTGTTTACCTCTATCCCTCTACTGTATTGCTCGTCCACCCATTCTTGTGTTTGCCTTGCTTAGGACGTACTTTGTCCTAAGTATAGGGGGGTGGACGAGTCGAGTATTCACTCGTTGTTCCGTTTCATCACTCCTGTTGTTGCCTATACTTAGGGCTTCTTTTACCCTAAGTATAGGGGGTGTGATGCGTACATCCTTCTCTATCTTTTTCCATCTTCAGATCTCTTTTCTCTTTTTCTTCTTTTCTTCTTTTCATTTTCTATCTTCTTTATCTACCGAAAAGGTGCCGTCCCTTTTTGTCAGTCTTCTATACTTGGGACGTACTTTGTCCTAATTATAGGGGGTGTGCACCCCGAGTATTTCTATTCTTTGATCCTCTCCATTGTCTCCTCTTCTTGTCTATACTTAGGGATATCTGACCCTAAGTATAGGGGGAGACAATCTGAGTACGATCTGGTCATTCCCACCCTTGACCCTCCCTTCTTTGTGTGCAGTCTGCTATACTTAGGATTATTTGATCCTAAGTATAGGGGGGACGGTCGACTTCTCATTCGTTTATTCCTTCATCTCTTATTCATCTATTCTTTAGACTTTTCTATACTCAGTATGAGTTGTGTCTTCTCTTTTCTCTCTGATCTATGAGGACATAGCTCAAGCTAAGTACAGGGGGTCGTATATACTACGTATATACTTTAGCCATAACTCGTACTTTCGTATTTTTACTAATAAATATGGCTAATTTTACTTATAAAATTCATTAAAAATCTTAATAAAAAGATGTGATTATTCCTCAAATTCTTTTGTATTTACTGATTAATAAATCATGTGAAAATATTTTTTGCAAAATGTTTGAAAAATAGTTTGAAAAAACTTTGTGAAAAACCTTTTGAAAACTAATTTAAAAATGTTTTGTTACATGTTTTCAACCTTTGTAGAAATATTTTGATTGTAAAATTATTTTCTTAGCGTGAAATAAAATGGTTTGAAAAATGATTTGCAAATGGTTTGAAAAATGGTTGCAAAAATACGTGAAAAATCTATAAATACTGTTTGGAAAACCTTTGTAAAATGATTTTCAAATGTGTGTACTTGTTTGTAAAAACTGTTTGTAAAAATTATTTTAGACTATAGTTTTCAAAATTATTTGAAAAACCCTTTTCAAATAAGTTTGAGGAATACATAAATCTCACCTAAAATTCTCTATATACATACCTATAAAAATTGATCACTTACCCTTGTGAATTCCTAAAAATCTACCTCTTGTAAATACAAGATGCACTCCCGTGTAAATATTTGTACCTAATTTTAGCCAAAACCTTTTGATTTTCAAAAATCCCAAAAACATTTGCAAAATTAAAAACCAAAAACATTTGAAAAATCTCTTTGGAAAATACAAAAAAATGCATATGCATCATCTTTTCAAAAATCCATAAAAAGTTCAAAATCTTGAAAATTGCATCACAAAAATATTTTCTGCATTCTGCATAGCATAGCATGCGCGCTTTTCGGATTGAGTTTGATAGTTGAACGAGTCTAAGTAAAATCCGGAGATTGGAGCTTGGTTGGACCTTAAATCTACCTAATTAACAGGAACCTTATAGGAACTGGGATTGAGGTACTTCAGGTCTAGTTGACTTAATTCTTTGAGGATCACGGGACTTGGTTCAATGGATTCTTGACTGCCTAAGTAGAGTATTTCAGAGCACACGCATGACTCTTGTTGATCATGACCTAACTTGGACACCTGCACCTTTCACTTGGCTCAACTCAGTTGGAGTGGTGAGGGGGTTGGATTTGCCGGTATGAGACGCACACAGGTGGAAACACTTGTCCTCCTCAAGGGAGGGAAGTGCACCCCAACCCGACCAGTGATGATGAGTTTCGAGGATAGGAGATCGTGGGTTGCCATAAAGCATCAAAATAAGGATAGTCTACTGGCTCTAGAGGAAAAACTCCCTATGTAAATGCTGCAATATATAGTATTTCAAAAAAATTTGCAAAAGCAAAAAACTCCAAAAAAGTGGACAGGCCTGCACAAAAATAAAAATGCCTGCCGGAGTGTACATATGTGTAAAGTCAAATAAGCAAGCTTGAGCTTCAAAGTCAAATCATGTGAGCCTGCAACTGGATGACTTGACTACACTGGTCTTGCATCCTAGGATAGGTTGCTACACTGGCTACCATCCATTCTTCTCTTCACCCCCTCCTCTTGAGCTGGTTGCCACTTGAACGTAGAAGGGAATACCTTGCTCCTTGAGGAATGAGTTGTTGGATTGGAGAATCATTGGGTTATCATATTGGAGAAGTCAGTCTCTTTGTCATTCTAGTTGGGGAGAGCCACTATCACTTACACTGTACGAGTCAGATTCATAGTCGTAAGGGTTTGCGTATGAGTTGAAATATTTCTGACCTGGCTATTGAGGAGACTTGAGCAGAGTTTTGGGATTCTCAGAGGTTGTTGGATTTCAAATCCGGTTATCATTAAGGTTCCGCCCACACTAAAATTCCAAAGGTCCGACTTAAGCTCCAAACTTTGATTTTGTGAAGACAAGTTTGATTGTTAAACTTAATCCAATTTTCTTCTTTTTCTTTTCTTTATTTTTCTTTTTTGCACTTATTGCATAAGTGTTTGCTAGGGACTAGCAAAGGCAAGTATAGGGGGATGATGAATCTACATTTCATCATCTTTATTCTATCATTTTGTCCTTAAAAACCCTAGTAAATGCGTGTAAATAGCGTTAATTCATGTATTTTATCATCCATGCATCATTGTGTAAAATGTGTATAAAATGCGGTTTTTAAAGCCAAAATTATAGAATAAAGAAAAGAAAAGAAAAATAATAAAATATTGTAAATATTTTATGACCCGAAACCCCAAGAACTAGGCATCTCGATGACTAGGTCGACAAGGAATAAAGTAGGGGGAGATAAGGGCCAAAAACCAATAAAAATACCTGTTATTTAATTCATTCTTTATTCATTTTGGGACCTATTTTTGGTTCCACTTTTTATACTTCAAATAAAGAAACTTTTAACATGAAAGTTGTAGATAATTTCATATAGAAAAATACAAAATTGATTTCACCTAAAAATAATGTACAAATAAAAAGATATGATCTGAATAAAATTCCAGAATCCCAACTTCCCAGACCCGTATCTCACAAATAAAAACTCCAAATGCATCAAACTCACCTTTAATTGTATATATTTAAAATAAGCTATTTAATGACAGTCGTTTCGCATTTGGCGGAGTTACGGGTTGAAAGTTGAGTTTTGGACCCCTATTGTATACTTATACAGATTAAAATATTCATTTTATTATTTATTCATTATTTTTATAATTTTATATTTTTTTATAATTTTGTAAATATTATTTATAATATATTTGTATATTAAAATCAGAATAAAAAGACAAAAGAAATACAAAATAAAAATACTTGTATAATGCATACATAGGTATAATACCTATACTTACACCTGTACAATTAACATTTCTATTTTATTAAATATACAAAACACTTCGTAAAAATAAAATAAAAATAATTTTTAAGTGTATAAAAATACTTTATAAATTTATAAAAGAATAAATAAAAATAAATAAACTAAATATACAAAATAAAAATAAAACAATAAAATATATATGTATATGTACCTATAAAGGGTATAAAAGGAAACTTGTAATTATTAACCTCATAAAAATAATTAAAAATCATAATAAAATAATTTATAAAATAATAAACATTTTTTTATTAAATAACCTAAAATTAATTAAACCATTTAGTATATTTAATTGTATTTACAAGGTTTTTATTTAAGTATTGTCTTTTTGCAGATGACGTGGCCCAATCAGGCCACGCCATCCGTTGACCAGGGGTCAACTGTATGACCCAGGTCACAGCCCGCTAAACATTTGCCTACCCTCCTTTTCTCGACTTTTTAGAAGGCTGACCTTTCACCAAATCCGATCGATTCCTTCTGCAATCTTGTGGCCCAAGACTCCATGATTCACGCCAGTAGGTTTTTTCGGGGTTTGGATCAAAGATCCACCCGTTTCTGCCTCGTTCTTTACACCCTCTCAACCATTGTACAAAACACCACCCGTCACCTCCATTGCCCTTTGAACCCTCTTTTGACCAAGCCTTGCCCCTCCGACTTGTGCCATGGACCGGCGAGCGTGACAGGTTAGCCTCCGGCCAAGTTACGCGACGTTTGGCGAGGTCGAGGACGGCGTTCCACCCCCATCTCCGGCCCTTGGCCGTGAGGTCCATCTCACGGTTTTTCCACCGCTAGAGGTTGTTTTCTTCCTATTTTTTCTTGCTTATTACATAGCTATAGTTCCTAGCTTCTCTTTCATGCATTTTTCTTCGCATCAAATCGCATCAATACCTTAGTTACCATTCTCAAACACCTTGCCGGAGCTCTTGAGCTCCGGCGGACCATCTCCACCACTCCATCTCCGCCACCTATTCCCTCCAACCACTTGTGCTTGCCGTGGGACATCTACTATTGTTTCTATACTTTTCTTGCAGGTCCCAGGGGTCGAGCGACTCATCTGGAGTCGGATTTTTGTCAAGGAGCAGCTACTTGGAGCGGCCCCATCCTTCCACATCGCGGCGGCCTGCCGGCGTTTCCCGTGCCGTTCTGAGGCCGCCGATCGCCAGAAGGTCGCCCCAGGAGGCTCCCAAGCCGTTTTGAAGCGTCACGGACCGCCGGAGAAGCTCGAACTGGCCGGGGAAACTTCGCAGCAGCGCAGTTCTTCCCGTTCTTCCTCGTATCTCTCCCGCCGTTGGATGAAAGCCTATTCCTCCCGCACAGCAGCCACCGTCAGATCCTTTGCTTCCACGCCGTTGGATCAGCGATGCCTAATCTAATCTCGGCTGTTGAATCGAAGGGGTATCGGGCCCTGTAGGCGTGACACGTGGCGTTAGTCAACATCCACACACCGTCGGATCGCGCGCACTTGGGTACACCCTTTGTATTTATTTTATCGGACTTAAGCTTTCATTTGCAGGTATATATATTTTGTAATAATTTTAAGTAGGCCCCCAGACTATCGTTTATAGCACCAAGGTCCCTGTTCACGTCAACCCACGTGCCTCATGCATGTGGGTTTTGGGAATTTTGCACAGGGACCCTCGTTTCTCGTTACATTTCGTTTCAGTCCAGAAGATATTTCATAAGGTGTTATATTTGTGGAATATTTGCAAATGAGCCCATGGGTTTTTGATTAATTCCAGATTGGTCCTCCCTAGATCACGTGTGGCTTACACATGATCTTGGGCTTTTTGCATAGATATCCCTAAGGCTTTATCTATTTATTTTTAGTCAGAACAAGTTGTAATTAGTTAAATATTTTCTGGAAGAATTGCACTTTGCCCATTTAACTTTGTGATATTTCCAAAAATACCCCTGCAAACATGCATTTTCTTGCCGTTGTCTCTAATTTTTGCATGCATCTATAAAACTCTAAAAAAATCTCAAAAAAATCACATAGTGTTCCTGTTGCATTATAGTATCACGCCATTTTTTTTCATATTTATTGCATTTTAGTATTTATAAAAATTCAAAAACACGCATTTTCAACACTGTTTGCATTATAAAATATATAAACAAATATAAAATCACATCATAAAAATCCCAAAAAATATATTTTGCTTATCTTATTGTGTTCTAACTCCAGTCCAAAAAAACTAAAATATATAAAGCAAAACACCTAAAAATTAGAAAAGCCCAAAAACCTTCCTAAAAATTTTAAAAATTCTACAAAAATCCTAAAAATACAATTTCAGTTTCTGTATTTTTCCCTACTTTATTATCTTTTATTTAAAATTAATTTGAGGAATTTTGGACTCTGATTTATATATTTCATCCTCATTTTAATTTCGGCTAGCAAGTTGTTTCACTATTTTTTTCAGTATTTTTGGCTTCAAAAATACCAAAAAATTAAAAAAAATCTAGAAAAATCATAAAAACATTAGAAAAATATAAAAATCCAAAAAAAATTTATTTCCTGATTTTTGAGTATTTTTACTTATTTTTAAAAATACCTTATCCTCCTCGCTTTCTTACTTTGTATATATTCTAATTAAAGAAAAAGAAAAATATAAAAATATAAAATATAAAAAGAAAATAAAAAATCAGAAAATTAAAAACCTAAATACAAAAATATAAAATCAAAAAGTAAATAAAAAAATATAAAATTAAAAATCCACAAAAACATAGCGTAGATAGACACTTGATCACATCCACATTTTGAGCATTTTGCCCCGTTATACCTGTCTGCTCCCTGTGTTCGACCTCTACACTGCTTGCACACTATACACATCCTTTGTAGAGTTATAATAAATTTTAACTCCACATTCACCTTTATTTCTTTATTTGATTGTCGTGGGTTAATTGTTGTTTGAACTACGGACTTCGTGTGGTCGATTCAGTGATTGAGCTCCTGCCTTGTGTGGAACTCAATATCACCGTTTTCCGTGTTCAACAAATGGTGCCATTGCCGGGGAGCAACAGCGCGTAGTTTGGCTTTTTGCTCGTGCTTGTGATTGCTTGTCTACTTTTGCGACTTTATTTACTTGTTTTTTATTTTGATATATCTTTTGAGCTGTCTAACCCCTCTCTTTGTTGACTTCGTGCGAGGAACCGTGGATCGAGGGAGGTGCTTCAACCGAGGCGCCGATGCACCCACGTGAAGTCATCTCTAGCCAGCCTAGCACCGAGGAGACGAGAAGAGAATTTTGAAGACTGAGCTCCACCTTAGTTGTAGAATTTACTTCCTGCATTTATTTGTGTAATTTTTTAGTGTGTGAGAGAGAATTTATTATTGTAATAATATAGGTACCCCCGAACTTTAGACTCTTGAGCCTAATTTCCAAGTGATTGTTCACTTGGGGGCTCACCTCGGATTTTTCGGTTTTCATGGCATTTTTCCTTTTGTTTTCCGGTTTTGTTTTCTTTATTTTGTGTGATTGAGCCCTTAGCTTTAGGATTGCTTGCGATAGACTAAGGCCAAACACTTATTATCTTGCATGTACCTATAGTGCGCTTTGGACTTAGTTCAAATCTTTAAACAGTCGCCTCATCATCTTCGAGCCTTCGTGCCGCGAGCCCACCCTGTCAAGCGCTACTCTTGAACTCGATGTGTTGAGAAGAGGAGGGGTGAGCCTAGACCGGACTCTTGGATTGAAGATCGCTGACCGACTTGTGGTGCTTCATGCTAATAGCAATGTCTGAACTTAGGGCGATTTCATCGGCTTGCATTTGCATCTAGATAGGTTTCAATTCTGCTGAGCATCTTTGCATGTAGAGTGCTGGAGGCAAGGTGAGCATTTCTCTTTAGCATACATCAATGATTTACCGCTAGCATTGCTTTTCTACCTCTCCCTCTGATTTTGCCAACCTAGGTGCTTAAAGGAATTGATTCCCCGATAGGATCATGCATTTTTATTAAAAATCCAAAAAAAGTGATAACAAATAAAATTGGGACTGCTAACATTACTCGACCCTAAAAACGATTAAAAAAAAGCCTTGGGGCGAGTAATCCCCTCATTGTCTTCATTTTACATTGCTCGCGCACACACTAAGGATATTGCCCAAATCCCATTCAGCCCCTAAGTGTTTGTGCCATTATAAAATCCATAAAAAATATAGAACACATCAGAAAAATCCCAAAAAATATATTTTTCTTATCTTATTGTGTTCTAACTCCTCCAAAAATTACTAAAAAATACAAAGCAAAACTCCTAAAAATTAGAAAAGCCCAAAAACCTTCCGAAAAATCTTAAAAATTCTACAAAAATCCTAAAAATACAATTTGAGTTTCTGTATTTTCCCTAATTTATTATCTTTGATTTAAAATTAATTTGAGGAATTTTGGACTCTGATTTATATTTTTCATCCTTGTTTTAATTTAGGCTAGCAAGTTGTTTCACTGTTTTTTCAGTATTTTTGACTTTAAAAATACCAAAAAACAAAAAACTATAAAAATCACAAAAACATTAGAAAAATATAAAAAAGTCAAAAAGATTTTATTTTCTGATTTTTGAGTATTTTTACCTATTTTTATAAATACCTTATCCTCCTCGCTTTCTTACTTTGTATATATATTCTAATTGAAGAAAAAGAAAAATATAAAAATATAAAATATGAAAAGAAAATATAAAATCAGAAAATTAAAAACCAAAATACAAAAATATAAAATCAAAAATTAAATAAAAAAATATAAAATTTAAAACCCACAAAAATATAGCATAGATAGACACTTGATCACATCCACATTTTTGCATTTTGCCCCGTTCTACCTGTCTTCTCCCTGTGTTCGACCTCTGCATTGCTTGCACACTATACACATCCTTTGTAGAGTTATAATAAATTTTAACTCCACATTCACTTTCATTTCTTTATTTTGATTGTCGTGGGTTAATTGTTGTTTGAACTGCGGACTTCGTGTGGTCGATTCAGCGACTGAGCTCTCGCCTTGTGTGGAACTCAAGATCACCGTTTTCCGTGTTTAACTGCTCCTCTCCCTCCTTCATGCTACGACAAAGGGGCTTCGACTTCAGCAAGCCCTAATGAGCTACTCCCGGTAGTTGCTCCTCGCCTGAAAGTTGAAGAAGATGCTTGGGAGACTCGCGAAGGTCATCGTGGATCGGAGAAGGTGTGAAAGGCTATGGAAATGCCAGATGGCTGATATTCAAAGGAGGCAGAGCTCCAGATCTGAGTTCCATGAAATTTTTCGATCATTAGTTATGCCATCACTTGCAAGTGTCAAAAGGAATAATTGAAGCAAATTGAAGAGGGTACGTGCATGAGATGAGGTGAATGGGGTCCGGATGGGGCGAAGAAATGGAGGATCTGATGGGCCTCCTCACCCATTAGCAGAGGAGAAAGGTCGAGGTAGAGGGAGGTTCTAGAGAAAAGTGAGTTGGATGGCACCTTCCGCATGCACCTCTGACGCACAATGTAAGCCGAGGAACCATTTGGATAAGGAGACTAAGCCTATACATCAAAAAATGAAGAAAATAAAGAAGACATAACAAACGTAGATTACCTTGAATGTGAAGAACACACATGATGGAGGATTTTTTTGGATGAATGTCGTCATGGCCTTTGGGTCTTCACTTCATGTACCCAACTATGTCACGAAGATTGAAAAACCACCACTAAGGAATTTGTAGCATGGCCGGACAATCATGGGTTAACACACGGGCCTAAGGTCATCGTGGCCGCCTTCCCTAATGAGCTCCTCATGGCTGTTGCTCCTCACCTAAAAGTTGAGGAAGATGCTTGGGAGACTCGTAAATGTCATCGTGGGTGGAGAAAGCGTGAGAGGCTATGGATATGCCAGATGGTTGATGTTCATAGGAGGTAGAGTTCCACATCAGAGCTCCATTCAATTTTCCGATCATTAATTATGCCATCACCTGCAAGTGTCAGAAGGACAATAGTTGAAGGAAATTGAAGAGGGTATGTGCATAAGATGAGGGGAATGGGGTCCTGATGGTGCAAAGAAATGGAGGACCTGATGGGCCTCCTCGCCCAAGAGGAGAAAGGTCAAGGTGGAGGGAGGTTCTGGAGAAGATATTGGATGGATAACACCTTCTACTTGCATCTCTGATGCACAATGTAAGCCAATGAACCATTTGGATAAGGAAATGAATCCTATACATCATAAAAATAAAGAAAATAAAGAAAAAATAACAAACCTAGATTACCTTCAACGTGAAGAACTCACATGATGGAGGATTGTTTTTGCTGAAAAATGTCGTGGCCTTCGGGTCTTCGCTTCATGTACCCAGCTACGAACGAATAGTCATGGGTCAACACCTAGGCCTAAGGTCATCGTGGATGCCTCCATACACCATCTCCTGTTACGAGAAGGTAGAGAAGGGTTGGGCCTTGATCCTTGTAATGGTTGACAACCGACTCATCGGGCAACAAAGGTGTATTTGAAGGTGGAGGGAGATGGTTCTAGGGGGTTTCCATGAAAGTTTAAACTTCTTGGATCCGGTGATAGAGTTAAGGAGAAGACAAGATAGGTGGTAAGCATGAATGGTGGTTGTTTGGAGAAAAAGTTGGTGGTGGAGATTGGTTGAGAGGAGGGTTGATGATGGAGGGAGAATTCTAAGAAGGTAGGAAGTTTACAGAAGTACGCCTCTTGGGAGACATGGAACTGAGGCTGAAGGGGATCATTAATCGTCTGATTTTTTATCATACGGTTGAGATCTTAGCTGATGGGGATAAATCGGGATCGTCTGATTAAATGATTAGATGGTCCTTGATGAAGACAATTGTCTAAGTAGGGGTGGTCCACGTGGTTCAAACGAGTGGCACCATACAATCCAATCAGAATTTAAATAAATCAATAAATAATTATCAAATCTAAAATAAATAATTAGAAGAGGGGTTAGAAAAAATGATAAATGAGATCGACAACTTTCATGTGGAACTCAAAAAAGAGATTACATCAAATATCCTAGAAAAATATTTTACAAGTATTTTTATTTATTAAAAAAATTTCTTTTATTTTCTTTTGTTATTTTTTGGTTTTTTAATTAATATTTATTGTTCGATTAATTACGTACAATGTTTAACTAATTTGTAACACATAAATATTGTCACAATAATATATTTATTTATATACAATAATTATGGTTAATTATTTACAATAGGTTATTCATTAATTAGTGTTAGTTGTTAATTAATGTTAGTGAATTATTTAAGCAAGAGAGATAATACATATATATTGATAAATCTGAGATTTATCACACCATATACTTAATCTAAGCTCATCATCAATCTAATAAATAATGAATGAATTACCGAGTTAGTGAATTCCCTTACATGTGCATGTCTAGATACAAGGATTAATTAATTCAGAATACTCAGTTTTAGAGATCCTAAAACTTTAAGCTAAAATAAGGTCTTAATAAAAAACAAATTCAACTTCTCTAATAATCAAACTCTCTGATTCTCTATATATATAGGAAATATATCCAATAAGGTGCACCTTTACTGGGTGTAAGGAAAGCCAATCATCATATTTATCCGTAATCAATCCGATGATCATAATTAATGGCTCGTTATTTATATTTTTTTAATGTCAAAAAATCCATTATGGTCATTTTTGCATATTCTATATTTAGAATGCAACAATTCTCCACAATTATTTCCCCTCTCTTCCTCTCTCTCTCTCTCTCCATGCCGCCGTCATCATTCCAAAAATGAGGAGGAACATCATGCCGCCATCGACGCCAATCATTCCGTAGTCGAGCTTGGCATCATAGGAAGCGTGCAATAGGCGGAGTACGTTAGCGTCCATGGAGTGGTCCGCCTCCTCGTATTCTTCGGCTTGTGGCAACACTGCAATGGGCAGAGCTTTTCCTTGTTGCTGCAACGATGATTGGGGTGCATGACGACGTGAAAGAGATGGTGACACACACGTTGAAGCCTCCTTCCGCCTACACACATGATGATGGAGGAGGAGGTGGTGGAGCATGATGATAGAGGAGGAGGTGGCGACACACGTGACGTCGGTGGAGGAGAAGAGTGGAGGAGGTGTGGGTGGAGGAGGGATATATGCAGGAGGAGGGCATGCCCGATTTTTACAATCAGAGATCAATTTTTATAATCTCAGACCTTTTTTACAATCACAGATTGTTTTTACAATCTTAAATCATTTTTTTACAAATTTCGTATTGTTTCTTACAATTTTCAAATTATTTCTTACAATCTGAGATTGTTTTTACAATCTCATATTGCTTTTTTACAATATCAGTTTCTTTCTTACAAATTTCAGATCTTTTTTTATAATCTAAGATATTTTTTACAATATCAGATCATTTTTCATGATATCAATTCTTTTACACTTATCTTTTTTCTCTTAATAATTGATGATTTACTAATTTATCTTTTTTTTGCAGTTACTTCATACGAATATTACAAAATCTATATGTACTTTTACAAATAAAATAATATAACTATTGCTAACTGTGATTTTATTTTACAATGCAGGATACAGTTCTAAAATGTCTGCGTAAATTTTACAAAGAGTTCTGCTATTCTGTATAGTACGAAAATACCACCACGTTGGCAAAATCTCAACGAAAAATAGCAACAAAAATTACCAAATCAGACGTTCTAAAAAAGGGAAAATAAAATGTGTAAATTAAATTCAAATTCAAAAATAGAATTCAATTTTGAAATGAAAACATGTATACTAAAATGCCCTTTTTGATAACGAACTGTTAGATTAAGATCTAACGGATCTCGTGATGGACTTTCCATTGGTGCATGAAAGGTGCACCTTATTGGAAGGGTCGTATCTCTCTCTCTCTCTCTCCCTATATATATAATATGTATGACTTTATGTGTTGTCTATATTCACCAGAGTAGAGTTGAGACGTCACCTAAAGCTCCGATCCAAAAGACTCTCCTAAAGATTTAATGCTAAACACTAGGGATTAAATCTATTTTTGCTTCAATTCCCCATCTCATTAGAATGTCGGACTTAAAGATATGTAGATTATAGGCCTTGGAGGGACTAGAGTTTTCTAAAGTGCCTTATTAACTCAACACATATATTTGTGTTTCTAACATGTGTGTCCGTCAAAAGAGGTTGAGTAATTTGTACTTATTTTTCTGGGAATGCACTAGCATAGTATCTTTTGAGTATCTAAGATCCCTTTAACACCCAGACTTGTATCACTATACGATGCATGGCCCATTTTGAGGTACTAGACTGACTCATCAAAGCCTAAGATTTTGGTCCAAATGGACACTTAAAAGTTTGGGAGTGCTTGTCTCTAGTGTAATCTCTTTGATTTAACTTTACAATGCTAGAGGTTTTATCTTTATTTTTCTTTTATTTTTTGCTAGCTCCCACTAATTTTACCAATAATTGTCACACACCAATCAACATTTTAATTTAGGGTCATCACACCCGGGCACTTAGGTCAATATATAGATTAATATAAGAACTGTGTTCTCATGCTGGCTTATATTGTTGACACTTAGGTTTCATGAATCCTTCATTAATTTTATCCCATCCTCAAGCATCATAAGATCAAGTCCAAACTCAAATCTCAAATCCCTGCTCCTTAAGTGAAACCTCATCTCATCTCATCATGAATGCAATCGTGCATGTAAGTGTTGGTCATATTCTTTAAGGAGAGATTAAGCATGCAATATAACATACAAATCTTTCTAACTAGGGTAATATGAATTATTAAATCCAAGACCCTAATAACATAGACATGTTAGACTTTTTAGACCTCATAAACCAAGTGTTATGAATCTCAACTAGCCTTGTTGTGAAATGTAAACGTGTCATGCAAACACCAATTAGTTAATTAATATTTTTCTTGATTTTATTTTATTAATTATTTTATTTACTTTTGAATTAGGTTAGAAAGTTAGTTTTATTAACACAATACTTTGTTAATCTCAATTACACCCTTAAATTTTTGAAAATAATTTGAAAACTATTTTACAAACCTTGTAAAATAATTATAGATTTTTTTAAATATTTTACGAAGATTTTTCAACACAAGTAAAAATCCCATTTTTCAAACCTAAGAAAAACACTTTTTAAGAAAATGTCACATAGATATATGTTTTTAAAATATTTTACAAATAACTTTTACAAAACAAGTAAACCCGTGTTTTTACAAACCATGTAAAACATTTTTGAAAGCCATGTTAAACAGATAATAGTAGTTTTCAAATAATTTTCAAATCATTTTTGCAAAAGCAGTTCCAAAAATAATAAAGTTTGAAAATTTTGAAATATGAGCTATGACTAAAGTATATAATGAATATCTGATCTATCATTACTATACTCACTTATTATCCTCAAAGCATAAGCACTTTAATCCAAATCTTCATTAATTCTGCATCATTAACAATTAACCCTCTTCATGTAAATAGTCCTAATTATTTTACAAAAACTAATTCTTTTATTTTCTTTCCTATCAAAAATCCGAAAATAAATAGAGTAATTGTTTTTTATATTTATTTTAGTGTTAAAAGGAAATTAAGAATATAAAAATCTCAAAACTTTAAAAATCAGTGTTTTTATTCACCAGAAATACTTCCGAAAATCTTGCTTTGTGTTTTTATCTCTTTTGACTTTTTATCCAACATGAAACTTGTACATCTCATCGAGATCTACAATTTCCATGTCTTGACATTTTGCTAATTCAGCCTCCTTTTATTTCTTTTCTAATTTCTTGTTTTTTATATTTTTGAATAATCTGATTGGGCCATGTGGTGCCCTCTGGGCTACCTACGGGGCCCCTTCTTCATGCGCCACACTCCTCTAATCTCCGCCGTATGATATCCCTCAGCTGCCTCAATCTCTGCCATCCCTCTCCCCATGTCCCTCTGCCATTCAATCTTGCCCCTAATGCGATCTTGGCCACTCATTTCCACCACCATGTGAGTCATTGGATGACTATCCATCCAATGTGAGAGAACCCTCCACGTATCCATCCCTTCTACAGCCATAGGATGCATCTTCTGCTTGCATTAAAGCCACACGGCTTCGCTCCGACCTTAACCCTTGGATCATATCGTAGGATCTGATCTAAGCCACCATACATGCCTCATATTCATCCTTTGGATCCATTGATCCAATGGTTGAGGCCGCGTCTTCCACCTCCCGCTCATCCCTCACCGGAAATTTTGCCTCGCCTCAACCCTTGCCCCTTCCATTTTAGTCCCTTCACTCCATCTCCTCTCCATGACCTAAACTGCCATCCACATAGCCCTTAGATCCATCTTTCTCACACACCCTTAAATGTTTCAGATCCGATTCTCTAGGCTCTCCACTCGACCTTTCAAACTTCGCTCGCAACCTCCTCTGAATTCGTCAACCACCACTATAAAACCACCAAGTTAGCCACCGTCATCCCTTGTCCACCAATCCAAGGGTGAGGGTCTATCCAACCTCCTCCTCCATGTGACAGACGAAGGCGAATCAAGGGGCCTCGATGGCCTATCTACGTGGGTGTTGATCCTTGGCTTCACTGACCAAGGCATGGTACCTTAGTTGCCAGTGAGCACCATGCCCCAGCCGGGCATGTTGTCCGACGACCGGAGACTCCCAAGGAGCCTTAGCCCCAGCCACAACCTCTGCTGCTCCACCATTTTCTTCTCAGATCAGGTTTGTCCTCCTTCTTTTTCTATGATTTTCTTCTTTTTATTTTGACTAACATACTCCGTCCCCTACCTAATTGATTACACCTTGATCTCCATGACACATCCCCGATCCTCTTGACACCTTCCACTCGCGATCTCCTTTCCCCTACGACCCCCCTCCACTCCAAGACATCTCCTATGTTAGAGGTGGAGGAGATCTCACTCCAAGCTCTGCCTTCTCCACTGTTATCTCGGACGCCCACCTCATATCTCTTCAACAATGCACCTCTAATCCCTTTCTAATAAATCTCTCAATGATCAGATGCTGCGGAGGGGCTCTGTTCTAGAGCTTCTCCTCCAGTGAGCCTCCATCACCATCACATGCCAAACCCTACCATCACCTCTTTGACTCGTCAATGTCTCCGCTTGTGATCCAAAAAGCTTCCCCGAGCTTCATGCATCTCTGGGGAGAAAGGAGGAGTTGGACACTTACCGGAGGGCCATCATCGCCACCACCTTCACGACGGAGGTGGTCTTCCTAGAGAGAATATGTCGTTGGATGGTTCCTTCCCGATGACCATCCAATGGTCAGGAAGCATCCATGTTGCCCCACCAAAGCAACGAGGCTCGGTGGAGCCGAGCCACCTCTGAGGCACCTCGAGTCAACATGCGGCCCGAGCCATATGTCCAATCATCTGCCTCATCCTGAGCCTATCCCACGAGCATCCAGAGTACACGCGGGCTAGGAAAAATACAATTGTACCCTCACAACTTCCAATAATTGTAGATAGGTCCCTCCCAGGTGCGTGCTCCTCACATTGTGCATCTAGGTAATTTGGAGAGATGCCTCACTGCCTTCTAATAATTATAGTAATGCCCCTATGAAGGACCTTTATGCAAATCTAATGCATTTTATTTTCATGTTTTTATTATCCCCTAGCACTCTTTATTTAATATTTTAAGCATACAGACTCTGTTTTCATTGATGTCAGTTTAAGTATGTTGCTAATTTTATTCTTTTCACGATTGCATATTTTATTCACCGATTTGACACCTTATTCTACATGCTATGTTCTAGGTAAATGTGTCAATTGCTCCTCATTTTAATGGCATTAATTATATTTATTCTTAAATTAACATTGAAATGAGAATCTCTTTAATTATGATCAATCATTAAACCATTTTAGGTATATTTTCGCATGTTTGTCCATATCATTCGCTTGCATGTTCATATTGCATTGCAGATCATCTCACATTATTTAATTGTTTTAAAAATCAATATTGCTCATTCATGCATAACATTTATTGGCATAACATTTATTCTACATAAAAATAAAATAAAAATGCATCTCTCATTTTGTATGCGTCATTGTTTATTTGTCTAGTCAATTGCATCATTCATTGTTTATTTGTCTACTCAATTGCATCATTCATTTTATTATCTATTGTGTGTGCATTTTGTGATGTATTTTGTATCTGCATGATGAAGGCCTAAAATGAATGAATTTAATTACTCTTATTTAACCAATAATTTTGATAAATTGACGAGGAGGATCGTGTCCCTGTGTTCGATCGTGGTATCATTGACAAGTAAAATAATTACCCACCTATTCAAAGAGGTGTTATTTTGCTTGAAATCTCAGATCGTCTCCTATACTATCGATATGATAAAATTAACTTTTTAAAGAGGTGAGCTAGCAATGCTCTAGATGGCACTGTTGTCGGAGACACGACTAATCCTTATTTATTTATTGGATTTAGTATATTATTTTTGAGTTGATTATTTTCAAAAATATAGGTCTTCTTGTTGTGTTTGTTTACATCATTAAATTTCTTGATGTTTTTTGACATTTATTTTATGGCATGGCTCATGGAGATGGAGGATGCTCGATCTAAATGGAGGAGTGGAGTTGGGAGCTCCCGATACGAGGGGGTGCAGAAGAAACTCAAGAGAAATCAAGGAACTTAATTGATATTTTGTTCATGAATTTGTTTTGTAAATAATTATCATTTGCATTTCTAGCAGTCCTCGTTCGAGGGCTCGCATGTGTAATTTGAACTTGAACTTTGCGTGTGTGTGTGGAGCATGTTTCACCCAAATCCGAGTGGGACTTCACATGAGTGTTCAAACATAGGGTTAGGCATGCGACTCTCTGAGCTTCCTTCATTCCAAATATTTTGTGCTCGATTCGTAGGATAGGACACACAATAAGAGTCAAGGAGATTCACTTCATCTCCCTAACTCATAGAGACGTATGTAAACATTAATATATGTAGATAGATTTAATTCAATTTTTTCTGATAATCATCTCATGTTTAGGTGTGGTTTCATCAACTTGCATGCATGTTGTGTAAAATTTAAAAACAGTCTTGCATACGCATGAAGATTGCTGGAGGCACTGTAAGTCTTCTCTCAAGCATGCATCATAGTTTTCACGAATGCACTGTATTTTCTTTATCTTCCCCTTTTTTATCACTTAGGAAATTAAAGGAAATTGGGAATGGTTGATTAGATGATGATTGCTTGATTTGTGCTCTACGTTAATGCAATGATAATATTAAGCTAACATTTGGACTGTAATGCAAGTTGACCAAAAAAATGGAATAAAATGAACCTTGGTTTACGGGAGAGCAATGCCTCATTTGACATAATTTTTGATTGAAATTTGAGAGGTTAGGATGTATCCCTATGATAATGGCCAATACATACCTTTAAGACATGTGTAATGAACTTAAATTTATGGATGATCACCAACTAAAATAAGACAAGCCAATTTTACGAACCTTTACGATCTTCATGTGTTTATTGGTGAATCAAAGGTCGATGCTTGATTGGTTGAGCCTGATTTGTGTACTCTACCCAACCCTCTCGTATCCACCCCCATCTATGCAGATCAAATCATCTCTATAAATCCACTCTTACCCCTATAACTCTGTAATCATGGTTCCCCATCCTTAATTCAACATCCAAATACTTAGGCTACTCTTTAGCCTAAGTATATGGGGAACCTTATACAGTCTTTGATTATTCACCACATGTCCCACCATCCTTATTGCATATTCTCTACTTAGGATAATCACAATCTAAGTATAGGGGGACCTGAGTTAAATATTGGCTTCCCCCTTCTTGTTCTTGTTATTCTTAGGATAATTTAATATAAGCGTAGGGGGAGCATCTTAGTTAGTTCTGCTACATCACCTTGTATTTAACCTGAGCTAAGGTTTCATATCACTTTTTGCTATGAGGACATAACAAAAGTTAAGTATAGGGGGGTATACCGTACATATACTTTAGCCATATTGTGAAAAATTTAGAATTTTTTGGGTCTAGAGTATAAGTATTTTTTAACTGATTTTTTGTGGAAATGTTTGTAAATGCTTTGAAAAATGATTCTAACTATGTGACACTATTTTGAAAAATGTTCTACATTGATTGGAAAAATGGTGTTTGACTCATTTTGGAAATTATTTGAAAAATATTTTGAAAATCTATATATTATGTGACATGGGTTGGAAAATATTTTCATAAATCTTTTCAAAATTGAGGGACTAACCAAACTATTTTGTAAATTCAATAACCTTATTAAAAAATCCCAGAAAAACCCCCAAAATTAAAACCTTTTCTTGAGCAGCGATTCTGACTACTGAGCTAGAAAATGAGTAGATATTTCTCAGTGAGGGAACTACTGTCTCCCATAGTAGAGTGAGTGGTTAAAAGACAATGCAAATGGCACCATTTTGAAGTAATATGGGTAGCCATCTATCAGTTCGTACTTACACCCATATTAGATGGAAATGGATGAAACTATTCATATGAGTTTCGACCAGTCATTATTTATCTGAAGATTTTAAAAAAATCCCATAAAAATTGTAAAGTTCAAAAATCACAAAAATTGCACTAACTTCGGAGTTGGTGTATTCCTTATACTTTCACTATCACTCAAGGCTTAAGGATTTGAGAGCTCTTGGTTTTTGAGATATGGAGAGTCTGAGTTAATGAACCTTAATCATTAGGGTTTGAAGCTCAGTAATCCACACTCCCCTAGTTTGAAAGATCTGAGCGCTATATTGCATTCTTCATCTCTAACTTCTAAGAATATGATCATCATGTACACAACTGCATGATTGATGAAATGAGTTGAATTATCATTTAAGGAATTGGGACTGGTGAATTGAGTTTAGACCCAATATAATGATGCTCGAGGACGGGATAAAGTTAATGAAGGCTTCAAGAAACCTGAGTGTTAGCAAACCCTAGCTAGTATGTGACAAGTTCTCATGTTATCGTTTGATATTGACATATGTGCCATGATGTGTTGAAACTAAATAATTGTTGATCAATGTGCGCCATTCTTAGTAAAAATAGTGGAGCTAGCAGAAAAGAAAAGAAAAGAAAGAAATATTAAAAGAAAAGCTCTCTTAAATACAAAGTTGAATATCAAGAGCTTCAATCAAAGGTGAGAGCTCCCACCCATTTCAAAATTTACACTTGGACCAAAGCCAATTAGGACCAAGGAGTTGGGCTAGTACCTTAAAAAGGGCCATACATCATATGCCATACAAGTCTGGGTGTAAGTATATTAGATACTTAAAGACGACACACCACAGTGTACTCCCAGGAAAACAAGTACAGACAACTCAATATCTTTTAACAGACACATTGATCAATAAACCTAAAAATATGTCTTGAAAAATAAGGCACCTGAGAGGATCCTTGTTCCAATGCGAGGGAGAGAAGAAAATACACAAATCTATGCACTCCATAATCCGGCTTTTCATCTACACATTCAAGTCTGATAAGCTAATGAGACAATGGCTTGATCGCAAGAAAATGCTTATTCCCTAGTGTCGAGAATTAGGTCTAGAGGAAAGTCTCCTGGACTTGGACCATGGGTGACATTTCGACTCGACTCTCATGATTGCAGTACACTAATGTCATATCTTTTTATTATATGTACAAAACATAGAATATGATAAGTAGAGAAGTTGGATTCATTTTGACCATAGCATGGTTCATCCCAGAAATTTAAGATCACTCAAATTAAGGATATTTGATGAATAAAGCTTTGAAAATTCACATGCACTATCAGGAATTAATCTGACTCCTTCATCATTAGATGCTTGAGGACGAGTATATTTTAAGTATAGTGGGATGATGAATGTTTGATTTATCATTACTATACTCCCTTATTAGCCTCAGAACATCAACACTTTAATTCAAATCTTCATTAATTCCACATCATTAACAATTAGTCCTCTTCCTGTAAATATCACTAATTATTGTACAAAATTAACCCTTTTGTTTTCATTCCTATCAAAAATCCCAACAAACTAGAGTAATTATTGTTTATATTTATCTTGGTGTTAAAAAGGAATTAAAAATACAAAAAATCTCAAAACATAAAATATCAATGTTTTTTATCTCTTTTGACTTTTTGTCCTACATGAAACTTGTAGATCTTCTTGAGATTTACAACTTTCATATTTTGCTAATACAACCTCCTTTTTTCTTTTTTTAATTTATTGTTATTTTGCCTATTTTTTAATAATATGATAGACGATGTGGCACTCTCTGAACCACCCATGTGGCCCCTTCTTCGTGTACCACCTGCCTCTAACCTCCACCGTATAATCTCCCTCAGCTACCTAAATCTTTGTCGTCGCTCTCTGCAGGTCTCTCAGCCTTTTGATCTCACACCTGATGCGATCTTGGCCACTCATTTCTGCCTCCATCTCAATTATTGGATGGTTATCCATCCAACGATTGAGAACCCTCCATGTCTTTGTCCTTTCTACAACTGTAGGATGCATCTTCTGCTCGCATCAGAGCCACATGCCACGCTCCAATCTCAACCCTAGGATCTGATCTCGGCCACATATACACACCTTATCCTCAGCCTTTGGATATGTTGATCCAATGGCTGAGGAACGTCTTCCACCTCTTGCTCATCCCTCGCTGGATGTTTCGCCTTTCCTCAACCCTCACCCCTTCCATTTTTAACGCCTCCTCTCCATGACCTAACATGTCCTCCACGTAGCCCTTAGATCCATCTTTCCTACATACCCTTCAATGATTCAGATCCGATTCTCTAGGGCCGCCACTCGACATTTCAAGCTTTGCTCATCACATCCTCTGAAATCGTCGATCACCTCCGTAAAACCACCAGGTCCACCACCTTCATCTCTCATCCACCAATCCAAGAGTGAGGGCTTAGCCATCCTCTGCCTCCCTATGGCAGATGGAGGTGGATCGAGGGGCCATGATGGCCTATCCTCATGGGTGTTGACTCCTGGCCTCACCAGCTTAGTCACAACACCTTAGTCGCCTTTATGCTTCATGCCTCGACAGGGAATATTGTACGACTACTGAAGACTCCCAAGGAGACTCGGTCTAGGCCACAACCTCTGCTGCTACACCATTTTTCTTCTCCGATAAGGTTTATCCTCCTCCTTTTTCTGTGATTGTCTTCTTTTTATTTTGACGCACATACTCTGTCCCCTGCCGAATTGATTGCACCCTCTACCATACATCCGTGATCATCGTAACAACTTCTACTTACCATTTCCTTTCCTCCATGACCCCCTCCACTCCAAGCCATTTCCTCTGCCAGATGCAGAGGAGATCTCCCTCCGAGATTCACCTTCTCCATTGATAGCTCGCACTCCCACCTCTCATTGCTTCGACTAGTCACCTCTAATCCCCTTCCATGTAAGTCTCTCGATGATCATACACCTCGAAGGAGCTTCATTTTAGAGCTTCTCGATGAGCCTCTACTGCTAACACATGCTAGCCCCTGCAATCACCTCCTCGATCCACCAACATCTCTACTCATGATCCGGGAAGCTTCCTCGAGCTTTAGGTGTCTCTCGGCAGCAAGGAGGAGGAGTTGGACACTCACCAGAGGCCATCATCGCCGCCACCTTCGTGTCGGAAAAGGTCTTCCGTAGAGAGTCAATACTGTTGGATGGTGCCTCCCCGCAGCCATCCAACAACTAGGAAGCATCCACATCACCCCTCTAAAGAGACCAGGCTCGATGGCGCCGAGCCACCTCTGAGGTGCCTTGAGTCGACATGCGGCCTGAGCCACCTGCCCGATCCTCCACCTCATCCAAAACCTAACCAGTACATGTGTAGAGTGCAAGCGGGTTAGGCAAATTACAGTTGTACCCTTAGAATTTCCAATAATTGCATATAGGTCCCTCTCAGGTGCATGCTCCTCACGTGTACGCTTGGGTAATTTGTAGAGATGCCCTACCACTTTCCAATAATGGTAGAAATTCCCATGTGAAGGAATTTTATGCAAATTTTATGCATTTTATCTTCATGATTTTACTGCAATTATGCCCTTGTACTATTTATTTAATATCTATATGAACTCTGTTTTCATTGATTTCAGTTTCATTGTGTTACTAATTTTATTATCTTTATGGTGGTATATTTTATTCACCTATTTGACACCTAATTGCACATGTTAAGTTTAGGTGGTTAATGTGACAATTATTCCTCATTTTAATTCCATTAATTATATTTATGCTTCAATTAATAGTAAAATTAGAACTCTTTATTGATGCTCAATGATTAAATCATTTTAGGGTATATTTTCACATGTTTGTCCATATCATTTTCTTTCATGTTCATATTGCATCAGAGGTCATGTCACATCATTTTAGTTGTTTTATAAATCAAACAAAAATGGCATGTTGCTGATTCATGCACAACATTTCTTGGCTATAGATTTATTTTGAGTAAATAAAATAAAATTTTATCTCTTATTTTGTATGCATCATTCATTTCATTATCTATTGTCTATGCATTTTGTGATATATTTTTGTATCTACATGATGAATACCTAAAATAAATGAATTTAATCACTCTTATTTAATCAATAATTTTTGATAAATCAACGAGGAGGCTCGTGCCCCTGTATTCAACCTTGGTATACTTTCCAAGTAAAATAATTATCCACCTATTCAAAGGGATGGTATTCTGCATGAAATCTGATATCATTTCTTATACTATGGTATGTAAAAACGACTTTTTAAAGCGATCATGTAAATACGTTACACCTCATATACTTAGCTGGTGCTATGTCCTCATAGCACAAAGTGATACGAAGTCATAGCTCCAACTAAATATAAAGAGATGTACAAAACTACAATCAAGAAGAACATATGTATAAAAGGGTGAAAAAATAAGTTAGTAGAATACAGTGACTCAGGTCCCCTATACTTAAGCGGAGAAATAGCCTAAGTGATAAGATATGAAATAAGAAACTTGTGGTGAACAATAAGATACAACTTGCTCTCCCCTATACTCAGGATGAAAAGATGCCCAAGTATACTAAATGTGGAAAGGATGGGAAGATCAGGACATAATTTAGGGTTAGATGAATCTCTATGATGAATGAATCTTAGGAAATGTGAAATGGAGCTCTAGGTTTTCAGGGTGAGATTAAAGTATTCATAGTCAAATACATGCAAAACCCGATAGTTTCACCAACTCAAACATGAAGACCAAAATGTATGGTCTATTTATCTTGTTTCTTTTACTGATGATAATACAAAATTTGGGTCCATTATGAGCATGTATAAGTAGGATTGGGCACTATCCTAAGGATACATCCTCACCTCTGAGATAAAACAAAGAACATGCGAATAATGTAGGGTTTTCTCTCCCAATACAAGGTTAGTTTTAACTCCATTTTCATTAAGTCAAATTGCATTAACATTCCCATTTTTTAGAGCTTAGGATATCACTTTATTAATGATCTGAACACATAAATCATCATCTATTGATCAATACCATTTCCTTTTAATAATACCTAAGATATAAATCAAGGAAGGATTCAAGAAAAAGCCAATGCATATGAGAAATTATTATGCATGCTCATGTTCAGAGATACTTATAATTATCCCATCTCTCTCCATGCACATGCAATATTGAATATATAATTCTATCTAAATTCATGCAAGTCAATAAAAAAACCCTCACCTAAACATAAATTCCATTAACGAGATAAAAATCATATTATTTGAGCTAAATTGAACGTAGTTTACGTGCATCTCATGAGTTAGATATGTGTGAATATATTGAGATGCAATTAATGTGTCCCACTTCATAGTTCAAGCACATAAAAATAATCAATCGAAAATACAGTGTGCCTAAACCCTAAGCCAGGCACTCAAGTTGAGTCTCACACTAACAAGGGTTAAATAGATTCAACACACAACATACCGTCCATTTCCAAATATTACAAAGTATATACAACACAAGAATATATATATATATATATATATAACAAAAAGAAAACTTGATAATCTTAAAGTGCTTGAAGGAATCTCCTGCGGATCCTCTCACCTGGAACATCAACCTCTGAGCACCGTAAGTCTCTGAGTGTCCTTGAATCCATGAGCCCTACCATAAAAGAGAGATAGTTAGATATATCAAAGATTATCAAGTAGAGAATTGTATACATAACATTAAATATAACACAAATAATACAACCAAACATCACAACACAACTTGACATATATAATATAATAATCAACTTACCATAAATTAAACCTTATTAATTATATTTATGAAGCCATATCCCTGACCACAACATCATATGATGAAACACTAATTGGGAAATAATAATATGTATTCATTGTAATATGGCCAAAAAGTACTCAATCAGAACATAATCGAATAATCTCTGTGAAGATGATTCTGCTTAAATTTATATCCTAAGCAAGTACAAAGTCGAACACAGAGACATGAGCCGTTAACATAAATAACTAATGGTCTAATATAAGAATTAAGTGATCGACCTATTATCTAGGTCAAAAGAACAAGTAAGTAATGTAATACAAGGCTAGACAATGCATAAATGACTTCATTGAGATGTAATTTTTTAGAGGTTTAATGCCTGTTAAATAGTCATAGAATGAACAGAATGAAAACTTACATATAGACACTAATTTATTCCCTTAATTTACGTACAATACTTGAACAATATTCAGATAAAGATAAGGATCCAGTTCGTACATTAATCACAAGTTATATGATAACTAATATGAAGAATACAACACATGTCAATTCTGATAAATAGATTGTTAATGAAATGTTGAATCAGAGAATCAAGCATGCTATATCAAAGAGAATTAAATTAGTTTAACAATGAAATTGAAATCACATCAATTGGATTCATAATGCTCAACTTATTAAACATTAAATTCAGGGGCATATATGTAATAAAAATAACAAAAAACATCACAAATAAGTCTTTATAGGGACTAAATTGCAAATACTTCAAACTCACTACTGATTTTATTTAAAACACCTTAGCGGGGACAAAACTGAAATTTGGATAAGTCAACGGGGTTGCTTTGCAATTTGCCTAGCGTCGCACGTGTAGGCATGTACGACTCAGGCTCGGTGTCGAGGCACATGGCTTGGGCCATGTGGGAAGGCTTGGTGCTTCGACTAGTGACTTGGTGAAGACCAAGGTTGCAGGCTGGTATATGTCATCATGGCGGCTCTTGGTTCGTTGGACTACGCCCAAGGGCATTATCCAACGACACCTATACGTAGGCTCCTCCTCCTTCATACTGCGATGGAGGGGACTGGACTCTGCTGAGCCATAACAAGCTCATCTCAACTTCTACTCCTTGCTAGAAAGTCGATGAAGATTCTAGGAGACTCGCGAAGGTCACCTTAGGCCGGAGAAGATGTGAGAGGCTATGGATATGCCAGATGACTGATGTTCATTGGCGGCGGAGCTCTGGATCAGAGCTCCATCTGATTTTCTAAGCATTAATTATGCGATCACCTGCAAGTATTAGAAGGACAATGACTGAAGAAAATTGAAGAGGGTGCATGCATGAGATAAGGTGAATGTGATTTAGATGGGGAGAAGAAATGGAGGACCCGATGGGTCTCTTCCACTATTATCAGAGGAGAAAGGTCGAGGTGGAGGGAGGTTCAAGAGAAGAGACGGGTTGGATAACACCTTCCGCGTGCATCTTCGATGTACATTGGAACCTGAGGAACCATTTGGATAAGGAGACGAAGCTTATACATCAAAAAATGAAGAGGAATAAGATGCATGATGGAGGATTGGCTTGGGCTGTAGGTCATCATGGCCTTCGGGTCTTTGCTTCATGTGCTCAGCCATGGCATGAAGCTGGACAACTGCCTCATCATGCGGTGAAGGTGTATTTGAAGATGGTGGGAGGCGGTTCTAGGTGGCTTCCATGATGGTTTCAACCACTCAGATCCGGTGATAGAGTTAGGGTGAAGACATGTTAGTTGGTCGGCGTGAATGGTGGTTGTTTGAGAAGAAGTTGTTGATTGCAGTTGGTTGAGAGGATGATTAACGATGGAGGGGGAATTCTAGGAATGTAGGTGGTTTACAAAAGTGCGCCTCTTGGGAGACATGGAATGGAGATTGAAGGTGATCTGCAGCCGTCTGATCAGACGATCGAGATCTTTGTGGATGGGGATGAATCTGGGCTGTTTGACCAAATGATCAGACAATCCTAGATGAAGGCGACTGTCTATGTAGGAGCAGGCCACATGGATGAAGCAGATGACACCACGTGTCCCAATTAGAATTTAAAGAAATCAATAAATAATTGTAAAATCTAAAAGAAACAAGTTAGAAAAATGATAAACATGTAAGCTGTAGATCTTGATGAGATCTACAACTTTCATGTAGAACTAAAAAAGAGGTTATATCAAACATACATATAAAATATTTTTGCAAGTATTTTTTAAGTATTAAAAAATACTTCGTTTTTACTTTTATTATTTTTTGGATTTTTAATCAATATTTAATGTTAAATTAATTATGTATAACATTACACTAAATTTTGACACACAAAATATAGGCACAATAATTTATTTGTTTATATACAATAATTAGGGTTAATTATTTACAATATGATATTTGTTAATTAGAGTTAGTTGTTAATTAATGTTAGTGAATTACTCAATTAAGAGAGATAACACATATAAATAGTATTGAAAATCTGAGATTTACCAATGTAGACAAGGGAAGGTCTCGGGGAAGATGGAGGTGAGGGAGGAACTGTTGAATGGTGGTCAACTGTTGGAGGTGCCTTATTGGTCCACGTAGGACCAGATGAAGACAAACCATAATTCAAATATCTTATTAATTCTATAATAAATAATAAAATTATTATTAACTCTATTTTGTTATTAAATTTTGTTTTAATGAAACTACCTTCATTAGATAGATAATGTAATTTGGAATACAATGGAGGTGAGTTTGGTGAATTTTGAATTCACATGGATAAGATATTGATATGTGAAGATCGGTTTACGATTTTTTCATCTATTTGTCCTAGTTGCCCTGTGCATTATTTTTATTGACATTTATTTTTATAATTATATATATTATGTATAGTTTCTTGTTGTACTTTTTATTGTTTAGAGTGTGTAAAATATAGAATAATATACAAAAAACGGTCATTTTCAGGATAAATAACTAGTGTTTTAGCCCTCATCTTCCCCTACTTTATTCCCTGTCGACCCGGTCAATGTTGATTCGGTCTTGGGGTTTAGGGACCAAGAAGACAACTTTTGTATCTTAACTTCATTTTTACTTTAAATATAAGGAGAGTAAAAAATAATATAAAGAATAAAACATATCAATATTATATACAAATACAGTATAATGGTACCCTAGAAAATCGAATTTTGTATCTTAACTCTATTTTCGATGAAACTACCTTCATTAGATGGATAATATAATTTGGAATACATTGTAGGTGAGTTTGGTGAATTTTGAATTCATATGGATAAGATATTGATATGTGAAGTTTGGTTTACTTTTCATTTGTGTGTCCTAGTTGCACTATGAAGGATATGGAATTATCCTCAAGCGCATCATGGAAGCGTGATCGTCGTATTGGATACGATGCAGAACGACTAGTCGTACTAGTTGATCTGTGCAGCGGAATTTAAAAATTTTCATGCGATGAAACCACATGATCCAAGAATGATTCTCAGATCGTTCCATCTATAACCACAACAAGTATAAAGGAATACCTCTTGAAGCGTGGTTGATTGAGTCTCTAAGAGAAGAGACCTCCCATATCAAGTCCGATCGTCAGAGAGATTGCTTACGAGCGCGGGGATGAACCGCGTAGTCCTCACAATCCAATAAGATGATCCAAGCACGGTTGCTCCTGATCTCGTCGTACGAGATCGAACGTCTCCTTTGTGAGCGTAAAACTCCAAGAAGATGGAGAACCGAAGAACGTCGAAACGGCGACGCGGTGGTGAAAGCGTTGACGAGACTCTCCTCTAGGGTTTGGTGGACGGCCACCAAGAAGAGGGAGAGAGGGATGGCGTATGAGAAGAAAGAGAGAGAGAGAAATTTTGCTCCAATATTGCATAGCCCTAGAGAGCATGGTATGCCACTCTATTTATAGGATTTTGGGGTCCATGGATCTCAATCCATGGGACATATAAAATCAATGGATGAGATTGATTTATATTTAATCCAATGGCCAAGATTGTTGTTGGTAAAAACCAACAAATTATGACCTAATTTAGATTAAAAATATATTTGACAAAATCAAATATAAATCAATCCTAAATTACACCAACAAATAAGGAGAGAATATACATGGAGATTACATCTCCCATGTATATTCAAGGTGGACGGCCACCCATTCCAAATAGGACATGGGTGCCGCCCACTTGATTCTTAATGGAGGCAATCTCATGAGATTTCATGAGATTGCATATCTCCATGGAAATCTCTCATTATTTATTTCCAACAATTTTGTTGTGATATATTCTTCAAAAAAATAATTCATAATTAATTTTGAGAATATTTCAACCTTGCCATTGAAAAATTGTGAATCACATTCACAACTCAAAACAACATATAATTTACATTATCAATTAATTACACAATGTGTATCCAATACACATAATAATTAATCAACAAATATAAATTATAATTAGCTCTCTCTAATACATTATAAATCACATTTAAAATATATTGTGAATAATTGGATATCTCTATCCACATTATTCTTATCCATAATAATTAAATCACATTTACTTATATTGGATAATTTCTACACACATCAAGATGATTAAATCACATTTAATCATTGTTTCTTCATTGCCTAGATCTATGGAATTATTCTTGAACCCTTAAAAAATGCGATTTCTCCGCAGATACTTGGAGATAAGGACAGGGCGATTGTATTATTCCACGTATAGTGACTTGGATGTTGAGATCATATCTCAAATCCAGATCCCATGGACCTCCCACAGATGCTTGATCAAATTAAGACCATAGACCTAATCTTCTCCTTGCATCTGAATATCATTCAGATCAATGCCCAATACATGGACTAAGATTAGGTTAATTCTCAAATGAGAGGAGTCACTAAAATTCAAACCTGTTTCATCACTCCCTCGGAATGGAAGCGTCATGGTTATACAATCGTTTATGATCACATCACCCTCAGGTATTCCCAATACTTGTACATCCTGCATACTGGAAGACCTACGATCATTCTGAAGATAAAGATCACTTTTACACTGTCATCTTCAGGGCTTGATCATTAAGTTTCTCATTCTTGGTCACCGGTATTTGGAATAGATCATATGCTTTCCCAAAGCATATATCTTACCTTCAAATTTATGTCATGATTCCAAAGCATGATGACCATGCATGGAATTTGATCAGTCCCAATACCTCATGAGTGAGCTCATGTCTCCTGGTTCATAAGTGAACCTGTATGATCCCTTTGAGAGATCGTATTACTCACATGTCCTTACATGCACACCATCTTGTCGGTGTATAGACCTTGGTTAGGTCATCAACCTATTGGTCTGCTAATTGTACACACTCAGACATATAGCAACACATCTATCTCCGGTCAGAGGATGCATGCCTATGCTGTGACAGTATTCAACATAGGTCTTTGGTTATCTCGATCTCGTTAAGTCAACCCATTGACTCAACTAACCTGACACCTTCGAATCACTATTCCCATGCAGAGGACCTGCATCAAGAGGTCAGTAAGGTATCAGCCATTTGAGAAAGGATTGCCATCTCCTACTCAGGCTGGAGATCATCACTTAACAATCATTTGACGATTCTTGATGAGTCCTCTATCTAACTCCTAAGATATTCATCCAAGCATCAGCCTCTATGATTCATTCAATGAATCAACAGCTGTATGACCATCAAGTTGGCCATGGTACATAACCCTTATTGTACAAAGGGACCTTATAGTGCATTCATTCATTCAATCTCAGAAAGGGAGTGAAAATAATCAATAACTTTCATTGATAATTTATTTATTACAATAACATTTATTGTAGGAATGGTTCGCCCAGGGCTCACATTGCTAACAATCTTCCACTAGCCCTCAGAACCATTCAGGAACAATCCTTAAACCCATACTCATTACATGCTGGTCGAAAACCTTCTGTGTCAGAGGTTTGGTAAGAGGATCAGCAACGTTGTCGGCAGAGGCCACCTTGGTGATGATGATGTCATCACGCTTTTGTATCTCCCGTATGATGTGGTATTTACTTTCCACGTGCTTGCTCTTCTGATGCCATCTGGGTTCCTTTGTCTGGGCAATGGCTCCCGTATTATCGCAGAGTAACGGGATGGGAGTATCAGAGGAAACTACGCCAAGCTCCAGGACGAACTTGCGCAACCACACCGCCTCCTTTGCAGCATCCAATGTGGCAATGTACTCGGCTTCTGTTGTTGAATCTGCAGTAGTGTCCGGTTTCTTGCTTCTCCAGCTCACAACACCACCATTCAACAAGAACACAAACCCTGATGTCGAATTTCGATCATCTACATCCGATTGGAAGTCAGAATCTGTATATCCCAAGACTTGGAGATCACCATCTCCAAAGACCAAGATGTAATCTTGCGTCCGTCTTAGATATTTGAATATGTTCTTTATTGCATTCCAGTGTTGTTCTCCATAGCAGGATTGGTAACGACTTACCACTCCCACTGCATGGCAGATATCTGGCCTAGTACACATCATGGCATACATTAAGCTTCCTACAGCTGATGCATAAGGACATCCGGCCATAGCCTTCTTTTCCTCAACAGTTTCAGGAGCCATTCCTTTTGACAGGTGGATACGATGTCTTAAGGTAGGAATCCTTCTTAGAACTATCCATACGGAACCGTTCAAGAATCTTCTTAATGTATCCATGTTATGACAATCCCAAAATCTTCTTTTCTCGGTTTCTGAACAACTTCAGGCCTAAGATGTAAGAGGCTTCTCCAAGATCTTTCATCTCAAAGGTATGGGACAACCTAATCTTTACACTGGTCATCATCCCTATATCATTCCCAATGATAAGGATATCATCTACGTAAAGCACGATGAACACAACGACGCTCCCACTAAGCTTCTTGTATACACAAGGTTCATCAGGATTCTGCATAAAATCATAACTCTTTATGGTTTCATCAAATTTGATGTTCCAGCTACGAGAAGCTTGCTTTAGCCCATAGATGGATTTCTTCAGCTTGCATACTTTGCCATCCTCAGTTATGAAGCCCTGGGGCTGCTCCATGTAGATATCCTCCTCGAGGTATCCATTGAGGAAAGCCATCTTGACGTCCATCTGCCAGATGTCGTAGTCAAGATATGCAGCTATAGATAACAATGTCATAATGGATTTAAGCATAGCCACAGGAGAGAATGTCTCATCGTAATCGATGCCTTCTCTCTATGTGTAGCCCTTGGCTACGAGTTGTGCCTTGAAAGTCTCTACTTTCCCATTAGGTCCCCTCTTTCTCTTGAAGATCCATTTACACCCAATGAGTTTTACCCCTTTAGGTGGATCCTCTAGGGTCCATACACCATTCTTATGCATGGAGTCAATTTCTGACTTCATTGCCAGCATCCATCTATCCATGTCTTGATCCGCAAGTGCTTCATCAAATGAAGTAGGATCAATGTCAGTCTCACTTGACACATGGAATCCATACCTTTCAGGTGGTGCAACCACCTTTGAACTCCTTCGAAGAGGTATGGGTATTTCATCTTTATTTATCTCTTCGGTTTCTAGTCTAGGAAGCTCAGAATCCTCAGGGGACTCAATGAGTTCCTCTACTTCATTTTTGTCTTGACCTTTTAGGAAATCATTCTCCAGAAACTTCACATCTCTAGAGATAAAAACCTTTTGGATCTAGGGTCATAGAGCTGGTTTCCAATACCATCTTTAACATACTCAATGAAGTAACACTCACGAGTGCGAGATTCTAGCTTACTTGCATCCACGTTCTTCGCATGGACCAAGCAACCCCAAACCCTCAAGTGATAAACACTAAATTTGGTTGAATACCAGAGCTCATGAGGAGTCTTAGGCACAGATTTGCTAGGAATCTTATTCAGGATATATATTGCAGTCTCTACTGCATATCCTCAGAAAATAAGAGGTAAATGTGCTTTACTCATCATTGAACGGACCATGTCCATGATGGTCCTGTTGCGTCTTTCAGCAACACCATTAAGTTGGGGAGTTCCGGGAAGAGTGAGATTGGAAACAATTCCATTCTCCTTAAGATATTCCTTGAATTCATCTGATAGGTACTCGCCACCTCGATCAGATCGAATCCGTTTAATCTTCCTATCGGTATGGTTCTCAACCAAAGCCTTGAACTCTTTGAACTTTTCAAAGGTTTCAGATTTATGACGTAATAGGAAGACAAACCCGTATCGCGAATGGTCATCGATAAACATCAAATAATATCGATATCCATTTCGAGTCGCGGTACTGAAGAGACCACATACATCGGTATGTATTAGGCCAATATTACCTTCGCATCTTGTAACCTTGTTATGGAAAGGCATCCTAGTCATTTTACCTCGAATACAATGTTCACAGGTTGGTAAAGATTGAACCTGTAGAAAATCTAAAGGTCCATCCTTTATCAATCTGTTGATCCTATCAACAGACAAATGACCAAGCCTTTGATGCCAAATCATATTCGAATGATTTTTATTCTCCCTGGATCTCTTAGGGTTTTTATTAGTGGTTGTAACATTCATGACATGCTCATTAATGCACAATTCATAGAGTCCACCAGAAGTTAAAATACCCTCTGCAATATATTTATCATAATGATTTATGACTAATTTATTACAGAACATGAATGAATATCCACTTCTAACTAGCTTAGATACAGATATTAAATTCCTTTAACTTCAGGTACATAAAGACACTCTTTAAGTATAAGGACTCTTCCACTAGATAATGATAGTCGACAAGTCCCGATGGTGACTGCTGCAACACTTGCATCAGATCCCCTCTGGATGACTATCTCACCTTCCTCTAGATCTCTAGTTTCATGAAACAAATGCAACAAATTACACACATGAATAGAAGCACCTGAATCTACAATCCAACTTCCTTCTCGTCCAACAAGAAAGCTAGTTTCAATGATGAAAGTAGATTTCATACCTACTGGGGCTTTATCTTTGTCTGATGACTTCAGGTATTCCGGGAAATTACACCTCCAGGGCCCCGACTTTTTTCAGTGGTGACAGACGTCGGATTTCTTCGACGCTATCAGTGTGGATGCATTAGAATATGAGCCAACGCCTTGACTCTTCTTCTTTCTCTTCTGGACCGGTCCCTTCTGAGAACCTTGCTTCCGCCCGCGCTTCCCTCTGACCTGTGCAACCATTGCACTGCCAGCGGGACCATCTTTCTTCATTACGTCTTCCGCATACTTTAATGCAACAAGAAGACCAACATTCGACAAGTCCAACTTGTTCATGTGGAATGAAACCACAAAATTATTGAAAGACTTGGGCAAGGATAGCAGAATGAAATCAGCTTGCATGTCTGCATCCATGTTGGCCCCAAGAGTCTCCAGTTCAGACAAGTACCCAAACATTTTGAGTACGTGCTCTCGAACCGAAGTTCCTTCCTGCATCTTGCAGCGAACGAGTTCTTTCATAATATTATAACGCTGGGTGCAGTTGATGTCACCGAACATATCTTTAAGATTCTGCATTATCTCTTGGCATGTGCTCATCTCCACATGTTGCTTCTGTAGAAGATTGGAGAGAGAACCCAGGATATAGCATCTAGCCAAGACATGATCTTCATCATACTTGTCATTGTATGCTTTTTCTTCCTTGGATTTAGGGCTTTCATGCTTGTTCTCGGAGATCACATAACTTATGCGCTCAACAGAGAGAATAAGCTCCAAATTACAGATCCAATCCGAGTAATTTGGATCGATCAACTGATTGACCTCAAGAAGCCTGCTCAGTGGGCTCGAGAACTTCATTTTCTGAAATTAAGAATGCACTATATTAGAACATATAATCATATATTCATATTTATGATATTTGATTAAAGCATTTTAAATCAAAATGTTCTAGCTTTGTCAACCTTGAAAGTTTATTCCCTTAATCACTTTCAAAGTAAGAGATATACTTACCATTATATCTCAAGCAAGAACTGTGATCTCCTCCTTATCTTTGTCATATCCCAATAATATGAGAACCTATGACCCCAATAAAGAGAAGCGGGAACACATTCCGCCTTGCAAGTCCAACTTGCATCTCCCAATTCGGTCTTTAATACCCGGGCCCACCACCCCTAAGCTGATGTCGACCCGTCTTTAATTGAACCAACCGTCAACATGAATACAACTTGCTATGCACAATCCAATATCGCCCCAATAATATGAGGACCCGATATTGGGGTCACTATGCATACATCCGTACTCTTTCGAGAAGCGACGAGCCCGATCCAGATGCGCTTGCATACAGGAGCTGTCACTTCGGACATGCGTCTCCCATATGCAATCCCTGGCGATGGAACCCTTCACCTTGATAGGAGACCATGGATGTCACTTATGTGATCCTCCATCTCATATTCAAATTTTAATTAATTATCATGAATCACATTCATATAATTAGTTCTTCCAAGGGAAATAACCATTCTATTCATAATAGAGTGTCTCAATTGGACATAATCAATTTAATCATATTAAATTAATTATCAACCCAATTCAATCAACAAACATGATTATTTTACTTGAATATATGTAGTAATATGTCAAAGTACGTATTAATTTGAATTTTAATAACTAGAAAATACAACCTGATTTTCTCTGGCATTATCGAGTCCCTACTCGCTGTCATGACCAGTACCGACGAGAGTGGGACGGACCACATACGTTGTAACCCGCAACCCCAATGCTCTCCGACTAGACATCATATCCACCTCAGGAAAGGATAATGCCAAATATATCAATTTGTACTTGAGATGATCATCGGTTCTTCAACCGAAATTATACCATATAGTAATAATCAAAACATTTTTGATTATAAGGAAATTTGCTACACAAATTCGCAATCCTATTCAAGCATCAAATTTGATGATTGTGTTTCCAACTATGATTTATAGATCAAATCTAATCAATTAATTGGTTGAGGCCAAGTCAATTAAGGAAATAATAATCTTCAAATATTTCACAAATATTTTCCATAATTATTTCATGAAATTAAGAATTAATTTCATTAATTGACAATCACATGGTTCTTGATTAGGACTGCAATTTCAGTAGTGACCCCTACTCACTAAAATTAACTTATCTCAATCAATTTAAATCCAAATTAGAAAAACTCAATTTTAAAAGATTGCCAACTTGATTTAGGACATAACCCAAGGTGCCGACCACTACGACAGTGCAGTGGTTATGTTTCACACATTTTGAGGCGGATAAAAACAGTAATTAATTCTTTAATCATGTTAAGATTCACAGTTCCCGCAACAGTGCATACATGTTCATTAAAACAACCATATCTCGAGCATACGGAATCTGAATTATGCAAACTCAGATCCTATGGTTTCCTTATTTAATGAGGAATAAAATACAAGTAAATAATTTGTGCTTAAACATTTTAAACATGGCCGAAATTATTTACTAAACAGATCTACGAAAATCAAATGCGACAAAACTTTCGCGACCTTAACGAACCCAAGTCGTCCTAGGTTTGCGAATCATATTCGAAACAGTCGACCTAAGTCTCTGATACCACTTGAAGGATATTGAATTATCCTCAAGCGCATCACAGAAGCGTGATCGTCATATCGGATACGACGCAGAACGACTAGTCGTACTAGTTATTCTGTGCAGCGGAATTTAAAAATTTTCATGCGATGAAACCACATGATCCAAGAACGATTCTCGGATTGTTTCATCTATAACCACAATAGAGGAATATCTCTTGAAGCATGGTTGATCGAGTCTCTAAGAGAAGATACCTCCCGTCTCAAGTCCGATCGTCGGAGAGATTGCTTGCGAGTGCGGGAATGAACCGCGTAGTCCTCACAATCCAATAAGATGATCCAAGCACGGTTGCTCCTGATCTCGTCGTACGAGATCGAACGTCTCCTTTGTAAGCGTAAAACTCCAAGAAGACGGAGAACCGAAAAACGTCGAAACGGCGACGCGGTGGCGAAAGCGTTGACGAGACTCTCCTCTAGGGTTTGGTGGACGACCACCAAGAAGAGGGAGAGAGGGATGGCGTGTGAGAAGAAAGAGAGAGAAATTTTGCTCCTATATTGCATAGCCCTAGAGAGCATGGTATGCCTCTCTATTTATAGGATTTTGGGGTCCATGGATCTCAATCCATGGGACATATAAAATCAATGGATGAGATTGATTTATATTTAATCCAATGACCAAGATTGTTGTTGGTAAAAACCAACAAATTATGATCTAATTTAGATTAAAAATATATTTGACAAATCAAATATAAATCAATCCTAAATTACACCAACAAATAAGGAGAGAATATACATGGAGATTACATCTCCCATGTATATTCAAGGTGGACGGCCACCCATTCCAAATAGGACATGGGTGCCGCCCACTTGATTCCTAATGGAGGCAATCTCATGAGATTTCATGAGATTGCATATCTCCATGGAAATCTCTTATTATTTATTTCCAACAATTTTGTTGTTATATCTTCAAAAAAATCACAATTAATTTTGAGAATATTTCAACCTTGCCATTGAAAAATTGTGAATCTCATTCACAACCCAAAACAACATATAATTTACATTATCATCTAATTACACAGTGTGTATCCAATACACATAATAATTAATAAGCAAATATAAATTATAATTATCTCTCTCTAATACATTATTAATCACATTTATAATATATTATGAATAATTGGATATCTCTATCCACATTATTCTTATCCATAATAATTAAATTACATTTAATTATATTGGATAACTTCTACACAAATCAAGATGATTAAATCACATTTAATCATCGTTTCTTCATTGCTTAGAACTATGGAATTATTCTTAAACCCTTTAGGAATAATGCGATTTCTCCGCAGATACTTGGAGATAAGGACATGGCAATTGCATTGTTCCATAGTGACTTGGATGTTGAGATCATATCTCAAATCCAGATCCCATGGACCTCCCACAGATGCTTGATCAAATCAAGACCGTAGACCTAATCTTCTCATTGCATCTGAATCTCATTCAGATCAATGTCCAGTACATGGACTAAGATTAGGTTACTTCTCTAATGAGAGGAGTCACTAAAATCCAAACATGTTTCATCACTCCCTCGGAATGGAAGCGTCATGGTTATACAATCGTTTAAGATCACATCACCCTCAGGTATTCCCAATACCTGTACATCCTGCATACTGTAAGACCTATGATCACTCTGAAGATAAAGATCACTTTTACACTGTCATCTTCAAGGCTTGATCATTAAGTTTCTCATTCTTGGTCACTGGGATTTGGTATTGATCATATGCTTTTCCCAAAGCATATATCTTACCTTCAAATTCATGTTATGCTTCCAAAGCATGGCGACCATGCATGGAATTTGATCAGTCCCAATACCTCGGGAGTGAGCTCATGTCTCCCGGTTCATAAGTGAACCTGTATGATCCCTTTGAGAGATTGTATTACTCACATGTCCTTACATGCACACCAGCTCACCGGTGTATAGACCTTGGTTAGGTCATCAACCTATTGGTCTGCCAAATGTACACACTCAGACATATAACAACACATCTGTCTCTGGTCAGAGGATGCATGCCTATGCTGTGACAGTATTCAACATAGGTCATTGGTTATCTCGATCTCGTTAAGTCAACCCATTGACTCAACTAACCTGACACCTCCGAATCACTATTCCCATGCAGAGGACCTGCATCAAGAGGTCAGTCAGGTATCAACCATTTGAGAAAGGATTGCCGTCTCCTACTCAGGCTGGAGATCATCACTTAACAATCATTTGATGATGCTTGATGAGTCCTCTATCTAACTCCTTAGATATTCATCCAAGCATCAGCCTCTATGATTCATTCAATGAATCAACAGTTGTATGATCATCAAGTTGGCCATTGTACATAACCCTTATTGTACAGAAGGGCCTTATAGTGCATTCATTCATTCAATCTCAGAAAGGGAGTGAAAATAATCAATAACTTTCATTGATAATTTATTTATTACAATAACATTTATTGTAGGAATGGTTCGCCCATGGCTCACATTGCTAGCACAATTAGCATTTATTTTTATAATTATATATATGTATTATGTATAGTTTCATGTTGTATTTTTTATTGTCTGGAATGTATAAAATATAGAATAAAGTAGAGCAAAAACAGTCATTTTCATGATAAATAACTAGGATTTATATATTAGGGTTTTACATATAGTCTATGGCTCTCATCTTCCCCTACTTTATTCCCTGCCGACCTAGTCAATGTAGACTTGGTCTTGGGGTTTTGGGTCATTCACCTGTGATACTTCATTTATTTTTTTTCCTTTTCTTTCTTTTTTCCTTTTTTGGATTTAAATACATGGATTTGTACTGTAATTAGAGACTAATTATAGATGAATAATTAATGCTAATTGTACATGTTAGTTTGTATTTACAGGTGTTTTGCTAGGAATTTAAAGACAAAATGCAATAATGAAGGTAGATGAATGGTTGTTCATAACACTCCTTTAAGGGTTCATGGGAATACCTCGAGGAATCAATACTCATTCTTCTCACTAGATAACTGATGAATCTTCAATTCATCACCTTTATTCATATATTTTGGTCTTAAATCCATAGTAAAATGCATGTAATACCATTACTTTGCATAAAATGTCACTCATTATTTAACATGTAAATATTGTATATATACATGTATTTAATCCCAAAATAAAAGACTAAATGAAAAGAAAAAGAAAAAGAATGAAGTATTGTAAATATTGAATGACCCTAAACCCAAAGACCAAGTCAATATTGACTTAATTTATTAGGAATAAAGTAGGAGGTGATATGACCATAAATTGCACAAAAATACCATAGAAACCCTAATTTAATACCCTATAATAAGCCACTTATTCGCATGTTTTATTTTCCATTTTATACACCTCAAAGATTTATTTTACATAAAAATTATACAAAGTAATATATAGAAAAATACAAAATTAATTTCCAAGAAAAATAATGCATAACATGACTGAGAAGTACAGATGAAAACGCCACAAATCAAAATTAACAAACCAATATCTCTCCATATGAACACAAAATGAACCAAACTCATCTTTATTATTCTTAGAATTAAATTATCTATCTAGTGAAGGTGGTTTCATTAAAAATGGAGTTAAGATACAAAAGGTATCTTCTTGCTCCTTATTGTACTATTTATCTGTATATAATATTCATACTTTTTTTCTTGAAATTTTACTCCTATTATATTTGTAATACTTGTATATATTAGATAAAATGTAACTAAAATTAGAATCATAAATAGGACCAAAAAAATTATCAGAAATAAATAATTGGATAGTAAAATACATGTATAATATACCTATTTATAAGTACTTATATTTATTTAAGTGTACAAATCAAACTATAAAAATAATATATATATGTATTGAAATATGTTACCAATAAATAAAATATATAAATATAGTGGTTGAATAAAACTAATTAAATAAAAATACAAATACATAAAATTTACATAAATAAATATTTAAATAATTACATATAAATAATTATACATAATTATTAAATACATGGGATATTTTCATTGGGATCCTTGTACTTCGCTTATTTGTTAATTTGGTCCCTACCAACATTTATTTATTTTCTGTGTATTCTCTTTTTAAAAATAGCATTTTTTCTTGAAAAATTCTAGGAAAAATTCTATAAATACCTTGAGACTATATTTATTATATATATTTTCCTCAGGGCATTTTGTATCTTTTTCCTATTTTCTAAAAGTCTAGAAATGTTTTATTTATTCGCTATTGAAAAAAATCTAAAATTCTGAAAATTAGCGATAATATCTTATAATATATTTTATCTACAAACTAAAAATTGACAAAAAATCAAAATAAATTATTGGAAATTTCAAAGCCCTAAAAAGTTAATAAAAGTTTTCAAAAATTACCTAATATCTCTAAAATAGTAGTTTATGTCCCTTATTCTTCACTCTTATATATTCTACATATGAATAATTTTGAGAATTTTGAGACTCATTATCTAATTGAAATCTCAGAACAATTTGGCTTAATTAATTTACTTTTATTTTTTCCATTTTAAATTCATTAAAAATTCATAAAAATCTCAAAAATTATCCAAAAAAATAAAAAATAAAGAAAAAATATAAAACCAAAAAATATTTTATTTTGAGCTATTGACTTAATTTTCAATATTTCAAAATCCAAAAACATATGTTATCATCTTTCTTTATTTTTTTTCATGTATATAGCAAATACTGATATCTTTTCTATCTTAAAAATCAAACCAAAAATTTACAATTTAAAATATAAAAATATATATCAAAAACCCAAAAAAACATTTATACCCAAAAAATACCCTAAAAACCCTAAAGTTGTCTATTCATTTTTGTTGCTCTACCTCGTGCTCCTTTGTTGTTCGACCCCTACTGCTTGTGTACTATACACATTCTTTGTTGGGTATAATAAATTTTATCTCACCTACGTGTATTGCTTAATCATTGTTTTTGGGTTAATTGTTGATAGACAAGCTTCAGTTATGTGTTGAGAGCTGAGAGAGACACTGATACAATGATTGTCGGATCTAGTTGAACACCACATGCCTTCCAAGATTGGACGTTAGACACCTCATCTCTAATGCTTCTTTAAATGGCGGTGTTGCCAGGGAGCATTGATTTGTAGGGTATATATTATAAACTTAGCCTATTTGTGATATTATATATTTCACTATCTACATTTCTCTCTTTATTCTATATTTATTTGAGAATATTCTAATCACTTTCTTGTTTGAATTTTCTATGAGGGTCCGCTTATCGAGTAAGGATTTCCTTGGAGATTCAACACACCCTAGAGCCACAGAGATTGGTTATTCATTGCCCAAAGATAGGAGAGTGAGTAACAAGGAAGATAGAAAGATGAGCAATTTACTCTTAGCTAGAATTAGTTTAATTTTGTAAGAGAAAGACTTATTCACTAAATTTGTAATAATACATGATCTTACACTCTTGGACACTTGAACTTTCACAAGTGTATTTTACCAATGACTGTTCACTTGGGAGACTTGATTGGTTTTCTGTATTATCCATCACCTTCTATCTTTATTTCTCCCTAATTTTCTCTTTGTTTTTATTTGCTTTTTTGTGATTTATGATTTTCACATTCTCATTGTTTGCATTTTGCGGAAAGAACCCTTAGATCATTAGGAGTGATTGTTTGATAAAATTAGGTCCGAAGCCCTAAAAGAAATTATGTACATATAAACTCAAGCGCTTGTACTTAGTCAAATTAACAAGGTTCTTCAAATTAATAAAACCTCATGTTTTAGGGTGATTTATTCATTGCATTTCATGTAAATTAGGTTTACAAATTTTGCCTTGCATCTCACGTGGGGAGATCTGGGAAGCATTGTAATTATTCTTACTAATCATCAGATCATTAGATTTTCAACTTGCATTACTTTTATGTCTTCTCCCTCTAATTTTGACCACACATGCCAAGAAAAGAATTGATCAAATTATTAGGCTTCTTGCAAGAATTTCATTCAAAATAAGGGAAAGCTAATAAAAAATAAAAAAGGGATTGCTAAGAAAACCTTGGCCTAATTTTATATTGATTAACGAACTTCATTGTCTTTAGTTCACAACACCCTCATTTTATTCACTACCTTCTATACAAAGTGAGGCACGATCCTTAATGAATAGAGCCCAAATCCCATCTTGGATATTGCCTTGTTTATCGCATGGATGCATAAAGTATTGGCGCTTCTATCGTACATGGGTGCATAGGGCTTTGTCTACTTGCGAACATAGTCTAAAGTATTGAGATTAGGCCACTATCTCATGGGAGTGTCTCTCTCATCATTCCACATCAGAGTAGGTCATTGTATGTTTACAGACTCGATCCAAAGTATCAGTTTAGCCTATAGTTTCCTCCCTCTAATTCTTTGGCTGAGTAGTGGTCCATATCTGATAAAAAGGACTTTAAAAAAGTTCATGCTACTGGCTACAAAGGAAGTGGGAAGTACATGATACTTTTATGGCAACACTGACTCTCTTATAGGATTAGCCACTAAGGACTAATTGATAAGATTGCCTGATACAATCAATATAAATTGAAAAAATAATTACCAAACATTTACAACTCATGGTGTTGAGTTCGTGAATCAACCCTTGTTTTGTGGTTTGATTGATTAGTTTTAATGCAGATCAAGATCAAAAATATCATGCCTTTGCACCTTTCATTTCATACTTATTTTCTCATTTCTTCTTTTAGCATCACTCATTTCTGAGCCTTCTTTTCTGACTCCCTCTTGACTTAGTTACCTTCATCTACTTCTTTTTCTACTTCTTTTTCTCCCAAGCTATCACATCTTGGATGGCTTTGTTTGGACCTTGCGAACAACTACATCGAATCCCAGATGCCGACATCTTCAATAATGCAGGGTGGTTTCCAAGAAGTAAGTATGGATCTTGCGAACTTCTCTTTGGACTCCCCCATCTTCATTCTCTTAAAGGATCGAGAAGACTCGTGTTTCGATCTTACCCCTTCCACAACTTTATCACCAATCACCATTATTCAAGATAGACTCTCATGTTGAATTTGCTCCTTCTTTTCTAAGGATTGATAGGGTCTCATTTCCCGATGCAGATTTTTCACCCAATTTAGATCCCAAGTTACATATTTTTATTGAGATGGCTCCCAACAGACATGACAAGGGCCCGACCTAGGATGAGACAGTGGACTATAATGAGATCAGCACACAATTTCTAGTGTCCATACAATCCATTCAGCAACAGTTAACAGACCAAGCTCTCTCCTAGGTTGCATTCCGTGAAATGTCAATGGAGATGAGGAGGGATCGTGAAAGCCGAGAAGGAGAGGAAGAAGAGCAGCATGGTGGAAATGAAGAAGACCAGCCTGTGAGAGGCCAAGGAGGAGGATTTGAGGAGGGAGTACATCCCAAGAAAACTCTTAAAGAAACGTATAACCCTGGTGTTGACCATGTTACTAACTATCAGAATCCCTACAATCCACGAACACTTTGAGGTGAAACCCTCATTGCTCCCTTTGTTGCATATCTTACATGGCAACAAAAATGAAGAACATTACATTAACCTGCAACAATTTAATAGGATATGCAACACCATGCACTATCTCAACATCCCATTAGAGGTAGTAAAGATATTCGCCTTCACTATTAGACTTCAGTAAAAGTTTCTTTACAAGATCAATCACCTTGGGAAGGTGGTGACGATCTGGGAAGAGTTGAAATCAAACATCTTGCACAAGTACTATCTCATAGGCCGTCTTAATCAAATGCAAGCATTGATCTCCAACTTCTCCCAAATACCCCATGAATTATTTCACGAGGCATGGGAAAGATTCAAAGATCTCATGGATAAGTGCCCCCACCATGATTTGTTGAAGGTTGGCTTGGTCAAGAACTTCCTTAGGGTCTTACATCAAGAAATCCAACGGCTCATTGATGCTACATATGGAGGTTCACACTTCAACAAGGATGAAGATGTTGTGTAGCAAATATTTGAAGAAATGGTTGAGGGCTCTACACCCTATCTTTGTCCCGTGTGTTTCAAAAGTATCCTTGATCCCACTGCACAAGTTTGTTAATGTGACAATGTACCATGAAGAAGAAAGAGAGATGAGTTACAAACTCAGCTTCATTGGGAATCATCTCTCTAACATGGACATTATTGAGAAACAATCACAAGACCTTAAAAAAACACAATGTGATCTAACAAAGAACCAAGTCGTTGAACAAGCTCTATCAAATATACAAGAAGCTTGAGCTTCTGGTGAGCACCAACCATACCTGTCAATCAGTGAAGGAGTCAGCCGGACATTCTGTCGAACCTATGAAGCAATCTCAACTGTGAAATTAAGGGGAAGTCCAGTCTATTTAATAGTATATTACTTATAAACACCTAACCAGGGAAATTCAGCAACACAACATCAGATGGTAGTGTACCATATGGAGCCCCGAGCTTATTCCGAGTCGTTCTATCCACCACCACCACATATCTAGGAAGTAAATGTTGTGTGGAGAAATGATCAACCTCCGACCCATCCTGGTGGACAACCTCAGGGTCGAGTAACAACTATCTGGCCATTTGTTTCACAACAGTGTGGAAGAAATTTCCAGCAGCAACATCACCAGTCTCCACAGCAAAGTCATAATTGGACACAACATCAATACCAACAGCCGGCATACTGCTAATCATACAATCAAAAGAAGGTGGTTGCTCAATACCAGAACTGCTCTTTCCCTCATCGATACTAGCAACAACCATTCCCTCCTCATCATTCTCAACAATACTAGCAACAGTCACAGTACAACCAACCTTAGCTCCCTCCAATTGATGAATCCTTAGAGGCCACCTCGGTGAATTCAGACCTAGACTGCTTGATTCATCTTATATACATCATGAAGGAGATGAGCCAGAATATTTATGACCTCACTTCCGCCAAAACATTCATCCCAACATAGGTAAACACGAGCCCCAACAACTTCAGAAGAAAAAGGAAGTAGATGGTAGTGTCACGCCAACTCTTGAGTCAGGTATCAATTCCTTTATATTACCTAATGTTGTCCATCTCAGGAGCAATAGAACACTACAACCATATGCTTCAACCAAGGGGAAGAGTCACGCTTCTACAGACAAATCTTCATCACATGCAGATGAACCCTTGTTGGAGTCTAGCTCCAATGAGGAGCACCACCACCATCATCATCACGACAAAAAAATCCAAAAAAATGAAGAAAATAAAAAAGAACAAAAAAATAACAGCTAAGGTCATATTGATGCAACCAAGTAGAAGTCGGCACCAGCAGTTGAACCCGTGCAAGTCGATACGGCTGAATTTCCTGAATTTATTTCACCTTCTATTTTTTTATGGTTGTACTATGTACATCCATCTGTCTATAAATAAAAACAATATTATGCCAGGAAAAGGAGGTTTTTGATGATGTGACTATTGCATTTCATGATGATTTGAAATCAACAACCATAAAAAATGAAATATACTTTGTCTGATCCTGACATTGTAGAATTATTGCAAAATATCATGCTGAAGATGCCCCTCTTGAAAGCCATGGAGTATATGCCAGTGATGAAGAAAGTATTAAGAGAGGCATGTACCATAACGCATATAATCAGACACAAGAAATTAGAGGAACACATTCTCGCCATGGTGGTTGTTCATGCAATAAACAACCTCCCTGGAAAGAAAGACATGGGAGCTCCACCCATTAGATGTGAGATGTTTAATCATGATTTTGAAAGAAATTTCTTAGACAGTGGATCATCGATAAATATGATGCCTTCGTCACTACTTAAATAATTTTGGTAAGGACCTCTCAAAGCTACAAGAATGATTTTGCAATTCATAGATACATCAGTAAAGCGACCAAGAGAAATTTTAGAGGATGTCATTGTTACTATCCAAGTGATGTTGTTCCATGTGGATTCATTGTACTATACATGTACACCTCATCACCCCTTCTACATATCGCGATCAAATATGGAACACCATTCCCTCGAACAACCAAAGAAATAGTCGACTACGACACCAAAAAGATCACCTTTTACTCAAATAGCGACAAGGTTCTCATTGAAATGATCCAAGTACCAAAACTTACAGAATATGTGTCAAATGAGAGTGAGCAGATGAAAAAATAAACATAAAACCGTGATTTTCTTAAAGAGATCAGAGACACAACCATATTTTTGAATGACATTGAAACACAAGAGTTCCTCTCCAAGGAAGAACCCATGAAGGGCACATTCGAATTCCCTTCTGTCCTTAAAGATGAGGTACATGGTGATTTGCAACCTGCGCTAATTGAGAATGGTCCATCCCTGTAAGAGAAAGAGGAGTTTCTTGAAGATCTTTCAAATATCTTGCACTCAAATCCATGACTACTCCAAGTGGACAACACGTTGTAGAGAGAGCTCACACCTATCACCGTCATTGAAGTCTCCACTGAATTGACTCCAACACTCCCATATCTAAAACCATTACCATCATAAATTAAGTACAACTTCCTTTCATGTGAGGAAAATATGTTTCCGATCATCATCAATTCTCAATTGATCGCGGATCAAGAATTTTGATTACACAAGGTTCTAGTCTGCAAGGTAATAGGATGGAAATCTCCATGGGATAAACCCTTCATTATGCTCTCACCACATCTATTCGGAAGATGACTACGGTCCTTCCTGTGAGTTTATAATAAGTTGAACCCAAACCTCTAGGAGGTCGTGACGAAAGAAATCATGAAGTGGAGTGATGTAGGATTTATCCATCCTATCTCTGATTCAATATGGGTAAGTGCGTTACATGTTGTTCATAAGAAATCATGGATCACCATAGTAAAGAATGACAAAGGAGAGGAGATTCTGACTAAAGTACCTACTTCTTGGAGTGTTTGTGTAGATTACAAATGCCTGAATCTAATGACCAAGAAAGATCATTTCCATTTGCCTTTCATTGATCAGATCACTGAAAGACAAGCAGTAAAGGAATATTTATGTTTCTTGGATAGGAATTCTGGTTGAAATCAAGTTCTTATAGCTCTAGAATACAAAGAGAAGATGAGCTTTACATGCCCATTTGGGACGTACGCATTCAGACACATGTCGTTCAGATTGTGTAACACCCCCACTACATTTCAAAGATGTATGTTGGTCTATTTTGCAAACATGTGCGTAGTTTCCTTGAGGTCTTCATGGATGATTTTTGGTCTATGGCAACAACTTTGATCAATTTTTATCATATTTCGACCGAGTACTTTAAAGATGTTGTGAAGTTAATTTGATGCTCTCATGGGAGAAGAGTCACTTTATTGTGATTGAAGAAATTGTTTTGGGTCACGTCATTTCCAAGCGAGGCATGGAGGTTGGCCCAACCAAGGTAGAAGTTATCTCCAAACATGAGCCATCTTCTTCATTGAAACAAGTCCCATCGTTTTTGGGACATGTCAGTTTCTGCTGATGATTCATCGAAGATTTTAGCAAGATTGCCCAGCAGCTAAAAGAACTTATAGGCAAGGACACTGAATTCATTGTTGATAATAGAGTGATCTAAGCCTTCTACCAGTTGAAAGAAATAATTGTCCAGCGTCCTATCCTACAACCATGATAATACAAAATTATGAGGTACTTAGCATCCGGTCTCGGAGGGCATGCACTGTCTGACAAGTCGGATCCAGCAATTATTGTATCAATGCCTCTCTCGGCTCTCGATACTCACACAACCAAATAAATCAACAATCAACCCACACTTATTAATATTTCAATAAAAATATATGAATCAAATTTTATTTAAACTTTAACTCTACAAAATGTGTGTATAGTGAATAAATGTAGAATGTCGAACTATAGAGAGAAAGTCGCAGATAAGGAATTATTGTCTATTAAACAAAATACACAACAAATATTTTGTACTTTACTGCCTTTTGATTTTTGGTGGGTTTTAATTAGATTTAATTTTTTTATTGAATTTTTAATGGTTTATATTTTATACTTTTGAATTTTTCATTTTTTTCATTTTTATATTTTTATAATTTATATTTTTTTGCTTTTCAAGATATAATATATATATATATAATATAAATACTATATATGGCATACATATTCTAAATAAATAAAATATAATAATGCAAATAAGAACAAACATTTGTATTTTTTAAAGTTTTAAATATATTTATATGTATTTATAAATAATAATATTAATAATAAGTATTATAGGTATATGTAGTATAAAAAGTCTATTTAGGGTTTTATATTCATAAATATAACTACATATAGTCAAAATTTATAAAATAAAATGTTTTTGTGATGTTAATATGTGTATCTATTTTATCATTTTTCTTGTAATTTTAAGGTGTTTTTAATTGATTTAAATATAAAAAATAGTCGATATAACAAATGCATCAAGGTGTTTTGGGTTTTAAAAATAGATAATAAGTCCAAATTTTCCAAAACTATTTATGATATATACTATATAATATTACTAAAAATAAGAAACCAAAATAATTTTTTGGATTTTTATAGAAATTTTTTTATTCTTATCAGTAATTTAGAGTTTTCAATTTTATTGTTTTTATTTTTATATTTTGTTATTTTTTGTCTTGAGTTGGCATATATAATAATATATAATATAGATTTTTTTGGAAAATTTAGATAAGGTTTTATACTTTTTTTATAACTAAAAATATATTAAATTGCTCCTATATGTTTTTTAATAAATGGAAAAAAGAGGGAAAATACTAAAATAAAATATGACGTGAATAAGCATAATATTAAGCATTTACTAAGATTTTCCAAAATTTTACCTTCACAGGAGCTATTTAAACAAAATAGAAGTGCAACAAAATAATTTACAATACTAGTAGAGGCATATTTGTAATAAAAGTAATATTCACGGGGTTATCTGCAAACAAACCAAAATCTTCATACTTAATCACAAGATTTTAACACTAAACATAAATACAAAGGACCCATGAGGGATTCCTTGCAATTTTCCCACCTCATGTGAGGTGAGATGGCACGGACCTCGATGCAATATATAATAAGTTCAAGGAGGTCCATGCAAATATTACAAAAAACATACTTTCATATTCACAAGGATTTTTAATAAGTACAAAAATATGGAGGGAAGCCTTGAAATTAACCCACTTAAAGCACTAGATTGAGCGGCTCTTGGTGCTCCACATGGATGATCAAGCAACGATGGGAGGCTTCGTTTCTCATGATGAGTGAACGACACAGATTAGATCTGGGTCACCTTTCTTGTACGCTCGATTCTCGCGATGTCAGGAAGAACACCCAAAGAAATTGACGCTCAGGTTGGATCACTCATCCATGTCCACTTCAATGGATGCCTCCATGTTCACTAGATTATGGTGGATTTGAGGTTATCTTTGGTATGCATGGGACGAAGATAATGCAGCCTCCTCTTTAGGCATTTCTTCAAATATTTTCCAAAATTTGTCTTCATCCTTGTTGAGATGCATGCCACCATTGGCATCATCCACTAGCCTCTGAGTTTCTGGAGTCAAGCGTAAAGAAGTGTTGGACCAGGTTGGTGCGAGGAATGTCATGGTGGGGGCGATTCTCCTATAAATCAAGGAACCTCTCCACGGCTTCATGGATGGACTCATGCAACCCCTGGTTGAGAATTGATGATCCTTGCTCGCATCTGGTTGAGATGACCAAAAGGACAGTATTTCAGGAGGAACACAGACTTAAGTTCTTTCCAGGTCATCACGGCCCACCCCAAGTGATTAATCCAATATAAGCCTTGTTATGAAGTATGAAGGGGAATATAATCATCTTGACTACACCTAATGAGATGTTAGGGTAGTGAGTGGTGCAGTAGACGCGAGAGAATTGTTGGAGGGATGTAGGAATCTTCATTGGTGTTCTCATGGAAAGTGGGAAGAAGAGCCAAGAACAATGACTTTAACTCAAAATGTCTGTCGACTACATGGGTCTGTATCCACTCAGTCATCTGGCCAGTGCCATGATTGAAAGTTTCTATGAGAGTAGGCTTGGGACCCTCTCTCCTCGGCTCATTCGTTGGCTCTGTACAGGGTCCGTCTCCTTGTTCATCATCACCTCCTCCTTCATTATCTCTCTCCTCAGATTATTCAACATGCCTTGGAAAGCAACCATGTTAAGTGCTCGATTTGTCAACAATTTCTTGATTAAATGTATAGAAGCAAGCAATTGTGCATTCATTGTATTTTGATCCAGATGTCCTTTATCTGGCTCATTCAGCACCATCCCTTTTCCATGAGGAGCCATCTCTGATTCATAATAAGAGGAATTAATATGAACATGTTCCAATGTTGTCTCTTGATCTATACATGGAAATGTACCCTCATTAGATTGGAAATCTTAGGCTCCAAGTGGAATGGATAACAAAGAATTAGGGACAATTCCGGATGCGTATGAATGGAGCATTTGATATGAATTGAAATCAATCTCCATACGCAAGGGGCGAATAGCAGGACAAAAGTGATCCCATTTTATTGAAGAATGAGAAGAAGTCAATGAGTTTGGGGATCGGTTCTCAAGATCCAAATCAAGTTCTTAGGAATTGCCTAGAATTATTAAAGATGTCGAGTTCTTGGAATTGATGTGGGTGTTGACGGGGTCCCTACTAAGCCATCCATGAGAAGACAACTCGGATAGATGCAGAGTCAATGAGTAAATAGAATATGGTCATAAACAATAAATGAAGTGAAGAGGAAAAATCTGAAGTCTCAAAATGAGTGGGGCAAGAAGAAATAAAAATAAATAAAATGAAAAAGGGAGCAAGAGCGCAGGATTGGATCTTTAACCTAAAATCTAAATCAAACAAACACCAAAGCAAGTGGATTCACCAACTCACACAAATGTGAAGCCATAAAATTTCAGCTATTTTTGTATTTTCAATTTTATTATTGTTTTTAAGGAAAATCTTATTGATGAATCTCGTACTCATCATATTAAAATTGATATATTAAACTCCTGGTTTAAACAATCTAATAAAGATCACTGATAATTCATTCATTTTATCTTGTACTATATTATACATAAACTGTGTAATTAACACTATATTTATTGTATTTAATTACTATTGTTTTCCTTGTTTTTTTCTCATTAACAACCCTTAAAAATAAGGATAAATAATTGTCTATAATTTCCCTAACACTTAAAAGAATTAAAAATACAAAAAAAATCTCAAAACCTAAAATCAGGTGTTTTTAACCCTTTAAAAATACCCCCAAAATAAACTTTTGTACAAATGACCTATTTTGACTTTTTGTCCAACACGAAACCTGTAGATCCCATTGAGATCTACAATTTTCATAGTTTGATTTTTTCCTAATTTTATTTCTAATTATTTCATTGAGATTCATCTTTGTTTTTACTTTTGCAAATTTTCTGATTGGGCCACGTGGTGCCCTCTGGATCGCCCATGTTCCCCCCTTCTCTCCTCACCACCCGACGCTCTTCCTGACTGCTGGATATCCACAAGCCTGCCTCCATCTTGGTTGCCCATTCCCACTTCACTCCCCAGCCTTCAGATCTGATCTCTAATCAGATCCCAGCCACTTCCTCCCGCCTTTTCCACAATCGTTGGTGGTTGTGCCATCCAATGGCTTACATCTCGCCACGTCGCATCTAATGGCTAACCATACTCCACATAACCCAGCCTCTCTAGCCGTTGGATGGGACTCCATGGACTATTTGATCCGCCCATGCCCGCATTTACCCTCGCCATTAGTAGATTAGATAATATGATCTGATCCAAGGCATCCAACCATGCCTTCATCTAGGTCGTTGGATCGAAAGATCTAATGGCTCCACATCATTGTCCTCCTCTAGCTAGACGTTACTGTTGGACATGCGAGCCTACGGCAAGCCATTGCGAATATCATTATCTGATCTGAAAAGAAGAATAATTAATTTGCATAATAGGTCCCTTAATATAATTAGGGTTATGTACCATGGCCATCTTAATGATCATACAACTGTTGATTCAATAATTGAATAATAGAGGATGGTGCTTGGATGAATATCTAAAGGGTTAGATTGAGGACTCATCAAGCATCATCAAATGATTATTAAGAGATGATCTCCAGCATGAGGAGGAGATGGAAAACCTCCCTCTAAAGGTTGATATCTAACCGACCTCTTGATGCAGATCATCTACATAGAATTAAAGATTCGGAGGTGTTAGAATAGTTAGGCCAAAGAGTTTACTTAATGAGATTGAAATAACAAAAGTCATATGCCATATGCTGTCATGATATATGCACACATCTTCTGTCTGGAGATAGATGTGTTACTATATGTCTAAGTATGTACATTTGTCAGACCAACAGGTTGATGGCCTAACCAAGGTCTATACACCGGTGCGCTAGTGTGCATGTAAGGGCATATGAGTAATACGATCTCTCAGGGATCATATAGGTTCATTACTGAACCAGGAGACATGAGCTCACTCGTGAGATATTGGGAAGAATCAAATTCCGTACACGGTCATCTCGCTTTGGAAGCTTGACTGAATTTGTAGGTTTGATATATACTTTTGGAAAGTATATGATCAACACCTGGGTATGATATATGATTTTGGAAAGTATATGATCAATACCAACTCCCAAAGATCAAAATGAGAATCTTAATGATAAAAAACCCTGAAGGTGACAGTCTAAAAGAGATATATAACTTTAAGTTTATTCTGGGTCTTCTAGTATGCGAAATGTACAAGTATTAGGAATACCTGAGGGTGATGTGATCATAAACGATTCTATAACCACGACGCTTCCATTCCTAGGGAGTGATGAAACAGGTCTGGATTTTAGTAACTCCTCTCAGTAGAGAAGTGATCTGATCTTGGTCCACTTGTTGGACATTGATCTGAATGTGATTCAGATACAATGAGAAGATTTGATTTATGATCTTGATTTAATCAAGCATCTATGAGAAGTCTGCAAGATCTAGATTTGAGATGTGATCTTAATATCGAAGTCACTATACGTGGAACAATACAATTGCCCTGTCCTTATCTCCAAGTATCTACGGAGAAAGGGCATTATCCTTGAAAGAGTTCATGGATAATTTCATTGTTGATATATGTATCCGAGTAATGAGAAAGTGGATAATTAAATGTGATTTAATTATCATGAATAATATGAATTTAATTCATATTATAATGAGAGTTATCCGAGATAATTAATTGTGATTTAATTATCAAAGCTATGAATAATGTTAATGTGATTCATATTATTTGGGCACATGAGAATAGAGATCCAAGATGATTAAATGTGATATAATTATCATGGATATAAATAATGTGGATAGCACTATTGATCGCACAAAAATCAAGGAGCAACTGAAGTGGAAAATAAATCACAATGTCGTTGTCCTCAGTCACTCGAAATGTGTAAATCAAGAAAATAAACCACTCACAAAATAGATCAAGCAAGCACAAGAAAGAGCGGTCTGCTATAAGATTAACCTGGTATAGCTCCCAGGGTCGAACACAAGGAGCACAGATTGGCCTTGCGGCCTACGATGTAGTCAAGTATCCCAAAGAGTCTTTTTTTTAGTTTTTATTTGTTTTGGAATTTTTTTTTTTTAGATTTTTAAAAGATGAGAAAATGAAGGAATGCAAATGCAAGGGGACTTCAACAATTTATACAAGACACACAAATGATGCAAAAATTATGGAAAAATGGTTTTTATGTTTTTTATGTTTTTTACTGTTTTTGGTGAATTTTTGGAATTTTTCTAATGGACAAAATAGTTATTAAAAATCAAACAATGCGAGAAAAATAGGGTACTGTCCAGCAAGGCTTAAGACCACAAAATAAAATAATTTTGGATCTCAAAAAGCCCTAAAGGTATTTTTCCTATATTCTAGAAAGAATAAGGAAAATCTAGGTACCCTAATTATTATTTTTGGATTTTTAATTTATTTACTACAATTTTTATGAATTTTTAGGGGTTTTTCAATTTTTAGTGTTTTTATGTGATGAAAAATAGCCAAACTTGGCTAGAAAATCAAGCAACCAGTAAACAACAATGCCTAATTTTTTTGGAATTTTTAAAGGTGATTTTATATTTTTTTGGTATTTTTAAAGTCAAACAGTAGCAAAAATTAGTGGTTTTTGAATTTTTAAAAATAATAAATGAAATCAAAAATGTCCCCAAAAATCATAGAAATTCCTACACCATGACAGGAGCCATGTGTCAAACTTTCATTGGATTTGGAGGTCGTTTGATATTTTATTCAAAAAGAACAAGGGGGCACTGTGCACAGGGACCTAAGTGCAAATACCCAAAAGTTCTGGGGTCCTGGTGCAATTTACCCAAGAAGTCACGCGCCAAGCACGTGTCTGGGGCACACAGGGACCTAAATGTAAGAAAAACCAAGTCCGAGGGCTATTTGATAACTCGTATCAAAAGCCCAGGGGTATGGTTGCAAAATTCCCAAAATAATTCGCACATGCGTCAAATCAGTGTTCACAGGGGTATATTTGCAATTAAACAAAACTTTTCATTCATTGAATAACATCCAGAACAACAGGGCATATAATGCAAAAAGCCCAAAATACACGTGCTGACGCACGTGGGTCTCTACTGGCAGGGGTATTATTGCAATTAAAATAAAGTGCGAGGTCCAGAATGCAAATGACCCAGAAAATAAACAACTAGAATTTAAAATTACAGGACTAAACTGAAATAAGACAAACAGAGGGGGCTCTATGAAATTTACCCCTTTATTAATATCGACGGCCCGATGGTGACGCGTGGATGATCGGACGGTGGAGATCAAACGCGCCCTTACTCCTTCGGCGCTTGGGCTCGATCGACGGCGGAGAGAGGTCCACGTGGCTAATCTAACGGTGCTGGGCTCTTGGCCTCTCTCCTCTGCGATCAAGGGTCCGGATGAACTCCTCAAATGAATCGACGGCTGCTGCTCCTCGAGGAATGGACGCTCAGGATTGGATCTGGAGCGAGGGCTTCATCGGACGGCTCTGGAAGGTGGAGGAGGAACTCGTCACCGGCGAACTTCGCCGGTCTCCTGTGTGCGCTACACCCCTCCTCAGCTGCGCCTGAAGGTCGGAGAAGCTTCCTGGTGACTGCCCGCAGCTGATGGTGATGGCCAAGGCCTCGGCCGAGCTCTGGAAAGCTCCGACGAGGTCAACGAAGAAGAAGCTCCTGGGAAGATGTCGGGGGGGCCTCAGACGCCTCCTTTTGGACCTGCAAAGTATTCAAGGAGCTTCGCGGGTCGAGGGCAAAGTGCCTCGACCCGGTTAGGTGACGTGAAGGTGGATGGTGCGGCGTGGCGAAGGAGCTCCGGCGAGGCGACGGCGAGGGAGCTCGACTCCCAGATCCTGTGCGATCTGGGTTGTGTGGAGGGGTGAAGAAGGTGCGTGAGGAGGTCGTGAAGGTGCTGATCGAGTCGGATTGGAAAATGGGTGATCGGAGTGGCCGGAATCGGAGGTATGCGTCGGAGGTCGGAATTGGGCGTAATCTAAAATTAAGCTAAACTAGAGGGATCTAAGGTTACCTGATGGCTGAAGTAGACTATGCTGGAGATGGGCTATCTCCTGGTCGTAGCTTCGAAGGTCGTCAACGCCTGAAGCTCGGTGCTCGACGCGGCGGCGGAGCAAGGACGGCGAGGTTACGCCGGATCGATGGAATCGCCCCTCTCGCCTCACTGCAACACGGGCAAAAGCTCGCTGTCACTCAGGCTATGCCGATGGAGGTCACGGGGAAGAAGGGGATGGGCCAAAGATGCGGCGCGAGGGCGGCGGAGGTGAAGGATATATAGTGTGACCGGGCGTCTAGGGTTGAGTGGCGACAGCAAAGGAAGGTGTGGATTCGATGGCGGAGGATCCGGCGAGGGAGAGGGATGTGCGGCGAAGAATATGGGCGCGGGGGTTGAGTGCGAGACAGGCTGGATGCGCGTGCATAAATCGGAGAAGGTGACGCGGCGCGCGAGGTCCAGAATAGGAAAGGGGCGCGGGGGAGTTGACCGGGGTCAACATTCCCCCGTGGCCCAATCAGAGGCGGCCACGTGTGCTGGATTTTTGACCATTTATTTTAGGGTAGAAATAGGTCGAATTAGGAAAAACTTAAAACATGAAATATTTTTCTTTTATTTTTTTCTATTTTTTGGTGATTTTTATTTAATTTTTGGAAATAAAAATAGGTTAGCTCTATATATAGGTATATGTACACTATATGGATTTTTTTATTTTTGATTTTTTTATTTGTTATTTTTTTTGTGTTTTTATGCCCATTTTGTATTTTATTTATTTACAAGATGAATTATGGAATAAAAGAATATTTTTATTTGATTTTTATCACCTATATACAAGGGTGAAATAAATAAATGAATACCTTTATATACAGTGGTATTTATACAATGTATTTTTGTATTTTTCATTTTGTGATTTTGAATTTTGTTTTGTTTCTTTTTATTTATTTTATTTACAAAATAATCCATAGAATATTTACAAAAATTTTGGAAAATAAATGAATTTATTTATAGGGTTAAATAAATACAAGATGATGGTTGATGTACATGGTGAAGGAAGGTTATTTTTGACTTTTTGATTTTTATCTTTTTATTTTGTTTTTAATAGGATATAAACACAATATGTACAAGTATATTTTTGGGTGAGGAAAATATATATAGCTTTATTTACAAATATATACACATGAGCCCCTATCTCCCTCTACTTTGGCTTTTATGCGGTCAGGCCCATGCTGAGCCCTCCCTTGGGTTAGGTTGCTCAATATTTATTCTAAATATTTCCCTCTTTTTCTTTTTGCTCTTTATTCTTTTATTTTGTGCACAAAAACATGCTAATTATAGGTTTTTTACACAATGCATGCCTTTGGTATTTATTTGTATTTACACATATCTACATGTATTTGCAAAGGTTTTTGTAGCTAAAATAGAAGAATAAAGAGTGATGAATGGGTATTCATCACCCCCCTATGCTTAACTTTGCTAGTCCCTTAGCAAACACTTATTTGAAAAAGAAGTGAAAAAGAAAGAAAAAGAAAAAGAAAAAGAGGATGTACATGGATCAAGGTTGACTTATTAAATTTTGCCTTTATTAATTTGAAATATGGAGCTCGATCAGATCTTTGGATTATTAATGTGTCGGAACCTTATTTAGACTTAAGCCTAAAACTCAACAGCCTCTAAGTTCCACCAATCTATGGACAAGACTCCTCAATAAACCAGATCAGAACAAGTCTACATACACAAACTCTAATGACCATGAATCTTTTCCTTGCGGTGTAAGTGATATGTGGCTCCCCACCTCAGAAGTGACAAAGAAACAACCTCCCTCAACCTGGTAACTCTAATGCCTCAGTCTAGCAACTCTTTCCTCGAGAAGCGGGGTATTCCCTTCTAAGTTCAAGTGCAACCGGCTCAAGAAGAGGGGGTAGAAGTATAGAGTTTTGGAAGCCTAGCCAGTGTAGCTAAGTCTCCCGCTGCAAGCTTCATGAGATCTTTACACTCCGGTGGGGTTATTAAATTTTCAATCCGACCCACCATTTTTTTGGAGTTCTTTTTGCATTTTTGCATTTTTTTTTTTTTTTTTTTTTTTTTTTTTTTTTCAACAACTTTTGTACAACATATCTACATGGTGCAGCATATATAAGAAATTTCCCCTTGAGCCAGTAGACTATCCCTCTTTTGAAGCTTTATTGCAACCCACAGCTTCTGTCTTTAGCTTTCAACACCACTAGACCAAGTTGAGGTGCACTTCCTTCACTATAAGAAGAAGAGAGGTTCCGCCTAGAAGTACTACCCTCATATGCTACCCCAAGCCAAAGGAAACTGCCTCCTCACCACCTCATCCATGGAGAGCCATGTGTAAAGTGCAGGTGCAAGTTAAGCCATTGTCTCTGAGAGTCATGCGTGTGTTGTTAAGTGCTCTACTTAGGCTCATCAAGATGACATATGCTCATAGCCTAGTGGACTCAAAGAATTAAGTCCTTATGGACCTGAAAAGCCTTAAACCTAAATCCTATAAGGTTCCTCTTGAAGTTAAGTGGATTAAGATCTTTTCAAGCTCCATTTCTCAATTTAATTCCAGGCTTAATTTAAATGTCAACTCTCATCCAGGAAAAACTATATACATATATGTACACAAGATGCTATTTACAAATATTTTACAATCATGCAAAGAATTTTGAAAAATGTTTTGAAATTATGAATGAATGATGCATGAGGTGCAAGTTTTGCAAAAAGATATTTACAAACATTTACACAAGATTTTTGCAAACTTTTGATTTTCAAAACATTTTGAAAAAAAAAAATTTTTGTACTATATACATAATTTTGATACAAAATATTTACACAAGCTTTACACAAAAGATTTTTGAAATCATTTTTACAAAAATACTTTGTACACTAGCTATGTATGTGCAAGAATAAAAGAGATTTATGTACATGAAAAATTTTTAATTTTTGTGATTTTTAGCCATTTTATTTATTAACACACTCACACAAAGTACGAGTTATGGCTAAAGTATATATGAAATATATACACACCCCCCCTATACTTAGCTCGAACGATGTCCTCAGAGTGATCAAGAGCGATGAAGAAGACATAACTCGTGCTTAGTAAAAGGGAAGTGAAAAGGAATGGCTAAGTACAAGAACGAATAAATGAATAGAATGAGAGGAACTCGGTGGTTTCCCCCTATACTTAGGATTAACTAATCCTAAGTATAGAAAGCTGTACATGAAGGGAAATCCGAGTGAAGAATATACAGAATCTGCCCCCCCTATACTTAGGGTAAAATAGCCCTAAGTATAGGCAGCAAAAACAAGAGCAGAAAGAATGAAAAGAATAATCGCAGGTCCGACATCCCCCCTATACTTAGGGTAAAGTGCACCCTAAGTATAGCATAATCACAAGATGAGAGATGGGATGTGGGACTAAAGAATAGAATGATATGGACAACTGGATCTATACAGGCGGAGGAACAGTGAAAATCAGGCGTGAGATGTAAAAGATGTGAGTCAAAAGACCACATCTCACGCAAAATGAATAGCAGCAATAATAACGTCCCGCGGCTCATGATCTAGAAATGGTTTGAGCCGCTGGCCGTTCACTCGAAAGGTACTCTCAGAAGATAACTCAGATATATCAATGCTACCGTTATCGTGTACCTTTCTGACCAAGTAAGGTCCTTTCCATTTGCTCTGTAGCTTCCCTGGAAATAATCTAAGCCTCGCATCAAACAACCATACTTTCTGTCCAATCTCAAAATGCTTGTGGCTGATATGAGAATCATGCCACTCCTTGACTTTCTCCTTATAATGTAGGCTGTTTGAGAAAGCTGTATCTCTAAGCTCTTCCAGGGCGGCTAACTCTGCCCTCCTTTGGTCTCCTATACCATTTGGATCCATCAATATGTCTGTAACTGCCCAGAGTGACTTGTGCCTCAGCTCAACTGGTAGGTGACAAGGCTTGCCATACACGAGGCGAAAGGGAGATGTACCCAATGGAGTCTTGAAAGACGTCCGATATGCCCACAAGACCGAGTCCAAAAGCTGTGACCAATTCTTTCGGTCAGGGCGGACGACTTTCTGCAAAATATTCTTGATCTCCCTATTCGATACTTCGGCTAGCCCATTCGTCTGTGGATGGTATGGTGTAGCAACACGATGGTCTATGCCGAACTCTCTAGCAAGTGCCTTCACCTGGTCGTTGATAAAATGAGATCCCCCATCAGAAATAAGAACTCGTGGAACCCCAAACCGCATAATGATGTTCCTCTTCAAAAATTTGCAAACTGTCTTTGCATCTGCGGCTCGGGCGGGGATAGCCTCAACCCAACGACTAACATAATCTACGGCCAACAGAATGTACTCAAATCCCTGACTCTTAGGGAATGGACCCATGAAATCGATGCCCCATGCGTCAAAAACCTCACAGAAGTGAATGGGCTGCATCGGCATCATATCACGTTGTCCACAAGTGCCCATCCTCTGACAGTCAGTACACCTCTTCACGAACTCATCAGAGTCCTTGAAGAGTGTAGGCCACCACAAGCCGGATTGGAGCACTTTCTGTGCCGTTCTCCTCCCAGAATGATGTCCTCCTGCCTCAAGCTTGTGGCAGTAAGTGAGGACACTATGTTGCTCCTCCTGAGGAATACACCGACGCCAGATGCTATCCCCTCCTTCGTGGTAAAGGATGGGATCCTCCCAGTGGTAGTACTTGGCCTTCGCAAGGAAGGTCTCAATCTTCTGCTTGGGCCAATCTTGTGGGACTTTCCCAGCAACGAGAAAGTTCACAATATCGGCATACCACGGGAGTGAGGCGATAGCAAGGATCGCCTCGTCTGGGAAGGTATCACAAATGGGATCAATCTGCTCAGAATCCTCAGGCTGCTCTAATCGGGATAAATGATCCGCCACCACATTCTTGACTCCAGGCTTATCCTTGATCTCAATGTCGAACTCCTGGAGTAGAAGGATCCATCTAGTCAGTCTGGCTTTGGCATCCTTCTTTGACATGAGGTACCTGATGGCGGTATGATCTGTGTACAAGGTCACTCTTGATCCAATGATATATGATCTGAATTTATCTAGGGCAAACACTACTGCTAGCATCTCCTTCTCTGTGACTGTATAATTCCGCTGGGCGGAATCCAATGTGCGGCTAGCATAGTGTATCGCAAATGGCACTCCATCCCTCCTCTGTCCTAGCACGGCCCCTACGGCAAAATCGGAGGCGTCCGTCATGATCTCGAATGGGAGAGACCAATCAGGCGGCTGTAGGACAGGAGCCTCAATAACACACTGCTGGAGAGTTTCAAAGGACGAAAGACACTTGTCATCTACAAGGAACTCGGTGTCTTTCGTTAAGAGGTCAGTCAACGGTCGGGCAATCTTGCTGAAATCATGAATGAATCTCCTGTAAAAACCAACGTTCCCCAGAAATGACCGTAACTGCTTCAGATTGGACGGCGGTGTGAGTTTCCTAATGACATCGACCTTGGCCGGATCAACCTCCATGCCTCTGTTGGAGATGATGTGGCCAAGCACCGTCCCTTGAGTCACCATGAAGTGACTCTTCTCCCAAGACAGAACTAAGCGGGTGGCAATACATCGCTGGAGTACTCGGTCTAGGCAGTCAAGACAGGAATCGAAATCGTCGCCGTAAACCGAGAAGTCGTCCATGAAGACCTCCAAGCACTCCCCTACCATGTCCGAGAAGATCGACAGCATGCATCTCTGAAAAGTCGCAGGGGCGTTACATAGCCCGAATGGCATGCGTCGAAAAGCGTAGGTACCGAAGGGACAGGTAAAGGTGGTCTTCTCCTGATCCTCAGGAGCGATGGCCACTTGATTGTAGCCCGAGTACCCATCCAGGAAGCAGTAATGGCTCTTCCCTGCCAGTCTCTCTATGATCTGGTCAATAAAAGGCAGGGGGAAATGGTCCTTCTTGGTGGCCTGGTTGAGTCTCCTGTAGTCAACACAAACCCTCCAAGAGGTGGGTACTCGTGTAGCAATCTCCTCTCCCGACTCACTGATCACAGTCGTGATGCCCGTCTTCTTGGGCACCACATGCAAGGGGCTGACCCACTTGGAGTCGGAAATGGGATAAATAAAATCTGCACTCCACCATTTTGATATTTCCTTCATAACAACCTCTCTTAGGTTGGGGTTCAGTCGCCGCTGGAACTCACGCGACGGCTTCGCCCCTTCCTCGAGATAGATATGGTGGGAGCACAACGAGGGACTAATCCCATGGAGATCTGCTACGCTCCATCCAATTGCCTTGCGGTTCTTTTCAAGAACCTCCATCAGACGGGATTCTTCTTCTCCAGTCAGATCTGCAGAGATGATGACTGGGTACATCTCAGACTCTCCCGCAAGGAATCGATACTTCAGCGAAGTAGGGAGCGGCTTTAGCTCTGGACAGCTGGGTGCTGGCAAATCTGGCTTCTGAAGAAGATGTGTGTATGCGGATAATTCTGCCAAATTTGCCTGGGAAAATGATAATGAACTCTCACAAACTGGATCTGGAGAAGGAGGGTCCTCTGCATTGTCTCTGATATGCTCTGCCTCTACCTCCTCCTCTGTAGGCTCAAGTGGATCCAGATCTGGCATCTGATCATTACAATCTGCCCAATCAGACTCTGAATCCGAGGGATCTATATCAGACTCAGTGGCATCAGTACCACTGGAGAATAAGGTGGCATCAGCACCACCATAGAGCAGGGTGGCCTCAGTACCACCATCACTGAAAATCGTGTCGCGATCAAGATCCGACTCTGCTGACTCAATAGTATCCTGAACCAGGGCCGTGCTCTCCAGACTATCCTCTTCTATCATCTCTGCATCAGCTGTATCTGAATATGAGAGGATGGTCTGTGCTGCAGGATCTGCCCAAGCTGCCTCATCATCTGTGATCACAAAATCACAGTCCTGGTGGATGTCTGGCTCTACGTCTGTCAGCTGCTCTGAATCTGTACTGCCATGTGAGCGGGATCTGGATCTGGCTCTGTGGTCCTTAACCGTCTCTATTTGTATACTCTCGCCCTGGACGCGAAAGTACACCTTCCCACTGTCATGGTCAGTCACTGCTTTGGCTGTGGCCAAGAACGGGCGACCGAGGATGATGGGGGAATCGGTCAACGAGTCAGGGGTCTCCATGTCCAGTACGACAAAGTCCACGGGGAATTGCAAACCCTGAATCATGACGACAACGTCTCGTAACAACCCCTTTGGCCTCTTGACAGACCGATCAGCAAACTGAAGGTATGTCCTGCTCTGTACAAGAGTGCCCAACTCTAAGTGGTGGAGAAGGGCTGCCGGAAGAAGGTTGATCGACGATCCGCTATCTAAGAGAGTACGGTCGAACCTCTGCTCACTGATATGACATCTGACATACGGCGCCCCTAAATCTGGCCTCTTAGTCGGCAGATGGTTCTGGATCGCGTAACACGTGGCTTTTGTTAGCACATGAATTTCTGCGGTCTTGTTCCTCTTCGTCCTCCTGACTGTGGTCCTGTCTCTCAAGGACCGCTGAAGAAGAGGGATGTGCTGCAAAGCCTCATTGAGGGTCAGCTGGATGTGAAATCGATCTATCATGCTCTGGCTGAACTCCTCCTGCTCTCTCTTTTTTGGGTCTTTTTCTCTTTTCTTCCCCTTCCCCAGCTCAAGGGCTCTAGGAAAGGGGATCACAGGGTCCTTCTCAGATGAAGGACTAGGAATAGGTCTAGATGATTCAATGACTGGATCCTCACAAACATCATTCACAACAGTGGGATCAAAGTAAACTAAACCTTTTCCTTTATTCAAATCAGAATTTTGAGATACATTCACACGAGGAAAGACAACATTTCTCTCAGAATAGATGTTGGTGGCCTCAGTACCACCTCTAGCTGGCTCTACATGCAGATGTCTTGCGGCCTCAGTACCGCTGGCTGGCTTGGCTCTGCTGGTGGCATCAGTACCACCTCCTCGATGTGGTGAAATGGCGGCCTCAGTACCGCCGGGTGTATCAGCATCTAGGGTGGCATCAGTACCACCCTCATCATGGTGTGCGGCTTCAGTACCGCTCTCCTCTTCCTCATCTGGCGCTCTAGATGGATCCTCGTGTTGTCGCTCAGATGAGGCGCCTTCTGCTGGTCTTCTACCGCTCCTAAGTGTGACAAAATCAGCATCAAATAAATCCGACGAGATAACATCAAATGAGTCACTAGAAGTGGTAGGCTCAGTGTGAACTACCTGCTCAGATTTCCTCTTCAAATTATTCGGATTAGGCTCGATCTGTGCAGGGATGGCGGCCTTCCCTCTCATCAAGTCCCGCATCTCCTGGCGGAACTCGTCCATCTCCCGTCTAAATGTAGCCTGCTGCTCTGTTAAGAGGCGGGCTATATCATCCATGGCGGGGCTCTCATGGGAGCCCGACGGGTTGCCTCTCTGATAATGAGGCTGGTGGACCTGGTGCTGCTGGGGCTGAGAGGGGTAAGAGGAATGATGCTGCTGCGGGTGAGCCTGCTGCTCACGTCTCCAACTCTGTCCCTGCTGCTGATAGGGACGAGATACGAACGATGATGGCTGGGATGCTGGGTGCTGCTGGTGATCCCTCTGCTGGGAGTACTGCCCTCCCTGACCGGCTGGCTGCTGCTGGGGTTGGTTACCCCCATTCCCCCACCTGAATCCGGGATGGTCTCGTCGGATTCCAGGTTGAGGACGGTCATACCAAATCCCGTTGACATCCATCAACGGTTCTGCATCGTAAGGGGCTGGTGGGAGTACATCCAGAGGCTGATCCGGCTGATATACCACCATCTGTAAGTCTGGAGATGGTGGTGACTGGTAAGAGGGCTGCTGCTGCTGGTACGGCTCCGCCTGTACAAGGTGAACTTGTCTAGGCTGCTGTGAGGAGCTGGAGCGCTGGGACGAGCTGCGGCTGCCGCCGGAATCGCCTCGCGACAGAAGACGGGGCTGAGGAGCCGTCTGTGCCTCCTGAAGACACAAGAGCTGGGTCTTCATGTCGCTCAGAGTCTGTGCCATTTCCTCCATCTGAGTTATACCCTGGCACTGCTTCTTCTCAATGATTTCCATGCGGTCCAACTTCTCACTGATAATCCCCATGTCCGCAGCGGCCGACTCTGCCTGTGCGGCTGCAACTGTGGACGAGCTGGAAGGACCTGCATCTACCCGTGCTATCCGCTGATACTGCACGGGTCCTGGCGGCTGAACTCTCTGAGTGTACAACCGAGTCTGGGACATCACCATGTAATTCTCGGACATCTCCTCATAGATGGCCCAGACTTGGTTGTGGTCCTTGGCAAAGTAGGACCCGCCGCAAGAAGCATTCACCAGACCCTGAAGCTCTGGCGTTAGCCCACTGAAGAAGCTCTGAACTAGGTTCGGCTTCGAAATGTCATGGTGGGGGCATCTATCCAGAAGCTCTCTGAACCTCTCCCATGCCTCATGAAATTGCTCGTTTGGTTGCATGGAGAAGTTGTTAATCAGGGCCCTCGCTGCATTCGTCCGCCCGAGTGGATAGTACTTGTTCAAGTACTCGGTGCGGAGTTGATCCCAAGTATATACAAACTTCCCTAGATGTTTCAGCCAGGCGGCTGCTCTATCTGCCAGTGAAAAAGGGAAGGCCATCATTCGAATCGTATCTTGGTCCACACGACGGTCGTGGACAGTGCTGCAGATCATCAGAAACTCCTGGAGATGGAGGTGTGGTTCCTCAGTTGCGAGTCCATGAAAGTGAGGAAGCATCTGCAGGGTGTTCGGAGGGAACTTGAAATCCCCCACGATAGCAGGAATCACTACCCACTGGTGCATCAGTGTAGATCCTGGGTTGTGAAGCTCCCGCATCGGTCTCGCTGCGGCGGCGGCTGCCGCTGCTGCGGCGGCTGCTGCTGCGGCTGCTGCCTCTGCATCAGCATCAGGGATGTCCTCCGGCTCGCTCGGCTCGTCTCGCTCTCTTCGGAGTCTCTCCAACTCCCTCCTCATCTCGATCATGAAAGCCCCCTGATCGCGTAACTGGTTCTGAACTGTCTCTAACGACGCGATCAGGGTGGAGTTGATCGCTCCCTGGTCTAAGACAAAATGTTCGGGCTGACGATCATCTGAACTACCGGCTCCAGCCATTGGGATGTCTGCAAAATCAGAAGAGCCCAACTCAGGTTCTGTCAAATGAATTCGTCTCTCTTCGGGCTCATGTCTCTCAGGAACAGAAGAAAGGGGATCGAGGGGGAACAGGGTGGATTCGAACTCGGGCCCGGAGAGCTGGTCTCGACTCTCACGGGCCAACCTAGATGATAAAGTAGATTCGCCTGAAAGCGGTGCAGCCAGAGGCTGCCTAAGAGATCGTCTACCCATCATCTTGATCTTGGCGAGTTGGGCGGATGAGATCTGGAGAAAATATGATTGCAAGCAAACCCCCGGTTTCACCAACACAACACAATGTGAAGACCGTGAAAGATCGGTCAATTTATCTTGTCAATTTTATTTGGTGAACAAACAAGATATCAGAGCGATTAATCGTGACCTGTTAGGATACCCGATACTCTCTCAACCGACTGTCCCGCACAGAAGAGTCGGTAATCAGTCGAGATGAGCACCGGAGGGCTTTACCTAGTGTTCGGGTCACTCTCTCGCACAATCAAACCAAACAATGAGGGGGTTGCTCTCCCCAAGACAAATTTTTTATTGTGAGTGTCTTTTAGGGTCAATAATGTTATCCAGTCCCAATTTTTTGTTTTTTCTTTTTAATTTATTTTTCAAAAATAAATACAAACGGCCTAACGGTTTTTCCGATTCTCCTGATGATTAAGCCGAAACACAGGGGGAGAAGACGAAAAAGCCGATGCACGGAGAAATCAATGATGCATGCAGAGAAAGAAATGCGTACCTTGTCTCCAGCACTCTACATGCAAGTGATCCGCGCAGAATTTAAATACAGAATTAAAACTACCTAAATGATGCAGCGGGAAAAACCGGCCTTAGACAAGCAATTTCTATTGATCGTGAAGAACAATAGTTAGCTAATCGAATTGAATCCGGAGTCCGATCTTGGGAGTCACTCGGTGCCCACCACAATGGGTCCTGCCAGCGCTGTATGTGACTCCTCACGGCACGTGGTCTCAAATCCAATTTCACTAACTTTTTCAATGAATTTTATTAAGGTCCAGTTACGTTCTATAGGAACAGATATTCTATTAGATGTTGGGCCTTAAAAGTCTACGTCACAATCAACAAAATTCCTAAATCTAGGGGCTAAAACCGCGAGAAACACCGGAAAGGCAGCTAGCTATGAAAACCACAATAAAAGCCGCGAAAATCCGATGGGTCCCCCGAGCACACCGGTGCTCAGCGAAACAGACCCGCTAAGGTTACAAGTGTCCACAAGAGTCCAAAGTTCAAGTGTCCTAAATTATTACAAAAATTGTGTTCTCTCTCTCTCTCAGAAATAAAATCTCTTCTCCTCTCTCTCTCCTCCTGCTCTTCTTCCCGTGTGGGTCCTCAAAAAAAAAGTATGCTTCAAATTCCAAGCAGTACCTCGCACAAAAAAAATCAAAGAGAGAGAATGGTCAGAAAACAACAATAATATAGAGAGAGACAAAAATAGAAGAATGAATAATTGACTACAAAGCCGTGCTCCCCGGCAACGGCGCCATTCTGATCGCACAAAAATCAAGGAGCAACTGAAGTGGAAAATAAATCACAATGTCGTTGTCCTCAGTCACTCGAAATGTGTAAATCAAGAAAATAAACCACTCACAAAATAGATCAAGCAAGCACAAGAAAGAGCGGTCTGCTATAAGATTAACCTGGTATAGCTCCCAGGGTCGAACACAAGGAGCACAGATTGGCCTTGCGGCCTACGATGTAGTCAAGTATCCCAAAGAGTCTTTTTTTTAGTTTTTATTTGTTTTGGAATTTTTTTTTTTTAGATTTTTAAAAGATGAGAAAATGAAGGAATGCAAATGCAAGGGGACTTCAACAATTTATACAAGACACACAAATGATGCAAAAATTATGGAAAAATGGTTTTTATGTTTTTTATGTTTTTTACTGTTTTTGGTGAATTTTTGGAATTTTTCTAATGGACAAAATAGTTATTAAAAATCAAACAATGCGAGAAAAATAGGGTACTGTCCAGCAAGGCTTAAGACCACAAAATAAAATAATTTTGGATCTCAAAAAGCCCTAAAGGTATTTTTTCCTATATTCTAGAAAGAATAAGGAAAATCTAGGTACCCTAATTATTATTTTTGGATTTTTAATTTATTTACTACAATTTTTATGAATTTTTAGGGGTTTTTCAATTTTTAGTGTTTTTATGTGATGAAAAATAGCCAAACTTGGCTAGAAAATCAAGCAACCAGTAAACAACAATGCCTAATTTTTTTGGAATTTTTAAAGGTGATTTTATATTTTTTTGGTATTTTTAAAGTCAAACAGTAGCAAAAATTAGTGGTTTTTGAATTTTTAAAAATAATAAATGAAATCAAAAATGTCCCCAAAAATCATAGAAATTCCTACACCATGACAGGAGCCATGTGTCAAACTTTCATTGGATTTGGAGGTCGTTTGATATTTTATTCAAAAAGAACAAGGGGGCACTGTGCACAGGGACCTAAGTGCAAATACCCAAAAGTTCTGGGGTCCTGGTGCAATTTACCCAAGAAGTCACGCGCCAAGCACGTGTCTGGGGCACACAGGGACCTAAATGTAAGAAAAACCAAGTCCGAGGGCTATTTGATAACTCGTATCAAAAGCCCAGGGGTATGGTTGCAAAATTCCCAAAATAATTCGCACATGCGTCAAATCAGTGTTCACAGGGGTATATTTGCAATTAAACAAAACTTTTCATTCATTGAATAACATCCAGAACAACAGGGCATATAATGCAAAAAGCCCAAAATACACGTGCTGACGCACGTGGGTCTCTACTGGCAGGGGTATTATTGCAATTAAAATAAAGTGCGAGGTCCAGAATGCAAATGACCCAGAAAATAAACAACTAGAATTTAAAATTACAGGACTAAACTGAAATAAGACAAACAGAGGGGGCTCTATGAAATTTACCCCTTTATTAATATCGACGGCCCGATGGTGACGCGTGGATGATCGGACGGTGGAGATCAAACGCGCCCTTACTCCTTCGGCGCTTGGGCTCGATCGACGGCGGAGAGAGGTCCACGTGGCTAATCTAACGGTGCTGGGCTCTTGGCCTCTCTCCTCTGCGATCAAGGGTCCGGATGAACTCCTCAAATGAATCGACGGCTGCTGCTCCTCGAGGAATGGACGCTCAGGATTGGATCTGGAGCGAGGGCTTCATCGGACGGCTCTGGAAGGTGGAGGAGGAACTCGTCACCGGCGAACTTCGCCGGTCTCCTGTGTGCGCTACACCCCTCCTCAGCTGCGCCTGAAGGTCGGAGAAGCTTCCTGGTGACTGCCCGCAGCTGATGGTGATGGCCAAGGCCTCGGCCGAGCTCTGGAAAGCTCCGACGAGGTCAACGAAGAAGAAGCTCCTGGGAAGATGTCGGGGGGGGCCTCAGACGCCTCCTTTTGGACCTGCAAAGTATTCAAGGAGCTTCGCGGGTCGAGGGCAAAGTGCCTCGACCCGGTTAGGTGACGTGAAGGTGGATGGTGCGGCGTGGCGAAGGAGCTCCGGCGAGGCGACGGCGAGGGAGCTCGACTCCCAGATCCTGTGCGATCTGGGTTGTGTGGAGGGGTGAAGAAGGTGCGTGAGGAGGTCGTGAAGGTGCTGATCGAGTCGGATTGGAAAATGGGTGATCGGAGTGGCCGGAATCGGAGGTATGCGTCGGAGGTCGGAATTGGGCGTAATCTAAAATTAAGCTAAACTAGAGGGATCTAAGGTTACCTGATGGCTGAAGTAGACTATGCTGGAGATGGGCTATCTCCTGGTCGTAGCTTCGAAGGTCGTCAACGCCTGAAGCTCGGTGCTCGACGCGGCGGCGGAGCAAGGACGGCGAGGTTACGCCGGATCGATGGAATCGCCCCTCTCGCCTCACTGCAACACGGGCAAAAGCTCGCTGTCACTCAGGCTATGCCGATGGAGGTCACGGGGAAGAAGGGGATGGGCCAAAGATGCGGCGCGAGGGCGGCGGAGGTGAAGGATATATAGTGTGACCGGGCGTCTAGGGTTGAGTGGCGACAGCAAAGGAAGGTGTGGATTCGATGGCGGAGGATCCGGCGAGGGAGAGGGATGTGCGGCGAAGAATATGGGCGCGGGGGTTGAGTGCGAGACAGGCTGGATGCGCGTGCATAAATCGGAGAAGGTGACGCGGCGCGCGAGGTCCAGAATAGGAAAGGGGCGCGGGGGAGTTGACCGGGGTCAACATTCCCCCGTGGCCCAATCAGAGGCGGCCACGTGTGCTGGATTTTTGACCATTTATTTTAGGGTAGAAATAGGTCGAATTAGGAAAAACTTAAAACATGAAATATTTTTCTTTTATTTTTTTTCTATTTTTTGGTGATTTTTATTTAATTTTTGGAAATAAAAATAGGTTAGCTCTATATATAGGTATATGTACACTATATGGATTTTTTTATTTTTGATTTTTTTATTTGTTATTTTTTTTGTGTTTTTATGCCCATTTTGTATTTTATTTATTTACAAGATGAATTATGGAATAAAAGAATATTTTTATTTGATTTTTATCACCTATATACAAGGGTGAAATAAATAAATGAATACCTTTATATACAGTGGTATTTATACAATGTATTTTTGTATTTTTCATTTTGTGATTTTGAATTTTGTTTTGTTTCTTTTTATTTATTTTATTTACAAAATAATCCATAGAATATTTACAAAAATTTTGGAAAATAAATGAATTTATTTATAGGGTTAAATAAATACAAGATGATGGTTGATGTACATGGTGAAGGAAGGTTATTTTTGACTTTTTGATTTTTATCTTTTTATTTTGTTTTTAATAGGATATAAACACAATATGTACAAGTATATTTTTGGGTGAGGAAAATATATATAGCTTTATTTACAAATATATACACATGAGCCCCTATCTCCCTCTACTTTGGCTTTTATGCGGTCAGGCCCATGCTGAGCCCTCCCTTGGGTTAGGTTGCTCAATATTTATTCTAAATATTTCCCTCTTTTTCTTTTTGCTCTTTATTCTTTTATTTTGTGCACAAAAACATGCTAATTATAGGTTTTTTACACAATGCATGCCTTTGGTATTTATTTGTATTTACACATATCTACATGTATTTGCAAAGGTTTTTGTAGCTAAAATAGAAGAATAAAGAGTGATGAATGGGTATTCATCAACTATCCACATTAATCATATATATATATATATATTATAAATATGATTTATAATATATTAGAGAGATAATATTGTAATTTATATTAATTATTGATGTGAATTGGATTCACATTTAATAATTAATTAAAATATAATTTACATTTTGTTTTGGGATGTGAATAAGATTCACATAATTTCAATGGCATGATTGATATTTTCCATAAGATAATTTGGAATTATTTTTTGGTGAAAATATTATCGACAAGATATAATAATTAAGAGATGGACCAAGTCCATCAAAGAGAAGTGGACGGATACAACTCTTTATGAGGAGAAGAGTAGCCATCCCATCTTTTTAGGGGATTGGTTTATTCTCTTCATTATCTTTTCTCTTATCAAAGATGATTTAATTTGAAATTAATTTTGTTGATTTATCAATAAAAATTAATTGAAATTAAATCATTAGTTGTTGTGTTTTTACAACAACATCTTAGCCATTGAAAGAAACATAAATCAATTTCATCCATTGATTTTGTGTTGTCCATGGATCCCAAAACCCTATATAAGAAGCGACATCCCTTGCTCTTCAAGTTACACGTTTACAATGTAAATAAACGATTTATCTCCCTCTCTCTTTCTCCACATGCCAAGTCTCTCTCTCTCTCTCATAGTGGTCATCCATCATGGAGCCCTTGTAAGAGTCGTCATCGCCGCAGCATCGTCGTTATGCTGTCGGATCATCTACTCGTAGATTTCCATCTCCTTCGGGGTGCCTCGATCGTGAAGAAGATGTCGGATCTAGTGTGACGAGATCAGGAGATTCACCTTTGGGATCATCAACTTGGATTGTGGGAAGGACATGTGTCATCAACGCGCTCGCATGCGTCTCCTCCATCGGATTGGACTTGAGACATGAGGTCTCTTCGTTTAGAGGCTCGATCGCAACCACGCTTCAAGAGGTAAACCTTATACCTATTGTGGTTTAAAATAACAATTTGAGAAAGGTTCTTGGATCATGTGGTTTCATCACATTTAAAATTTTCAAATTCCGCTGCCCGGAGCAACTAGTGCGACTAATCGCTCCCGATCGCGTACGATGCGATCCTCATGCTTCCATGATGTGCTTGAGGATTTCCTTATATCCTTCAAGTGGTATCAGAGCCAGGTTGTCGGAGGTTTTGGATTGTATCTGTAAACCGAAGAAGATTTGGGCTCGTTAGGGCTCGTGAAGATTTTAGCATTTCAGTTTTCGCAACCCTATTTTGTGATATTTTTTCGATCCTATACAAAATGTTTAAACACGAAAATATCACAATTTTTCCGTTAAACAAGGAAAATGTGGAATTTGAGTTTACGCAATTTGGATTTGATTTACTCAAGATATAATCGTTTTAATGACCATATGTCCACTATTTCGGGGATGACAGTTAGTGATGTAATTAAGATGTTAATTACTATTTTAAAATGCCTAGAAATGGATGCTAATCACATGGTTTCTGTCAAATTATCAAACTCTGGAAACTGATTTTGCTTAATTTGTATTTAAAATAAATGATATATGTTAATTTTAGTGAGTAGGGTCACTGCTGAAAATTACATACTCAACCATGAACCTTGTGATTGTCGTTTAAGAATCTTGTGAAATTAATGTTTAATTTCCTGGAATAATTATGGATAAATATTTGTGAAATATTTGATGATAATTATTTCCTTAAATGACATTGACTTGACCAATAATTGATTAGATTTGATCTAGATCGCAAAATCTGTTACATGATCTACATGATCTACATTGCAACAAACATGTTGCTTGAATAGGATTTGGGATTTGTTTAGCAAATCTCATTATAATGTTAATAAAAAATGTTCCAATTATTATTATATGGTATTATTTTGGTTGAAAAACCGATGATCATCTCAAGTACAAAGTGATCTATTTTGCATTATCCTTTCCCGAGGCGGATATGGTGTCTAGCAGAGGAGCGTTGGGGTAGCATGTTGCACCGTGTGTGGTCTGTCCCATTCCCGTTGGTACTGGCCATGACAAAGGGTAGGGTTGGTATAATGCTTAAGAAATCATGATGTATGTCTAATTATTAAAATTCGAATAATACGTATTTGAGATAATACCATAATTCAAGTAATAATTAAGAATTTTTGTTGGATATTAATTAGATCATTAATTTAATATGATTAGCTTAGTTGAAATCCAATTAAAATTAAAATACTCTATTATGAATTGAGATGTTATTTCCTTTGGAAGAATTAATCGTAATGAATATGATTCATTATAATTAATTAGAATTTGAACGTGATATGGAGGATCACATAAGTGACATCCATGGTCTCCCATCAAGGCAAAGGGTTCCGTCGCCAGGGATTTTATGTAGGAGACGCCTGTCCGAAGTGATAGCTCATGTATGCAAGCGCATCTGGATCGGGTTGTTTGCTTCTCGAAAGAGTAAGGATGTAAGCAGAGTGACACATTATGGAGTCCTCATATTATTGGGGCCATATTGGATTGCGCATAGCGAGTTGTATTCCTGTTGACGGTTGGTTCAATTAATGACATGTCAACATCACCTTAGGGGTGGTGGGCTCGGGTGTTAAAGGTTGAATTGGGAAATGCAAGTTGGACTTGCAAGGCAGAATGTGTTCCCGCTTCTTTTTATCAAAATCACAAGTTCTCATATTATTGGGATGTGACAAAGATAAGGAAGAAGATCACAGATCTTGCCGAGATATAATGGTAAGTATATATCTTTTATTGAAAGAAATAAGGGAATCAACTTTCAATGTTGACAAGGCAAGACCACTTTGATATAAAAATTCCTAAATCAAAGTAAAATATGTATATGTATATATATATTGATGAAAATTTCTTACTCTAGATAATCCTCATTAAACTCACTCAAACTGTACTCAATAATGATCAATGAAATATCATGAATTCAATTCATGATCAAGATATTATCCTTGCAATTGGACACGTAATGTATGTGGTTACAATACGCAAGTTTCCTCATCAAAATGAGGAGTGACAATTAAATAAGATAATAAGACATTACCTCAGGATTTGTATGTCTCTATAGTCTTAATCCCTCATCGAGTGTACTTTGAAAGTGACATGTCGATGATAATTGTCAAATTAATCCTTATAAAATCAAAGAAAATGTTTTGGCATGCATATGTGCTCTCAACATTTAATCATGAATGACATGGTTCTCTGCATCATGCAGAATGGTGGCTCTATAAGAGATGATGTATTCAAATTGTTTGAGTACCCGCCTGAACCAAAAAGTCTTTAAGAGTTGAGATGTATGTAGATACGATGAGTGTCATCATTCTACTATCTATACTCTAGTCATTTATGAAGCTTCATAACATTTATATTGTATGAATTGAATGAAGCATATGTAAATGTTGAAATACTCTTATATTCAAATCTTTTGAATTCAACATAAGAGACCATTTATCTTAAAAAATGGTTGTTTATAGATGAAGGGAGTGCAGTGGAAGGGTGGGTCTGGCCCGTGTAAGAAGGAAAGTCAAAGAATTGGCTTTACTTCTATGACTTCCATATGACATCCAAAGAGTTGGATGAATGCTAATACTGCAACAAGATGATGTGTTGAAAGTATGACTAGCAAGTCTATCTAGAATCCTTAGAGAAGGACTCGGATAGTGCATTAGAACAATCTACATAAAATCAATGAAATTAACTTTCTTATTTGATAATGTCTAATAATTGTATCACAATCTTCTAATGACACTTGCTATTGGTTGCATATGTATTAGAAGATTAGAAATTTGATCTTAAGGTTTAATGGTCATCCATGTTGAAATATTTGATGCAATTGTTGCAACAATTTTCTATTAAATCAATAGACTTTAAATTTTCAGTGAGAGCCCTTAGTTTTAGAGAATGTCTCTATGACCTAGATGCTAGAATGCACTCATTATTTATTTCTAAATGTTAGAAATAAACATGAATTCTGGAATAAACCTATCATAAAGAGTTATGATGGACATATTTTAAATATCAATCTAATATCTAGTGGACTCTACTAAATTAGAAAATTAATGAATAGTTCATTAAGACTTCTAATACTGAAAATTAAACCTTATAACATCAATAGGAGGATGAAGATCATTTGACAATGATCTAGCATCAAGCCTTGGACATTTGTCTGTTGATTTGATCAATAGACTAGTAAGAGATGAAACTTTAGAATGTCTAAAATTTCAAAACTTACATACTTATGAATATTGTATTCAAAGCAAAAAGTCCAATACACCCTTATCTAGGAATGGTGTTAGATGGTGAGGTATTCAAGATCTCATACATTTGATGTATGTGGATTATCTATATCAGAATAAACATTATGGATATGTGATATCTATTAATGATTATTTGTGATATGAGATTTCTTCACTTCACCTTAGAAACCTTTGAAATGTTCAAAAACTTCACAATTTTGGTTTAGAACCAAAGTTTGAAGGAAGATGAAATGAATTTGATCTAACATAGGTAGCAAGTACCTATTAGATGAATTCAAGGAATACCTTATGGAGATAGGAATATCATTCCTATCTCACTTCTCCTAATACACCTAAACTCAATAGAGTTGTAGGGAGATACAATTAGATCATGTGTGACAAGGTATATATGTTGTAGAGACTACAATATATATCCTTAATAAGGCTCCATGTAAGTAATCTGGAATCTAGCACCAGAGAGTTCTACTTCATTAGGAAAATAAATAATGGTATTGGATTCCTACTTTATGACCTTGAGATTCTTAAAGAATTTCACCTCTAAGAATATGATTCTAAGATGATGACTACCTTGAGAATCAAGATGAAAATGAAGTGAAGGAACTCATTGAATCTTGAGAATATAATGAGGCTCCTTGAGTCGGAAACTAAAAGGACAACTAAAGATGAAACACTAATACCTCTTCAAATGAGTTTGAAGATGAATTCCATGTGCCGGATAAGTCTGACAATGATCTGACTTCATATGATGAAGCTTCTGAAGATCATGACATGGAGAGATGGATGTTAGCAGTAAAGTCTAAATGTAGACTTCATATACAAGTGTTGTTATGGACCCTCGAGGATCCACCTATAAGGGTAAGACCCGTTAAGGTGTAAATGGATCTTCAATAGAAAGAGGGAACCTGATGAGAAGGTAAAGACCTTCAAAGCACGACTTGTATCCACAAGATACACACGAAGAGAAGACATTGCTTGTGATGAGACTTCTTCTTCTTCAGTAACCATGCTTAAACCCATCAGAATATTGCTAACTATAGATGCACAACTTGACTTTGACATCTTCAAGATGGAAGTCAAGATTCCATTCCTCTATGAATACCTCTCCGAGGATATTCATTAGTAGTAGCCCAGGGCTTCATGGTTGAGGAAAGCAAGGTGTGCAAGTTGAATTACTCCATCTATGGACACAAATAAGCTTCTTGTAGATTTGATTAAATTATAAATGTTCTGAGTGGGAGTACCAATGTGTTCATCGTGCTAAATGTAGATAATATCCTAATCATTTATAATGATATAAGGATGATAATAAGTGTTTTATGATCTGGATATTTCATAACTTGAGATATGATCTCAAGGATACCTCTTAGATCTTAGTTTAGTTGTTTAGAAGAAAAGAGAAGAGAGAGAATTGTAATTGTCACATTATTGGTACATCCTGGATATATTCTATCCAAGGAAGGCTCCTTTCCCTTAAGATTTGATACTGACCCATCTGAATGGATAGCATATCAAGTGTTGATGATGCTAAAATTGTTTGCCCTTGTTCATCGGTTGCTAGAAGCCTGGTATGCGCTAGATATGTACGGAAATACATATGTCTGCCATGCAATGGAATTAGTAAACTATTACTAATCCTACTGTGGAAATAAAATACTTTATTGCATTAATAACAATATCTTCAAAGATGACGAAACTTAGAGATAGTAATCTCAAAAGTCTTATCTTTAAAAGTTGAAGACTTTATAGATAGTGATCTATAAGGGTCTTAACCATAGATACCTTTGGAGATAGAGATCTCCAGGAATAAATGTATCCTAATAAGGATTATGGGAGTACTGGTTATTGAGTTGTAATGTCAAGGACACTATAACTAACAATATTGAGTATTGGTCGCATAAGATGCAACATTCGCATTGGATGCGAGCACTGTTACTGGGGGATATGCAAGTGCAGAAAAAGGACTTGGCATAGTCTTTTGGGAACAGAGTGACTGATCAGCTTATACCTAGCTATTTTCTAAATAACCTATGATTGTCACATGAGTGCGGATTTAAATGATTAGCCCATTAATGGCTCTTTGGGCTAGTGGGAGATTGTTGGACATGCGAGCCCACAGGGAGCCATTATGCAATAAATGTTATTGAGAATATCATTACCTGATCTTAAATGAAGAATAATTAATTTGCATAATAGGTCCCTTATTACAATTAGAGTTATGTACCATGGCCATATTAATGATCATACAACTGTTGATTCAATAATTGAATAATAGAGGTTGGTGCTTGGATGAATATCTAAAGAGTTAGATTGAGGACTCAACAAGAACCATGAAATGATTATTAAGAGATGATCTCCAGCCTGAGGAGGAGATGACAATCCTCTCTCTAAAGGCTGATTTCTAACCAACCTCTTGACGCAGATCCTCTGCATAGGAATAGAGATTCGGAGGTGTTAGAATAGTTAGGTCAAAGAGTTGACTTAACGAGATCGATATAACCAAAGTCCTATTTCATATACTGTCATGATTTAGGCTCACATCCTCTAACCAGAGACAGATGTGTTACTATATGTCTAAGTATGTACATTTGCAGACCAATAGTTTGATGATCTAACCATGGTCTATACACCGGTGCGCTGGTGTGCATGTAAGGGCATATGAGTAATACGATCTCTCAAAGGGATCATACAGGTTCATTACTGAACCGGAAGACATGAGATCACTCATGAGATATTGGGAATAATTAAATTCCATGCACGGTCGTCTCGCTTTGGAAGCTTGACTAAATTTGTAGGTTTGATATATACTTTTGGAGTGTATATGATCAACACCTAGGTATGATATATTCTTTTGGAAATTATATGATCAATACCAACTCCCAATGATCAAAATGAGAATCTTAATGATAAAAAACCCTGAAGGTGATAGTCTAAAAGATATCTATAACTTCGGGTTTATTCTGGGTCTTCCAATATGCAGGATGTACAAGTATTAGAAATACCTGAGGGTGATGTGATCATAAATGATTGTATAACCATGACGCTTCCATTCCTAGGAAGTGATGAAACGGGTCTAGATTTTAGTGACTCCTCTCAGTAGAGAAGTGATCTGATCTTGGTCCAATTGTTGGACATTGACCTGAATGTGATTCAGATACAATGAGAAGATTATATGCGCGGTCTTGATTTAATCAAGCATCTATGAGAGGTCTGCAAGATCTAGATTTGAGATGTGATCTCAATATCCAAGTCACTATACGTGGAACAGTACAATCGCCCTGTTCTTATCTCCAAGTATACATGGAGAATGCACATTATCCTTAAAAGAGTTCATGGATAATTTCATTGTTGATATATGTATCCGAGTAATGAGAAAGTGGATAATTAAATGTGATTTAATTATCATGAATAATATGAATTTGATTCATATTATAATGAGAGTTATCTGAGATAATTAAATGTGATTCAATTATCAAAGCTATGAATAATGTGAATGTGATTCATATTATTTGGGCACATGAGAATAGAGATCCAAGATGATTAAATGTGATTTAAATATCATGGATATGAATAATGTGGATAACACTATCCACATTAATCATATATATTATAGATGTGATTTATAATATATTAGAGAGAGCATATTGTAATTTATATTAATTATTGATGTGAGTTGGATTCACATTGATGATTAATTAAAATATAATTTACATTTTGCTGTTGGTTGTGAATAAGATTCACATAATTCAATGGCATGATTGACATTTTCTATAAGATATTTTGGAATTATTTTTTAGTGAAAATATTGTCGACAAGAGATAATAATTAAGAGATGGACCAAGTCCACCAAAGAGAAGTGGACGACTACAACTCTCCATGAGGAGAAGAGTAGCCGTCCCCTCTTTTTAGGGATTGGTTAATTTTCTTCATTATCTATTCTCTTATCAAAGATGATTTAATTTGAAATTAATTTTGTTGATTTATCAATGAAAATTAATTTAAATTAAATCATTAGTTGTTGTGCTTTTACAACATCTTAGCCATTGAAAGAAACACAAATCAATCTCATCCATTGATTTTGTGTTGTCCATGGATTGAGATCCGTGGATCCCAAAACCCTATATAAGAATAGGCATCCCTTTATCTTCGAGTTACACGTTTACAATATAAACAAATGCTTTCTCTCCTTCTCTCTTTGTACACATGCCAAGTCTCTCTCTCTCTCTCTCATATTGGCCGTCCATCATGGAGCCCTTGTGAGAGTCGTCATCGTCGCAGCATCGTCGTTATGCTGCTGGATCATCTACTCGTAGATCTCAATCTCCTTCAGGGTGCCTCGCTCGTGAGGAAGATGTTGGATCTTGTGTGACAAGATCAGGAGATTCACCGCTTGGATCATCAACTTGGATTGCGAGAAGGACGTGTCTCATCAACGCGCTTGCAAGTGTCTCCTCCATCGGATCGAACTTGAGCCAGGAGGTCTCTTCGTTTAGAGACTCGATCGCTACCACGCTTCAAGAGGTAAACCTTATACTTATTCTAATTTAGATGAAACGATCTGAGAAAGGTTCTAGGATCATGTGGTTTCATCACATTTAAAATTATTAAATTCCACTGCCCGAAGCAACTAGTGCGACTAGTCGCTCCCGATCGCATACGATGTGATCCTCACGCTTCCCTGATGTGCTTGAGTATTTCCCCATATCATTCAGTTACACCTTGCGTTCACGTCGCCCCCTTTCCATTTTCACTCTCTCCTCTGTTCATCTTTCCACTCCCTAAATGACCCTCCATGTAGCCATTATACCCATCATGTCCGCGTACCTCTGCTACGCTCCCACCATTACTCACATGACTTCAATTGGCCCTCAAACGTTTGCCATCGCCTCCATAACCGATGTTCACTTCCGCCATAAAGCCTATGCACCGTCGACCATTCATACCCATCCACCAATCCAAGGGGCTCTACCCTAGCTTCCTCTGCCCTCCAATGATACGGGAGGGCAGTTTTGTTGAGGCGATGATGGTCGCCATCCCCCGATGTGATCCATGGCATCAGCCATGCGAGCTCTGCCTCTTCGACGGTAGCTAAGCTCCTCGGATCGGCTGACAGGGTATGAGCGATGACCCGCACTTCTTCGAAGCCCAGCACAAGCCACCTCCTTCACCACGTTTTCCACCTCCGACTAAGTACCCTCTCCTTCCTATGATCCTTTGATATTATCGGATTTATCCCACCACCTACGCCCATCTTCGTTGCCGCCTAACCACTCTTACATCTTCGCCATTCACCAACGACCTTCGCGCCACCATCTCCTCCCTCCAGAACCCCTTTGTGATCCGACCCAACTCCTCCATCGTCATGGTGGAGGACTTCCCAGAGCCGCCACCTTCTTCACCTTCGCCCGGTTCCATCTCACTCAACTCACCCGCACACACATCCACTTGCTTTGGCTATATCCTCACCTAACACTTGCATGTCAAAGACCCATCATTGGTCAGAGAATCACCAGAGACACCTTCTGCAGCTCCGCCTCCGGCAAGGCTTTGTCTCCAATAGCTTCCATCCATCATCACATCTTCAATGTGCTCTTAGGTCCTTCGCCCACACCTCAGCAACATCCTACAAGACTCTGTTCAGCCCTCGGAGCACAATGGAGCTACATGAAAGTTGTCGAAGCGCAGCATCCTCTGATGACAAGCGGTAGAGCACAATGTACAACAACCTTCCCATCATCTAGATCGGATGGTCCAGATGAATGATACGTGGCACTCCCGAACTCACGCAGAACCGGAAGGCTCAGATCACACCGAGCCACAGACGCCCGCCACGTGTGCCCAAGCCTGTGACGACTCCCGAGCATAGCTCCTTACGTGCCTAGCACATGAGGGCCTTGGCAAATTGCAGAGAAGATCATGGATAGTTTCGAATTTGCATTTTGGTCCCCAAGCGTGTGGCTCACGTGTGTGCCTGGGTATTTTACATGATGCCCTCACAAGTTTCATAAATTACAAATATGCCCTGTGTAATGGAGAATTTACAAAGGGGCCCATATGGTTTTTAAAACTTGCAAATAGGTCCCTCCAGGGATCGATTTGTGATTATTTATCCTTCGATTTCTTGTATTTTTATTACATTTATGCCCTGCATTTTTTCCTTCGTAACTTGAGCATCGTAGCTCCAAATTACATAATTCAGTGTCATTTTGTTCCTGATTTCATCATCTATCTCATGGAATAGTTAATTTTCTCATCTAACACTAATTTAAGTGTGGCGCATTTTTAATGATATATAGTGTCCTTTGCTCTATGGGGCTTTGCCATTGATAGTTTCTAGTTTTGAATTTTTGTGCTCAAGTTGACTCTGATTTTAAACCTTAATCTGTGCTCATGTCTTGTAGGGAATTTTTGTAATTAATATTTATCATGCATAACCTTTGCACCTATTCATACAGTATGCATTACATATCTTACAATTGCATCGAAAAATCAAAATACATGCATCATATAAATGCATTATTCTGCATTTTAGTGTGCACATATGCATGCAGACCTGAAAATGATAAGTTATTCACACATACTTCTAATTGACCAAAATTCGATCAATAGATTAAAGTATATTGTGTCCTTGTGTTCGACCTTGGTAGACTTCCCAAGTATACATATTTCACAACATTCAAAGATTGTGGTTTTTGACAAACCATATTTGCCTCCTATACTATGATAATTCCCTTATTATTAAGGAGGCGAATTTAAAGTTCATCAAATGGCATCATTACCGGGGACATGACTCACCTTTATTTATTCATCCAATTTTTATTTTTTGTTGAATATTTTCAGGTCTTCTCATCATGCATTTTTGCATTATTTTCTACTGATTATTTTCCTCGTTATTTTTCTAATATTTCTCTTTTGTGGTAGGGCCCATGAAGATCGAGGATGCTTGATCTCCATGGAGGTATGAAGTTGGGAGCTTCCGTTGAGAAGGCCACAAAAGAAATAATGGAGAATTCAAGGGAGATTAGGCAGTGTATCATGCATTTTCATGTTGTAAAAAAAGAAAAGGATATGAAAAAAGAGAGAAAATGTGTTTCATGTGCATTTTTAGCAATCCGTATCATAGGGCCCGCATGATGTAAAGTAAAAAAGGAAAAAGGTAGATGACTAGACGATATACCCCCCACCCTCCGCACACACATACTTGCACATATACACTCATCCCCTTACACTCATGCACATATCCACTGTATGTTTCAGACAATCACCCCCAACCCCCTCTCACACCCTAATCTATACACATTGCACAACCCCCCCTATCTTCCTTATGACCATATGTAAAATCTCACCCTTCTTTCTCCTACATCCCCATATGTGAAAAATACACCCCTCCACCTCATCCCCATGAATCTTTGTATAATTCAACCCCCCCACTCAAAATTTTAGATCCTCTAGTTAGGCTATTTTTAGCCTAAGTATAGGGGGAACTTGATCGTCATCCATCCCTCCCTTTCTCAGACTTCTTATACATAAGTCAATTTTTGACCTAAGTATAGGGAGACCCTCCTCCTCAATTCTGCTATATCACCCTATATTTAACTAAGCCATGGATTCATATCACTTGTGATATGAGGGAATAACTAAAGTTAAGTATAGGGGGGTATACTGTATATTATTGTATATCTACTTTAGCCATAGCTAGTATACTTTTTAAAGTTTTTGAAAATATTTTTTGGCTTGGTTTAAGTAAACCTGTGAACTGAGTTTTGTAAAAAATCCTGTAAAAACGAGGGATTAACTTGTTGTAAATAAACCTTTTTCCAAAAAACTCCAAAAAATTTGAAAAATTTAAAAACTTTTCTTTAATTGAGACTTCGACAATAAAATTTACAAATTAGTAGCTACTTTTCAGTGAGGGAACTTCGGTATCCCTTAGCATAGTGAGTGGTTTAGAGGGCACTGTATATGGCTCTGTCCTCAAGGAACATGTATCTGTCTAATGGTTCGTACTTACACCCATACTGGCTGGGAGTAGATGTAACTATTCATATGAGTCTGGGCCAGTCATTGTATCTCAAAATAATATAAAAAAATGAAAATTAAAATCATAAAAATTTGCAAAAATCACAAAAATCACTAACATAGGAGTTAGTGTATTCCTGACACATTCACATTCACTCAATGCTTAAGGATTTGAGGATACCTGATTTCTGTGATCTTGAAAGTCTGAGTTAACATCGTTTAGTCATTAGGGTTTAAACTTAATAATCCACACTTCCTTAGTTTGAAATATTTGAGTGCTATATTGCACTCTTCATCTCTACCCTTTAAAGAATATGATAGGCACATCACTTTCACAACTGCATGATTGATGAGGTAAGTTGAGTTATTCCTTGAGGAACTAGGACAGGAGATTTGAGTTCGGATATGATCTCTAATGATATTCGAGGATGGGATAAAGTTAATGAAGGCTTCAAGAAAGCTGAGTATCAGCAAAACCCTGGCCAGTATGTGTACAAGTCCATATGCTATCTCTTTTATATTTACCTATGTACCAGGGTGTGATGAAACTTAATTTAATTGTAGATCAGTGTGTGCCAACTTTTGGTAAAAGCAATAGAGTTAGAAAAAAAGAAAAGAAAAACAAATGTTCAAAGAAAGCTCTATCCTCCAAAAGTCAAATTTCAAATGAGCTTCCACCAATGGCGAGCACTCCCAACCATTTTCAAAGTTTCCACTTGGACCAAGCGCTAATTAGGACCAAGGAGTCGGGCTAGCTCCATAAAAGGGACCTGCATCGTATTGTGATACAAGTATAGGTGTCGAAGGTATCTTAGATACTCAAAAAAGACACAACCCGGTGTACTCACAAAAAACAAGTGAAGACGACTTTGAACTCTCTTGACGGACACATTGATCAACAAGCTAAAAATCTATATGTGTTGAGTAATAAGGCACTCAAGAGGCCCCTTGTTCCAATGTGAGGAAGAGAAAAATAGATACAATCCTATGTCCACCATCATCTGGTCGTACATCTACATTTCAAGTCTGAGAAACTAAAGAGACGGTTGACTGAGGCAAGAATAGACATATTCCCTAGTGTTGAGGATTAGGTCTAGAGGAGAGTCTCCTGGACTAGAACTTCAAGTGATGTCTTGAATCGACTCTCATGATTGCAGTACACTAAATTTCATATCTTTATATTTAATGTACAAACAGAGAATTTGATAATTAGAGAAGTTGGATTCCTTCCGGCTAGAGCATTGTTGAACCCAGAATTTTAGGATCACGTAAATTTAGGGTTTTCAAAAAAAAATGAGCCTTTAAACATTCACATGCACATCCAGGAATTAATCCGACTCCTTTATTCTCTAGATGCACGAGGATGAGCATAGTTTAAGTATAGGGGTATGATGAATCTCGTACTCATCATATTAAAATCGACATATTAAAATCCTATCTTAAATAATCTTATAAAAATCACTGATAATTCATTCATTTTATCTTGTACTATATTATACATAAATTGGGTAATTAAACTTATATTTATTGTATTTAATTACTATTATTTTATTTATTTTTAATTCTCATTAAAAACCCTTAAAAAATAGGATAAATAATTGTCTATTATTTCCCCAAACCTTAAAAGAATTTAAAAATACAAAATAATCTCAAAACCCAAAATCAGTGTTTTCAACCCTTTACAAATACCCCCAAAATACAATTTTGTACAAATGACCTTCTTGACTTTTTGTCCAACATGAAACTTGTAGATCTCATCTACGTCTACCGTTTAATGTTTTAACTTTTTCCTGATTTTGCTTCTAACTATTTCTTTTAGATTTATCTTTGTTTTTACTTTTTCAAATTTTCTGATTGGGTCATGTGGCATCCTATGGGCCACCCACGTGGCCCCTTATCTCCTCACCACCCGACACTCTTCCTGACCGTTGGATCTCCACAAGCCCGCCCCCATCTTGGCCACCCATTCCCACTTCACTCCCCTGTCGTTAGATTTGATCTCTGATCAGATCCCAACCACTTCCTCCCACCTTTCCCACAGCCGTTGGATGGTTGTGCCATCGAACGACTGACCTCTTGCCGCGTTGCATCTTTACCTAAACCACTCGATCTATTATCATCTAATGTCTAGCCATCATCCACGTAACCACGCATCTCTAGCCATTGGATAGGACTTCAGGAACCATATGATATGCCCATGCCCGCCTTTACCCTTGCTGTTAGATCAGACCATATGATCTGATCCAAGGCGTCTAACTATGCCTTCATCTGGGTCGTTGGATCGAATGATCCAATGAATCTGCATCACCATCTTCCTCTAGTCAAACGTTACACCTTGCATTCATGCCACCCCCTTTACATTTTTGCTCTCTCTCCATTCATTTCTCCACTCCCTAATTGTTCCTCTATGTAGCCGTTGCACCCATGATCTTTGCGCGCTTCAGCAACGCTCCCACCATCACTCACATGCCTTCAATTGGCCATTCAAACGTTCGCCATCACCTCCATAACCGAAGTCAATACGCTACAAAACCTCCACACCGTCGACCATTCACACCCATCCACCAATCCAAGGGGCTCCACCCTAGCTTCCTTCGCCCATCGGTGATAGTGGAGGGCAGTTTTGTTGAGGCGATGATGGTCGTCATCCCCGATGCGACCCATGGCATCAACTATGTGAGCTTAGCCTCTCCAAAGATAAATAAGCTCCTCGGATTGTCTAACCGAGTCTGAGCGATGACCCGGGCTTCTTCGAAGCCCAGGACAAGCCACCTCCTCCGTCGCATTTTCCATCTCCGACCAGGTACCCCCTCCTTCCTCTGATCCTTTGATATTCTCCGATTTATCCCACAACTTATGCCAATCTTCACTATCGCCTAACCACCCTCGCATCTTCACCATTCACCAACTACCTTCGCACCACCATATCCTCCCTCTAGAACGTCTTGACGATCCCACCCAACTCATCCGTTGTTGCGGTAGAGGACTTCTAGAGCTGCCACCTTCTTCACCTCCCCCTTGACTCCAATCTCACTCAACTTGCTTGCACACATACCCACTTGCTTTGGCTATTCGCATCTAATTCTTGCAGGTCAAAACCTCTTAATTGGTTGGAGAATCGCCGGAGCCACCTTCTACAGCTCGGCCTCTGGCGAGGCTTCACCGCTAGAAGCTTCCATCCATCACCGCACCTTTACCGTGCTCTTAGGTCCTTCGCCCGCACCTCAGCAACATTCTACAAGACTCAGCTAAGCCCTCGAAGCACGATGAAGCTATACGAAGGTTGCTGGAGTGCATCCTCCACCGGCGAAAAGTGACGAAGCACAAAGTACAACAACCGGACGGTCCATATGATGACACATGGCACTTCCGAATCTCACGTAGAACCACAAGGCTCGGATCACACCAAGCCACGGATCTCTGCCACGTGTACCCGAGCCTGCGATGACTCCTGAGCCTAGATCCTCATGTGCCTACGATGTGAGGGCTTGGGCAAATTGTAGAAAAAAACTCTAGATGTTTTGGAATTTTCTATTTCATCCCCAAGCAGGCATGTGCGTGCTTAGGTATTTTACAGGGATGCCCTTGTAAGTTTTATAAATTATAGGTATGCCCTACATGTAATGGAGAATTTATAGAGGGGCCTAGCGGTTTTGAAAAATTGCAAATAAGCCCCTCTAGGGACCTATTTGTGATTATTTATCCTTTGATTTCTTGCATTTTTATTTCATTGATGCCCATGCATTGTTTCCTTCATAACTTGTGCATCGTAGGTCCAAATTATATTATTTCAGTGTTATTTTGTTCCTTATTTCATCATCTATCTCATGACACAGTTGATTTTCTCATCTATCACTAATTTAAGTGTGAATTGTTAATGATATATAGTGTTCTTTGCTCTATAAGGCTTTGTCGTTCTGAATTTTTATGCTCAAATTGACTCTTATTTCAAACCTTAATCCGTGCTCATGACATTAGGGTATTTTTGTAATTAATATTTAGCATACATTTCCTTTGCACCTATTCATACATTATGCATTGCATATCTTACAATTGCATCGAAAAATCAACAAAAAATACATGCATCATATAAATGCATTATTCTGCATTTTAGTGTGGACATATGCATGAAGACCTTAAAATGAGAAGATATTCACGTATACTTCTAATTTACCAAAATTCGATAAATAGATTAAAGTAGCTCGTGTCCATGTGTTCGACCTTCGTAGACTTGCCAAGTATAAATATTCCACAACATTCAAAGATTGTAGTTTTTGACGAACGAAATTTGCCTCCTATACTACAATAATTCCCTGATTATTAAAAAGGCAGATTTTGCGTTCATCACTCATCACCTGTCCTTAGTAGGCTAGCCTTATAGGAGAGTGAGTACTACCAGAAAATTATATCGTACTTCCCACTTCCTTTGTATATTATAGCTTGCACTCTTTTAGATAATCATTGCTATTGGGTCTGGATCTACAACTCAACAAAAGAATAGTGGAGGAAGCTGATATGCAAAACCAATACTTCTCCCTAGAAGGGTACTCAGACGTGGAACGATGAGATAGAAAAATTCGTGAGGGTGTGTCCTAAGCTCAATACTTTGGATTAGGTCGGATAATCTAAACAAGGTGAGAACACCATCGTCAACAAGGCTCTACTTGCCAACGAACGATAGAAGCGCCAATACTTCATGAATCCAGTCAATAACATTGTAGTATTCATGCTGGGTTTTTGCCTCTATTTTCCTAGCATCATGTCTCACTTAGTCTGAAATGTACCTAAAAACAATGAAGGCTTTATGAACCCAAAACAAGGATGGCCATTACAAATTTTAATTTTGGTCAAAGTTTATTAAATAATACCGTTGTTCTAATTTTGAATTTTCACTTTTTGAGTAGTTTCAGAGTAATTAATCTAACTATTTTTTGTATTTTTCTTTAAATCCTAAATGATACAAAACAAAGGGAGCTAACAGAAAAGCCGTGTAAGTAGATACTAGGATGGAAATCTCATCTTGTATCAAATGATGCATGCTAAGTAAGAGGACTTATAGTGCTTCCCAGCTATCTCCATGCAGGATGCAAGATAGAATTTTAATTATACTACATGCAAATTCAAGCTGATCAAATCACCTTAAGCTGGGATTGTTATTATCACGAAGAACATATTGCGTTTTATCTAAATCCAATTGTAGAGACTAAAGGTGCACACATATATTAGGTGTTATAACCTAAATTACTCGACCAATAAAGACTAACATCTAAATTCTCATTCACTAAACAAAGAAAATAAAGGTGGAAAACTCAAAACGTTGAAAACAAATAAAAGGAAAATATGGAGAACACATGGGTAGAAGACGGTAAAAATGCGGAAAAACCATTGAGGCCCCCATGTGAACAACCACCTGGGCAATGGACCTCGAAGAGTGTCAATATCCAAAATATCATTGGTACTTCTATTATTACAAATTAATTAAATTGAAAAATAAAATTATCTCTCTCTCACACACAAAAATAAAAGGTAAATCTATACTAAGCTCTACTCTTCTCTCTATGCCCGCTTCCTTGCTCTTTTTAATTGGCTCGTGAAGAAGGATCCAATCTCCTCGTTGCTCGAGTGCACCGGCCTAGAAAGTCACCTTCATCGTGCGGTCTCTCGCAAGAAATTCAACAAAGAAATCGATCAGACATAGATAAACAATTTTTTGAAGAAAATAAAACAAATAAATATACATATGAATATATACAAGTATCCTATCCTATGTTAACCCCTGACAACAACGACATTTGGCAATCCAGAAGTATGCGATACCTAGTGTTTGGTCTTAGAGGGTATGCATTATCCGACAAGTCAGATCCGACAATCATTGTATCGGTGCCTTTCCTGGATCTCAGTACACACACAATCAAATATATCAACAATCAACCCACAATGTAAAATATTTCAATGCAAATGAGTGAGTCAAATATTATTTTTATTTTTTGTAAAAAATATGTATGTATTGACTAAGCATAGAGTATTGAACCACATAGAACAAGTTTTTTATAAGAGAATTATTGCCTATTAAAAAATAAACAAATGTTTTTGTACTTCTATGTTTTTTTTATTTCTGTGGGTTTTAAATTATATTTAATTTTTATGGATGTTTTATGTTTTATTTTTTATGTTTCTAATTTTTAATTTTTATTTTCTTTTTAGATTTTTTTATTTCCTTTTGTTTTTAAACATATAATAAATGTATATATATAATAATATGTATAATATAAATACTATATATGATATATATAATAAATACATAAAAATAAAAAATTCAAATAATAATAGCCCTTTTTATTTTTTAAAGGTTCAAATATATTTATAGGTATTTATAAATAATAATAACAAGTACATAAGTACATATAGTATAAATAGTCTATGTAGGGTTTTATATTTATAAATATTAAACTAAAATGGTTTTTTAATTTTCTCTATTTTGTGACTTTTGTTGTAATTTTGCAAAATTTTAGGTTTTTTAATTGATCAAATATACAAAACATTTGATGTAATAAATAGGACAAATTATTTTAGGTTTAAAAAATAGATAATAATATAAAAAATCAAAAAAATACTTTTGATATATATTATATAATATAAGTAAAAATAGGAAATAGAGACAAATATTTTTAGATTTTAATAGTAATTATTCTGATTGTTCTTAGATTTTTAGGGTTTTCAATTTTTAGTATTTTTGTTTATATTTTTTGTTATTTTTGTCTGGAGTTAATACATATATATAGATATATAATATAGATTTTTTTGGAATTTTTAGATAAGGCTTTGTAATTTTTGTATTTTTATAACTAAACATGAAAAATAGCTCCTATTTATTTTTAATAAATGAAAAAATGAAGTAAATTGCTAAAATAAAAATATGTCTTGAACAAGAATAATAGTAAACATTTAATATGATTTTTCCAAAATTTTACAAGCACATGAGCTATTTAAACAAAATAATTTACAATACTAGTAGGGGCATATTTGTAATAAAATAATATCCGTGAGGACGCATGTTAATGAGCCTAAAAGTTTCACACTTGTCTACAAACTTTTAAAACTAAACCATAATTACAAGGAATAAGGAGGGCTTCCTTGCAATGTTCCCACCTTACGTGGGCCGTCATATGAGGTGAGTTTCTAAGAATCTCAATGCAATATATAATAATTTCTAGGCGGTCAGTGCAAATTTTACAAAAAATATAAAACATACTTTTGTATTTACAGGAATTTTGAATAAATACAAAAGGGAAAAGGGGGGCTTGTAATTTACCCACTTAAAGCGATGGATAGAGCTTCTCTCAGTGCTCCACGTTGATAATCAAGTGGCACTATGACACTTCATTTATCATAATGAGTGAACGACCTAGATTAAATCTGGGCTACCTTAGTTGATCGAACAATTCTTGGTGTGTCAGAAAGAATACCCCAATAACTTGACCTAAACAAGATTTGGTCATCGAGTTCTTCATCCTCTAGCCTTTAGACGTCTCCCCGACTGCCACTTTAGCTTCCCTAGGCCCCTTCGGATGGAGCCTGGAGGTCCAAGGCACCTAGAGCTTCTTCTTGGATGTCAATACCCCTTAGATGGGGTCTCCAGAACAAACAACTGATGTGTAAATCATGACAAGGAAACTATAAATTGTTCTAGTGTTTATTGGTGGTAGATTGAGATGGAAATGAGAGGGGGCAGAGAGCTACATGTGGATATGAAGGTCACAACTCGGAATCTCTTGATCCATGCAGGATCAAGGGGCAAAAAGGTTGATCTTGTGGAGAAGCTAGTGAGGAACGATAGAAGCAAGAGTGAGTTGGATTATAGGGGTTTCACGATGAATCAGAGCTGGAGATGAAAGCTCCAGCAAACTAAATTCCCTAAATTAACCTAGGTTAATGTCTAATTGTTGAAACTAAAAGTTACACTAAGATTCTAGAATGAAAATCAAGAAGAAAAACTACTGTTAATAGCTCAAACCCGGTTGAAACTAAGTTTTCGTTGCCATCGTCGGAGGTGCTCCGACGATGGGGATTCCACCTCCGCTCCTTCTCCACGCTGACAAGGGAGATGAGCCAAAGTTGTCATCTTCAGGCTCAAATCAGGGGTCCTATTGGGTTTACTAATCAATAGAGGGGATCAAAAAGAAAAAGTGGGGTGGTGGAGGTTAATTTATACACAAAGAAGGGGTGACTTTTGATGGAAGCGGGCACATGAAGGAGATAAAGTTGGAGAAGTATTTGGTGATAGCGAGGTAGAGGGTGGAATGGTGAAGAGCTTCGGTAAAGGGATCGAAAGGTCATCAAAACCTAGATCTCTTCCAAAAATTATAGAAAGTCAAAGGTCACAAGACCTATGATAAGGTGGGAGGCGGAGGGCATACAATTGACCGTCTGGTCAACTAACGTCTGGCTCTGGTTGGTCCATGTGGACCAACCAGAAAATGGTGATGCTAAAATCCCTTATTAAATCATTTAAAATGTAAATGGTTTATTTATTTTTGATCAAAACATAAAAGATATTTTACCTTTATGATTTATTTTTATTTTAATATTTTTTTATAATGTTTTTTTATTAAATGCTAATATTACATGTATATACATAGATATATGTACATGTATTTAGTATATTTTATTTTTATTTCATGTTTTGGACTTTATTTTGATATTTCAATGCTATATAACTTATTTAATTACACATGTACATATTTTATTATATTTTTTGAATTTAGTTATTTACTTAAATTAATACATACATGTATATTATATATATAATTTACCTACACAATCAAGTACATTATTTATTTTACTATATTTTAAATTTTTCATTTTAATTTTAGTATTGAAATATGTTTATATAATATTTACAAATATATAAAAATATAAAGAGCTAATAATATATATAATAAATATATTGATTATTATATGTAGGTATAGAATACAATAGGATCCAAAACTAACTTTTGCATCTCAACTCCAAATTAAATGAAAAACTACCTTCATTAAATAGATAAATAAAATTTATGAATAATAAAGATGAGTTTGGTAAATTTCGAGTATGTATGGCGTAGATACAGGTCTGGGAAGGTCTCTTTACGACCTTTTGTTCTCTATCCCCTAGGTGCATGTGTATTATTTTTTAGTGAAATCAAATTTATTTTTTTTTGTATTTTTATGTACAATATTCATGTTGAGGATTTATTGATTAGAGTTATAAAAACAAGAAAATAAAATAGGTCCCAAAATCATATTATTGTCAAATAAATTAGGGTTTCTGTGTAGTGTTTTCTACACATTTGGCTACCTATCTCCCCCTACTTTATTCCTTGTCGACCAAGCCATCATAATGACGGGGTCTCGAGGTCTAGGGTCACTTAGAGTCTTTGAAATTTCATTCTAATTCTTTTCTTACTTATTCTTTTATTTTGGATTTAAATACGGTATTTTATACAGTATTTATTGGTAAATAATTGTGTGTTATTTTGCATAAAATAATGTTATATACTTGCATTTGGCTTGATATTTAATGACAAAATAATAAATGATGGGGATTAAATGGATATTCATCACCCCCCATACCTGCCTTTGCTAATCCCTAACACACTTATGGCAATAAGTACAAAAAAAATAAATAAATAAAAGGAAAGAAATTTGAATAATTTTTTACTTCTAAACTTGTATTAATAGAATCAAAGTTTGGGTCTCAATCACATACTCTCGTAACCTTGAAATGACAAGTGCCATGTGTGTGAATCTGCTAGCTCGTCCCAGACAAATCACTGAACTATCAAGGAGTCTCCTCCTCTGGCAACTCATCCTAAGGGATACATATACTTCCTTCTAATGTCAGGTATGTTTTAGTTCACAACCAAAAAAAGGAGAAGCTAGAAGAATATGCAAAGAAGTAGGAATGGAGTAGTGTAATATCATTCCCTTGTGAAGCTCGACCAGTGTAACTGAGTCTTCACCAAGAAGCAAGGTTATTCTAGAAGCTCAATATTTTGAAGTTTTGATGTAGGCTTCTTTTAGAGTAATTTTCTTTGTATCGCATTGCTATGGATTCTTATTTTGCCATGACGGATATAGAATCTTTTGGTCCGCTCATGTTTTGGGGTCTTGGAAAAAGTTGTGCTAGTAGACCATTCCTCATCCGAAGCATTGTTTCAATCTAGTATTTAGCCATTTGATGTTCTGGCTATAAGAAGAAGTGGGTTGAGGTCTGAACTCACAAGTTTCTGCGGGATCGTCTTGATTTCTTGGTTAGCCAGTTCTACCAAGCCATTAGATTGAGGATGATTAGGAGATGTGACTCGAAGATCAATGTCGTCCATCGTTAATTTCTTAACCTCTTTGTTGATGAAGTGGCTACCATTGTCTGATATCAGAATCTTCGATATCCTGAACTACAAGATGATGTTATCTTTTGAAAATTTACATATTTTTCAGTTGTCTACGGCTTGAGTAGGGATAGCTTCAACCCAATGACTCACATAGTCCACAGTGAGTCGGATGTATTTGTAGCCCTAACTATGGACCCATGAAAACAATGCCCATGCATTGAACACATCAGAGAATTGACTAAATTTGAGGGACATAGAGTCTTTATCATTGAGTATTTTCCCCATTTTCTGACAATTATTACATGCTTTGACATATTCTGTAGCATCCTTGAATAGTCTCGATCACCACAGGCCACAGTGTAGTATCTTTATTATCGTTCATCTTCCAAAATGGTGTCCACCAGATTCGAGCTTATGATTGTGCTCGAGGACACTTGTGTACTCCTCTTAAGGAATACACCGACACTATATGCAATATGCTCCTTTCCTGAATAGTTATGGATCTTCCCATTAGTAAAAATGGATGTAGGACAAGAACTTGTCCTTATTGATTTTTATCCAATCTTGTGGAACTACCCCAGAGATGAGGTAGTTCACGATATTGGTATACCATGGAAGAGACCCAATGCTGAGGATGGACTCATCAGGAAAGGTTTCTGTGATCGATGCACTGCTAAGATGAGTATATTAGCATTAGTTTCTGGACAAGTGATCTACTACCACATTATGAACTCCAAGTTTATCTCTGATTTCCAAATCGAATTCTTAAAGGATAAGGATCCATCTGAGTAAGCGTGATTTGACATCCTTCTTCTGCTATAGGTATAAAAGCAATCCAATAAGGTAGAATTTGAACTTCTCCAAAGCAAAAACTATTATCAGTCTTTTTTTTCTCTGAGACTATATAATTTCTTTCTGCTTCATCCAATTTTTCGCTAGCATAATGAATGGCATAGGGCAACTAGTCTCTTCTTTGTCCTAAGACAACCTTGACTGTAAAATGTGATGCTCTGTCATGATCTCAATGGGAAGAGACCAATCGGGTGGTTGTAGGATCAGAGTTTGAGAGAAGATCTCTTCCATCTGATAGAATGATTCGATAACCTTTTCATCAACAATAAACTTGGTCTCCTTGCAAAGATGCTCTGTGAGAGGTCAGGAAGTCTTCTAAAGTCCTTGATGAATCTTCTATAGAATCAACCATTCTTAAGGAATGGCCTCACATTCTTTACATTTTGAGGTGGATCTAAAATAGCAATGATATCCACCTCGGTCGGGTCGACTTCCATGCCTTACATGGAAATGATGTGGCCCAGCACAATTCCTTATGTGAACATGAAGTCACTATTTTCCCATTATAAGAACAAATTCACTTCATGGCATTTTTGTAGTACTCTCTCTAGGTGCTGAAGAAAGAGCCTAAAATGTCACCATAGAATGGGAAATCATCCATGAAAATTTCAAGAAAACTCCCAATCATGTCGGTGAAGACTACAAGCATGAAACTTTGAAATGTGGCAGGGGCATTTCACTATCTAAAGAGTATTCTTTTGAAAGCATATGTGTCGAATGGACATGTGAGCGTTACCTTCTCTTAGTCTTCAGCGGTGATCTTTACCTGGTTTTACCCGGAATACTCATATAAGGAGCAGAACAATTCTTTGAAGCTAGTCTTTTGAGCACTTGATCAACGAATGGTGACAAGCCACAAAAACCCTACGTTAATTTATGTGATTATTGTTTAAATTTGTCGTTTCATTATAGGCAGGAACTCAAAATCGATCAAGAAATAACCACAATAATTTATTCAATTTTTTTAAGTGGATTTATGTTTGTTTTACTTGGCCAAGTCCCAAGGTTGAACTCAAGGAGGCAAAGGAACAACCTAGAATAATGTCTATCAAAGTTTGTGCATGGTTTTCGAGACGATATTTTTTGGTATTTTTAATGCAATTTCGGAATGGAAAATGCAAATGTGGACAATTTTAGGGACTAAAAATGCAATTTCAATCAAACGATGTCCAAAAATTTAAAAAACTTAACGAAGATGTAAATTATGGTGAAATGAACTTACTGTAATTTTTTTTTTGGAATTTTCAGATGCAAGATGGATATTGAACGAATTTATGAGTGCAAAGGGTGTGAATTTCAATATTTAATTATAATAAATACTAAAATATTTATTTTCAATGGATAAAATTATCCAAGATATATCACTAGGTGATTGATCTTAGAAAAATCCTCAACCTTGAAAATACGAGATGTAATACTTATTAAAAAATAAAGTTTGAAATCTACAAAAGGATTTTTATATAGCAATCATGCATGCAAATGCAATTTTTTGGGCACGATTTTAAATATAACTAATTCTACAATTCATGAATTTCGGTATTTTTTCGAGCCGTGGTTAATTAATTATGAATTTTCATGTACATATTGAGTAAAATGTGCAATTTTATGCAAGAAAATTATTTATTAATTAACCATAAACCATAAAAATATCACAAGCATGCCATAATGTCAAGAATTAATTTTAGAATATCATACTATTTAACAATAAAATAATACAATAAATAATGTCAAAATATTGCAGAAACATGGGGTTCTGTTTGTAATATTACAGAATATAAAATAACTAGAAAATGTAGAGAGAGGGATCTACAAGTAATTACCAATACAGAGGGGTATGACTGCAACATTTCCTGGAAGGAAAATGCAAAGCATATGCAAATCTCCTACTGTACGTGGGTGTCATGTGGGGTGTCCTTTGTAGAAATTCCCTCCTCATGTGTGTGGCACATTGGAGGGCCTCAGACCTCCCATCCGGTGGTTGGCGATGGAGGAGGGTCCTGGCGTTTGAGGGTGGACGATTGGTGGCCGACACATGGCTAGTGGGCGTCGGTGGAGAAGCGACTTTGAGGCTAAGGACAACAGAGACGAGTGGCGGCCTTTGGAGTCAAAGGCGAGGTGGTGCTTGGGCACAACGGAGGGCACAAGTTCGAGTGACGATCTGGGTTTCTCGTACTATGGTGGTGGATTGCACGGAGTGAAGAAGGCATCGTTGGCGGAGTAGATGGTGCAAACCGTTGTTGGGTCGAGTAGGAAGCAATGGTGGAGAAGGCTTAAGCGAGGCTTCGAGCCTTGTCGATGACAGTGGCTGCTGGATTCAGTCTGGAGGTGTCAAGGAAGTAGTGGTGGATCAGTGGGATGGTCAGAGCTACGAAGGCGACATAGTTATTGACGGTGGAACATGGCTACAGGGGGTTGTTGTGTCATCGAAGATTGCTGGAGGCAGAGGTGGTGGCTGATGACGATGTTGAAGTCAATGACGGTGCGACGATGGTGGTATTAGCTAAACGGTGAAATGAGAGCATAGCAGCAAACCTTGGCGCCGAACTACGATGAGGTTCTCAACCTCGGGTCTCACCGCAGGCATGGGAGGCGATGTCAGATTTGTTACATCCGGCGGAGGCTACCCATTCTCTGTTGTGTATTGGCGGATGGGTTGGTCGCGGGGCAGTAGTGTAGCTTAAATAGCGGGGAAGGTTGTACGATTGAGATGGCAAATGGGAGAGGAGATGGAGGCTGACGATCTTGACGAGGGAGGCCAAATCGTAGGGTTTTGATGGAGATCAGAGAGCGGGGATTTGATCAGCTGATTGAGACCAAGATGGAAGGCGGAGAGGATTTGAGAAGGGAAGAAATCAGATTGAGGAGATACGATGGCTGGTTATCGTGGCTGCGCGATTTGGGTAATGGTACGCCGCCCAGAACTGGAAGGAAGGGGGAGAATGGATGCACATGCAAGGCACATTCTCGGAAGGTACGTGCATTGCACGTGCGGTCCCCTTTCTATTTATTATTATTTTATTATTTTAATTATTTAATTTTTATATAAGAATAATCGAAAAATAAAGGTCACAAATGCGTGATAGGTGGTGGCTCTAGGAGCCGCCACATGTCAACCCTAAAAAATTCAGAAAATTAAATACAAAGATAATTCAGATAAAAACAGAAAATGATATCATATCAAAAATATTTCTTCACAAAAGTTGCTTGTATCGATGGGATCTACAACTTTCATGAAGAGACCAAAACCAAAATCGATCATTTGCACAAAGTCATTTTTGGGGTACTCCATGTACATAAAATACCTTGCTTTTGGGTTTTATAATTTTTTTGTTATTTTTAAATCAGATAAAATCCGAAAAAAATGATAAAATCAAAGATAAATATTCACATGTTGATCTATTTTTTAGTTTTTAATAAGAAAAAGAAGAAATAAAATGTGAAAAATGAGACTTTTGTACTGATAGTCAGTGAAGACTCTAACTCAATTAGCTTCTTTGATTTCAAGCTCATTTTGGATTTAGATTTTTCCATATTTTAATAAAACTTTTATAAAGAAAATCAATGAAAAATTAATAAAATAAATGAGTTGATTGTGTGCATAAAATAATAGGTCAAAACTGCTAAAATACAAAATATACAAAAGAGGCCCAAAACCTAGTTTTCACATATGAGCTCCGATTCACTTGAACTTGGCTTTATTTTGAAGGTAATTGAATGTACATTAGTTCAAAAGTAAGAGGATCAAATCGGATACTGTATGCGGAAGATATCAACATTTTAGTCCCGAAATCCTAGAATTAGGCTTTGAGTTTCTGGTCCACTTATTTAGGTTAGTGATTTTTTTTATTTTTTATTTATTCTTGTTAGTAATATGTACACAATGGATGATTTCAATTCATTTGGAGTTAGTATGAATTAGTTAAAAATAAGTAAAGTTAGGCTATTTTACATGTCAAATGGGCTATAATTTTTGGCTTCTTATTTTATGCAATTATGAGTGATAAAATGCAATTATTATTAAGACATGCATGAATGCTAATTATGCAATATAATGGGTAAGATGCATATGAATTTTAGGGATTTGAGCATAATTAGTTTTTTATAGTGATGACTTTGAGATTCATCATCCCCCTATACTTAAACCATGCTCGTTCTGAGCATCTAAAGAAATGCAATGAGGTGAAATAAGATTGGGTTCCATACCAAGACCATGGGCTGAAGGTGAAAATGGAATGATACCCAACCTTTGGATTATTAGTTTGGTAGAATTTTTATGAGACTTAGGGTTTTATAATCAACAACCTTCAAGTTTACACATCATTGTCACAGTTTTGGCTCAGAAGTCATCTTAGATCTAAGTGCATGGTACGAGAATAAAAATTAATTCTCTATTCCAGAGTCGTACTTAGAATGAAGAGACCACGTTAGACAATAAGAGTCAAATGTTGCACATTGTCATGTGGAACTCAAAGAACTAAGTCATGTACCTGAAGTTTCTAAACTCCTTTTTCTCAGTAAAGTCCCTCTGAAAATTAGGTGGATTAAGGTCAAGTCCGGACCACTCTCGGTTTCTGCTCATAACTCGATTTAAAACCCATGAGCTTTTCACGAATGCATGAAATGCATGTAATGCTGGATGAAATGTGTGCAAGTTCTTGAAATGCATACACATTTTTTTACTTTTGTGATTTTTTATTTTGTTTAGATTGAATTTTTTGATTTGATTTATTATATACGTTTTTATGCAAAAATAATTTTGTAAAAATGAACAAGAAGCCATTTTTTTCAAAAACTTTTGGTTGGACACAGTCAGTGTTAGTTACAAAACTCAAATTTTTCATTTGTTTTATTTTTGTTAATGTTTTTTTGAAGATTTTACAAGTTAGTTACCCATCACGTAAATACATATAGACTTACGTAAAAGTACGAGCTATGGGATATATATATATATATATATATATACAGAGTATATATACACACCACATATACTTAGCGAGTGTTGTATCTTCAGAGCACAAGTAACGCAAAGAAGACATAGCTCGTGCTAAGCATAAGAGAGTTAAAAAGAATTATAAACAATAGAAGTCAGCCCGCCGCCTATACTTAGGTTGTGAACAGTCTAACTTCGGAAGAAGAGAGAAAATGAGGCAGATGATGGGAGAAGTGGATGAAGAGAGTATATACATATGGTATCTGGTCTTCCCGTACTTAGGCTCTGGTCAGCCTAAGCATACAAGAAGGTGGAAATGGGGTGATCGTGAGAAGGAGAGTGTAAGGAACGTGGTATATACAGATGGCATCGGTCCCCACTATACTTAGGTGTTGGACTAAGTAGACGAAAAAGATGTATAAGGGTACTAACGGGGTCAGGAGGGAGGGTGGGTTGCCGATGATTAAGAAGGTTTTCGGCAGATCTTTTTATGAGCCTGTGGTAGGAGATCGTAATGATAGGGACAAGATAAAGCAGAAGATTCCCAATTATCATTAGAGTCATTTTTAGAAAAATCAATGAAATATTCCTCCTTGGTCAGTGTACTTCCCGCATATTTATTCTTTATTGACTTGGTGCATACCTTTGTCGGTTCGATTTGATTAAAGTGGTCCGAGAAGATTTCAACCGACTCAGGGTGAGCCCATGCATATGTTTCAAGATCATATAAAAAATCATATATGGCATTGGAGGTTAAAGCAACAGGAAATGGAGGGTTGGGGAGAGTCTTTGCTCCAATGGTCTATGCAACAACTGCTATCTCGGGTGTAGCAGTGGGGTAGGGCTCTTCTACCGCTTGGTAGTTACAATAGTTGACGGCTTCATGGGTCACCTCAGAATGCCGTGTTTCCTCAAAGACTAGGTGAGATCAAAGTTCTCCCAATGCTGTAAAATTGACTTCGCGAGTCTCGTACTCAATAATTGCCTTAGCCAATGCCAAGAATGGCTTTCTGAGAATGATAGGAGATTGGGTGAATTCTCATTGATGCTCAATATCAATGATCGTAAAGTCCACCTTGAGCGGAGCACCTTGGAATGTAACGATGATAGAAATGGTTCCTCTCGGCTGCTTTATAGATTGATCAGCTAATTGAACGATCTCTCTTATCTTCCCGATAGGTCCGAGTTTGAGATTGTCAAATACAGAGGATGAGAGGATAATGATTGGTGAGTTGTCATCGATTCTAGCATGGGTAAATAGTGTGTCTTTGATTCCACAATCAAATCTAGACAACCGCTTCATTCTGCAGCTCTTGGTCTTTCTCCTCAACACTAAGGAGGTGGCCATTGTCGTTATATTTTGGTCCTGGTTTTCTTCCTGGCCAACTTTTTCGGCATTAATTTACTCATTACAAACCCTTTAAGGTCGGGGAAATGTTCAATGGCTTGAATCAAGGGAATTTCAAAAATCAATCTTTTATCCAATGATTTCCTCAGAGTAGGATCCAAATTCTTCAAGTCCTCTTCACTTTCAATTTTAATAAATTTTTCAGTTTTTCCAAAATTTTAGGAGTTTTTATTTTTTCGATTTTTTGATTTTTTGAGTGCGGTGTGTTGATGTGTTGATCTCCATAGCCGAGGAGGGGATTTGATGCCAAGTCAGAGTTAGAGTCATCCCCACGGGAATAGTATGTAGAAGTGTCGATGTCAGAGTCATCCCTAGGGTGAACAGGTTTCTGAGTATTCTCGGGGTTTTCACTTGAGATCTAATCATTCTATCTTCTACTCATACCCGAGATACCATAAAATAAAATTAGTCGGTCAGTGAAATTTCTAAATTTGTCCTCAATTAATTGATATCTCTTACTTATCCTCGAAATTTCATCCTCAACATTTTTTTCCTTACAAATTGTGTGATTAGTTTGTTCAATTAGAGGATACTACTGAGAATTTGAAGTTTCATAATATACATACTATGATTCAAGAATGTATTGCTGGGTTGGGTAGAGTTCATTTCTATGGTTGTGATTGATCGGATCCTCATATCGTGGAGTCATATAGGGTTCACATGTGTTGATAGAATCAACCAAGTCCTCTATCTGTGCAAGTTGTCCGGATTGGTCAATAGTGTCAATCCAATATGGATGATCAGAATGTGCGAGCCTCCTCTTTTGTTTTGATCGATCCATCATGTTATTCCCTAAGGTCCAGTATGTATGTATATCTGTGAAGTGTTGACCTTTCCCAACATTATGATGTGGAAAGAATAGAGTCGGTGGGGACCGATGTCTCGGTCAGTCATTTGTCTCCAAATTAGTTTGATCATTGTATGGTTTATGAGGTCCAACGAGAAATCAGGAATATGTTGGATCAGCCTAGGACGGATTTTGATCATGTGTAGCAAAGACTGGGGGAGGTGACAAATAAGATATAGTGTCGAAGGTTGAAGTCGGTCGGATGATCTGAATAGCATGGATTGGAATTTATAGAGTGGGATAGATTCATCCGAGGGTCAGAGTATCCCGTGAATGTTGGAGTATGCTTGAGAGAAGAGGGTTTAGACGTTGACCGAGATGAATTCATTTTCATAGTATAGATCTGATGGGTACTCAAACCAATGTCCCGTCATTTTCAAAGGAGGTAGATGAGTTCTCATAATGGATCTAGGTTAAAGATGTTTAAGTGCAGAAGAAACCCTAAATCCCAATTCCTTTAAATTTTACATAACAAATAGGAGGGATAAATTCAAGAAAAGGTGATGCACGGGAAACAATGATGCATGCTTAGATAGAAGACTTATAGTGCTTCCTCGCAATCTCCATGCGGGTGTAAAGCCGTGAAGAATTGAGTTAAAATTTTGATTACATCAAACAGTCTAATGTGTCTTTCAATTAAATTGAGGTGTGGTCCTAGATTCTATGCACAACTAATAAAATCCTAGAAGCTCTAATAGACGTATGTGTAGGTCTAACCTACGAGCCACTCAAGTTGGGCCCCACTCTCACCAGAGTGTGAAATAAGCCCAATACACCACAAAAATAGTTCAAGTCTTTTTACATGTGCAAGAGTCCAAATGAACACCGATGTAAATGAGCGACTAATTACAAAAATTAAAACTGTTGAAAATAAATCCTACACTCTATGCTCTCTTACGACTCAACTCGATCTTAAATTTATGCAGCTTTTCGTAAGTTGGTGAGGATGTGTTAGTTTTCGAAAACTGCTTCACGTACGCCGGATACCTCACACGAAAAATAAGAAAGACAGCATAAGAGAGTGACAGAAAAAATGAATCAAAAGTAAAACAAGAAAATACATGCCGAAAATAAAATAAAATAAAATAAATATAAAAAATATGGAAAATATACGATGATGAGGTTTAGGAGTCAGACTACCCAAATATGGAAAAACACAGAAATAATTGTTTTAGACAAAACCTAAGTTGTTTGCCTCCTCGGCAATGGTGCCATCCGACGAACCATGAAAATCCTATGTTAATTTGTGTGAATTATCATTTAAATATGTCATTTCATTGTTGGCAGGAATTCAGAATCGATCAACAAATAACCACAATAATTTATTCAACTTTATTCGAGTAGCTTTAATATTTATTTTACTTGGGCACGTCCCAAGGTCGAATTCAAGGAGGCAAAGGGGGAACAATCTATAATAATGTTTATAAAAGTTCGTGCACGATTTTCAAGGCGTACTTTTTGGTATTTTGAATGCAATTTCATAATGCAAAATGTAAATATGACCAATTTTAGGGACTAAAAAGCAATTTCAATCAAATTATGTCTAAAAATTACAAAACTTGGTTGAGATGTAAATATGGTGAAATGAACACACTGTATTTTTTTTGGAATTTTCAGATGCAAGATGAATATTTAAAGAATTTATGAATGCAAAGGGTGTGAATTTCAATATTTAATTATAATAAATAATAAACCTATATATTTTCAAAGGATAAAATTATCCAAGATCTACCATTAGGTGGTTGATCTCAGAAAAATCCTAAACGTTAATAATACGAGATTTATACCTATTAAAAGTTAAAGATTGAAATCTACAATATGATCTTTATATAGGAAACCATGCACTCAAATGCAATTCTTTTTGGACATGATGTTAAATATATAAGTAATTATACAATCGTGAATTTTTGGCAATTTATCGAGCAATTTTTAATTAATTATTAATTTCCAAGCATATATTGGGTAAAATATGCAATTTTACGCAGGACATTAATTAGTTATTAACCACAAACCATAAAAATATCATAAGCATGACATAATGTCAAGAATTAATTTTTTGAACGAAATGCTGATATTAATGATCGAAAGTCGACATCAGGGTTTGTGTTCTTGTCGAACGGTTGTGATGTGAGATGGAGAATCAAGAAGTAGGACAATATAGTAGATCTAACAACATAAGCTGAATACATTTTCGCATCGGATGCTACAACGGAGGCAGTGTGGTTGTGCAAGTTCATCGTGGAACTTGGTGTAGTTTCCTCTGGTACTCCCATTCCTTTACTCTGTGATAACATGGAATCCATTGCCCAGGAAAAGAAACCCATATTGCATCAAAAGAGCAAGCATGTGGAAAGGAAATACCACATCATTCAGGAGATCCAAAAGCATGGTGACATCATCATCACCAAAGTGACCTCTATCGACAATGTTACTGATCCTCTTACCAGTCCTTTGACACAGAAGGTTTTCGACCAGCGTGTAATAAGTATGGGATTAAGGATTGTACCTGAATGGTTCTGAGGGATAGTGGGAGATTATTAGCCATGTGAGCCCGAGATGAACCACTCTTATAATAAATTTTATTGTATTATTTGATTTATCAATAAAATTTATTGATTTTTTCACTCCCTATCTAAGATTAAATGAATGAATTCATTATAAGGTTCCTCTGTACAATTAGGGCTATGTACCATGGCCATCTTAATGATCATATAGCTATTGATTCATTAGTTGAATCATAGAGGATGGTGCTTGGATGAATATCTAAAGAGTTAGATTGAGTATTCATCAAAGCACCATCAAATGATCGTTAAGAGGTGATCTCCAGCCTGAGTAGGAGATGGAAATCCTTTCTCATTAGGATGATATATGATCGACCACTTGATGTAGATCCTCTACATGGGAGTAGATATTTGGAGGTGTCGGATTAGTTAGGTCAAAGAGTTGACTTAACGAGATCGAGATCACCAAAGTCCTATGTCGTATACTATCACGATGTAAGCACACATCCTCTAAGCGGAGACAAATGTGTTACTATATGTCTAAGTATGTGCATTTGGCAGTCCAATAGGTTGATGACCTAACCAAAGTCTATACACCAGGGAGCTGGTGTGCATTTGAGGGCATATGAGTAATACGATCTCTCAAAGGGATCATACAGGTTCACCTGTGAACCAGAATACATGAACTCACTCATGAGGTATTTGAACCGATTAAATTCCATGCATGGTAATTATGCTTTGGAATCATGATAAGAATTTGTAGGTATGATATATGCTTTTGGAAATCATATGACTGATACCAGCTACTAATAATCAAGAATGGGAAACTTGATGATGAAAACCTAAAGATGACAGTGTAATATAGGTCTTCTAGTATGCAGGATGTACAGGTATTAGAAATACATGAGGGTGATGTGATCATAAACGATTGTATAACCATGACGCTTCCATTTCGTGGGAGTAATGAAACAGGTCCGGATTTTAGTGACTCCTCTCAATAGAGAAATAATCTGACCTTAGTCCAAGTGTTGGACATTGATCTGAATGACATTCAGATGCAATGAGAAGATTAGTTTTATGGCCTTGATTTAAACCAAAGCATCTATTAGTGGTCCATGAGATCTAGAATTGAGATTTTATCTCAATATCCAAGTCACTATACGTGGAGCATACAATCGCCCTGGCCTTATCTCCAAGTATCTGTGGAGAAAGCATATTATTCTTCAAAGATTTCAAGAACAATTCCATTATTGAATTATATCTAAGCATTAAGAAATGGATAATTAAATGTGATTTAATTATTGTGAATAATGTGAATTTGATTCATTTTTTGAATGCATGAGAATGATAATCCAATATAATTAAATGAGATTTAATTATCATTGATGTGAATAATGTTGATCACACTATCTAATTCTTCAAATATATTATGAATGTGATTTATAATATATTAGAGAGAGACTATTGTGATTCGTATTTGTTGATTAATTATTGATGTGAATTGGATTCACATTAGATGATGAATTGCAAATGTAATTTACATTTTGTTTTGGGGTATGAATGTGATTCACATTTTTCCAATGGCATGATTGCAATATTCACAAGATAATTATGACCTATTTTTGTGAAATAACTTCAACAAGTGTTTTTGTAAATTTTGGAGATTTCATCAGATATTGAGAAGATTGACACATTCAATCCTAAGAGGGTGGACGACCACCAACTTCCATTAGGAGTGGGTGGTATCACCCCTTTTTAGGGATGAGGGCAATCTTCTGCCCATTTATCTCCAAGATTAATTGATTTAATTTAGAATTAATTTATCTCTCTCTCTCTCTTATTCTCACGCCAAGCCCTCCCTCTCTTCATGAGTGGTCGTACAGTCCATCCTATAGTGAAGGTCGTTGCCACCGTCGCATCAGCGATGTGCTGTCACTTCAACAATTCTTCAATCTCCATCTTCTTTGGTACATCTTGATCATGAATACGATGTTTGATCTCGTAAAATGAGATCAGGAGATCCATTGCTTGGATCAACGATTTGGATTACGAGAAGCACATGACTCATCTCTACGCTTGCAAGCGTCTCCTCCGATGGATCGAACTTGAGATGGGAGTCCTTCTGACTTGTAAAATAGGCAAAAACACTCTCCTTCTGACTTTTGACTAGAAGACTGGCCATCCTGTAAAACAATCAAAAAGGTATCTACATGAGCTTCATCTTCATCGAATTATATTGGAAGTGTTGTCGGTGCTTGATCCATCATGGTTGGTGCATTTTGGCTTTATCTCTTCCTTTATTTTTGGAAATGCTTATTTTGTCGATTCTTCGTTCTTTTTCCTCTTGGTGGTAGTGGATGGTCCATGCTTCTCCTCCATCTCCTTACTTATCTGGCTTGTCTATTGAACCGACCGATGCAGAATATGAGTCAATAGAAGATGCTTTATTCTTCCTCTTTTCTGCAGCAGATGGCTGCAATGTCCTACCATTCATGAGAGTCACTACATGAGATAACACAAAATCTAAAATATCTAACTCTTCGATGTCAGCGGAGATATCACAAACTACCTACTCTTTCCTTGAAATTGTTGGGTTGGCCTTTACCTGTGTTGGAATAGGAATTTTAGTGACTATGAGGTCGTCGATATTCTGACCCATCTCTGTTAGGCCTTTGATAAGTTGGGACAAGCAGTCAAGAACACAGTTCACAGGAGATACCTCAAATGATTCAGCATGCTAAACAAGCTGGGAGTGGTACTGTAGAGATGGGAAAACTGAGAGTTGTGGGGAGGAGGGAGTCGCAACTGATGAAATTAAGGAGGAGGGAGGTACTGCTTCTGGTGAGAATATGCATACTAGTACTGTTGTTGGTACTGGCGATACACAGGCTACTGATAGTTCTAACTTTCTCTCCAAGTATTCAGATATGGTGGAGATTGATGCTAAAGAGGCTAGTGGTTCTAGACAAACTTCGTACCTGATAGTTGGTGATAGAGCCTAAGGGTAGAGGATTTGCTTGTTGTAGTCTGCTTGGATGAGCCAATTGTGCATCATTGTTTCATATGTCGTTCACTACTTGGATTTGGCGTGATAGTGGGAAAATGGATATGCATATGATGGGGGCTAGGGCTCAGGATGGAGCATTACAATCTTCTGTGACGGCTATTGTGGCGACTAATCAGGTGCTTGCACATAGTATACATGTTGGACCTGAGGGTGGCATGTACTTAGTTGAGGTTTATTGAGTGAGGGTGGCACTTTCTGCTCAGTAGGAGTTGCGGCTGGCGGGCTCGCAGACTCGACGATGTTGATGGTGCTAACCAGCAGCTCCATGTGCTTGGAAATTTGATCCAGCTTGTCCATGTGATGAGTTCTTTGTTCGATCGTAGATAGTTTCTCGAGATCTTCCGATCGCTTATCAATCATATCAACTTTAGAAAGGTGTCTCCCTATTATACCAAGGATGGACCTCTCATCCCTATCCACTTCACAAGATGCAACCATGTTCACTGGCTTGTGGTATATTTGTGGTTGTATTTGGTATGCATGGGATGAATACAATGTGGCCTCTCCTTTGACCATTTCTTCAATTACGTACCTGATGATGTCTTTGTCCTTATTGAAATGCTAGCCACCACATGTGGCATCCACATGCTACTGATTTTCTGGAGTCATGCCCTCAAAGAAGTGTTGGACCAGGCTAGTCTGAGTGATGTTATGACGGGGGCACTTCTCCTGTTGTTGAGACAAATTCTCTTGTCTTTTATTTAGATTAATAATTATCGTCGCAACCCAAAGAAATATAAAAAAACTATTTATTCTCAAGCAAAAATAAATATAATAAAATCGTAGCAAGAAAAATTGTTATTTACTTTACATTTATAGCTAATAGGATCGAATTCACGGAGGTTATTAGAATCTTGAGGTTTATTCTAATTGAAAAATCAATGTAGAGTATAAAGGAATTCCAAAGTCAAACTATGCTTGGTTTTTGTGTTTTAGAGTTTTATGTATTTATTACGGATTTTTATTTTATGATTTTTATTTGGTTCTCTTATTTTTACTTTTTTTATTTTACAAAATATATATTTTTTATTTTCAAGCAATGGAATATTAAAATAAAAATAAACAAAGGAAACAATGCATAATTTTTGGAATTTTTAACTTTTGCAAATGCACATAAAATTAAACTAAAATAGTTTTTAGGATTTTTAATTTTTCTGATGTTTTTTTGTGAATTTTCTAGAATTTTCCTATTTTTAAATGTTTAAGTAATCGAAAAACAGTGAATAATGTAAATAGACTACAATGCGAATATTTTTGGACTTTTTTAAAAAATAAAGAAAGATAAAATGGATGAAATAGATATAGAATAAAAGAAATTTTTATATTTTCAAAGAGCCATTTAATGATTTTTTATTTTTAATTGAATTTTTATGAATTCTTAATGTTTGTTCTTATCTTGCATTTTTTATGGTTTTTGCAGATGATAAAAAATGAAACTTGGATAGAAATTAAAACAAAAGAAGCACATGAGCATTTTTTGAAATTTTGGAAAAAGTTTTATAATTTTTATTTCATTTTTAATGCAATCAGGACATTTTATAGAATTCTCAAAATTTAATAAATAATAAAAAATGAAAATATGAAACAAAAAATAAGGATTAAAGATGAATACAACAAGGAATGGTATGAATTTTTGTGGAATTTTCAAATCCATTTTGCTAATTTTTATTTAAGTTTTAACATGCAAAATAAATATAAGACTTACTGAGACTAAAATGCAATTAATTCTGGTTCTAAGACTAAATGGTAACAATTATGAAAAAGGTGGGTCTAGTGATGCGAAAATCCCAAAATCTCACGCATTCGGCACGTCTGCCCTGTTGGAATGGACCAAAATGCAAATAAACTAATTTTGAGGTCCAAATAGTAACACAAAATATGTGGTACTTTTATTGCAATTTACCAATCAAGCACGTGCTAGGCACGCAAGCAATTCAAACAAGAGTCATTTGCAATTAAAAAAAATGCAGGGTATAAAATGCAAATGTTCAAATTAAAATAGAACGACAAGTTTCCACGCAAGAACTTTATGGCAAATAAATTAAAGACAGGAATAGGGTTGCAATTTTACCCTTTAAGTGGTGTGGAGTGTTGAACGGCCTTGATGAACTGCAACTCTGATCGGACGCCAGGATGGTGGATTGGGCAGTTCGATCTGCTCTTGGTGCTTCAATCTTTGGCTCAAAATTGGGGATGAATTGACGGTGGAGATTGAATTTAGCATTGCGTACTTGATCGTGCGGCCGCAAGGACACTTGGATGAACTGGGAAGAATCTCCGACCTGATGACTTTGAATTTCTAGATCTCCCTCATTTCTTACTCGATTTACTTCACATCACGCTCAGAAGGTCGTCATGGGTGTTCCGCATCTGCTAATCACCTTAGATCCTCATGAAATCTCCAGGGTATGGATCTGGAAGGTGATGAAGGAGTCTGCTCCAGGAATCTACTTCAAACCTTCGTATTTTCTCTATGTGTTGTTTTTAATCTCCTTGACCTACAAGTGATTATTGATGCTCGGAGGTATGCTCCATCCAATAATTAGGTCAAAATGGTTTGGAATGATGGGAGAATGGAGGACTCTGGCATAGACGGATAGAGGGGAGACCAAGCTCCCGATCGAGGTTGATTTGAAGGTAAATAGATGGTGGAAGGTATGAAGAAAAGTCGAGGTGAAGATGTTGGCGTAGTCGGAATATGGTTTAGATGATCGGAGCTCCTCTGATATTAAGATCGAAGGTTGGAGATGATTTACGGATCTAAGCTAAAACTAAATTGAAAAAAAGAATTGAAAGTGTATGATTAAATATTAACTAATTACGAGTACCTACGGTGAAGAATCAGGTGGAAATCACGCTCGATCTACTCTGGCTAGCAGAGAGTCAGAAACGTACGGCGGAGCTCGCTGGCAACGTAGGTGAATCGTGTGATCTAGCCTTCAAACTAGCCTCAAGGTCAGAGAACAACTCCGTTATCACCAAAGAAAACCTATCCCACTCGATCGAAGATGGATTTTAGGATAAAAGACAGATTAAGAAGTCGTTGGAGGTTATGGGATGGTATTTATAGGTGTCACTCCATGAATTTTTGAATTTGAAATGAGAGCGACTCGCGGAGCGATAACTAGATCTGACATGTGGGTGTATGGGAAAATTTAATAGGCAACAATATCGGAGAAGGAATCAGATGCATTTGGTGGAAGGCGTGCATGAGAAAATTGTGAGAAGAAATGACCGAATGTGGTTAGTAGGCGGAGGGCATGGTTGAGTTGACCAGGGTCAATAGACCCAGGTTTGGGCTATTAGGACATGCCACAGATGCGGATAAAATAAGCTACACGACAAAAATATAATAAAATGTTAAATAATCCCGAAAAAATGAAAATAAATTAATTAAATAATTTAATGTAAATAGAAAATTTTAAGAACAATTTAAAGCTAATTTTAGTGATTTTTAATTAATTAAATAATATTAAGTTGTTATTTACGGGTATATATACTTATATACAGAGTATTTTGATTTTTAATTGATTATTTTTATAAATATATGCATAATTGAATATTTTATTTATTTACAATATTTTATAAGGATTTTAATAATATTTTTATTTTTTAAGAGTTACTTTATTAGGTTACATAAATAGGTATAGGTACAATATATACTTGGTGAGATATATATAATAAATATACGATTTTATTTTTATTACTTTTATATTTTGTAATTTTTATTTGTATTTTAAATGAGTTAAATGCAATATTTACAAGTAATTAAAATTATAATATTCACAAATATGCGTACGGAAACAATGAATTGAATAATACACATAATATACATAGGTATAATATACCATAATACCCCAATTTGGCCATTTCACACCTTATCTCAAATTTTTATGGAATTACCTCCATTTTAAAGAATATTTAATTTGGATTACAATGAAAGTGAGTTTGGTGAATTTGGAATTTAGGTGGAGAAGAAATTGATCTTAAAAGTTGAGATATGTAGCATTTTGAGAATAATGTTTACAAAATATATACATATTTTAATTGTAATTATTTTTTATTTACAAGAGGATTTTATTCACAAATTTCAAGAAGAAATATTGATTATTTACAAAGGGTTAGGTGATAAATTAATTAAAGAAGTGTGTATTATAGACAATATTATTCAAGTGAGGAATATATACATATATCAAGTATATTTTTGGCGTTTTTAGCCTTATCTCCCCTTACTTTATTCCTTGTCGATCAAGTAAAGGCTTGACCTTCTCTCGAGGTTTGACTCAGACTGTATCTTTATACAGTATTTATTTTCTTTATTTCCTTTATTTCTTCATTTATTTATTTTTGGTTAAAATGTATAATATTTACACAAACATGTTGGTCAATAAGAAGATGGATTTGTTGATATATACAGATGTTTTATAAGGGATTTTAAGCTAAAAAAATGAATAAAGATGGTGAAATGCATATCCATCATCCTCCTATGTTTTACCTTTAGTAGTCCCTTAGAAAACACTTATTTGGAAGTATAAGTGAATAAAATAAAAAGAAAAGAATAATGAAAAGATAAAAAAACTTAAAACAACATTGAGTATTAAACTTATCTTCATAAAATTGTAGTTTAGAGCTAGGTTGAACCTTTGGATTATGAATGTGGCAGAACCTTAATGGGAAATGGATTTAAAAACCTAACAACCCTCAAGTTCCACAAGACTCCTATTCAATTCACCTCAACATTCTGGTCAAAACAAGTCTACATACACAAATTCTTATGACTATGATTCTTTACGTGTACAATGTAAGTGAAAGATAGCTCCCCATTTCAAAAGTAGCACAGAAACAACCCCCCTCAACCAGGTAACTCTTGTCCCCCAATCTAGCAACTCTTTCCTCGAAGAGAGGGGATATTCCCTTCTAGGTTCAAGTACAACCAGCTCAAGAAGAGGAGATGGAGAAAAGAATGGACGGTAGCCACTGTAGCTACCTATCGTTGGATGCATGACCAGTGTATCCAAGTCATCCAACTGCAGGATCACAATAGTTTAACTTTGAAGCTCATCCTTGTATATACACTCCAACAGGCATTTTACTTTTCAATCAAGCATATCCACTTTTGAAGATTCTTCATTTTTTTTAATATATACATGGATGCAACATGTACATAAGGAGTTTTTCTTCTGAGCTAGTAGACTATCCCTCTTTTGAAGCATTATTGCAACCGCGCATCATCCTATCGTTAGACCTCAATGCCACTAGACCAGGTTGAGATGCACTACCCTCCGTAGAGGAAGATGTTCCCTCTAGTTGTTACACCCATTTGCTACCGCAAGCCAAAGAATTATGCCCCCTCACCACCTCATCCATGAAGAGCTATGTATAGTGTGCTTGTCCAAGTAAAGCCACGATTTGGAAGAATCATGTGTGTGTTGTTAAATATTCTACTTAGACTCATCAAGATGACATGTAAACATAGTCTTGTGGACTTGAAGAATTAAGTTGCTAGGACATGAAAAATCTTTACTCCAGTTCATATAAGGTTCCTATAAAATTAAGTGGATTAAGATCATAACCAACTCCATTTTTTAGTTTTATTCTAGACTTAGTTTAAAGGTCAATAATATTCTAAAAAATTTACATGCATATCCAAGGAAAGAAATTTTAAGGAAAGAAAAAGGGATAGTAAAAAAATATATAAGTATATACAAGGATTATACAAATTTTATACAATATTTCACAAGAAGATTTTATATACAAGTTTTAGATACAAGTTTTGTAAGAGTTTTATATACAATAAAAAATTTATTTACAAGATGGAAGGTGATCAAAGTTTATATACACACGTGGATTTTATTATTTATATACATCCCATTTATATCCCACATGACAAAAAAGTTTTACAAACATTTTGTACAGTATACCTAGTTTTAATACATAAAATAATTTTACAAACATTTTACAAGAAAATTTATAGGGATATTATTAATAGAAATATGAGCTATAGAAGTATATACAAGACATACGACACCCCCCTATACTTAGCTTGAACTATGTCCTTACAGTAATCAACGAGCTACAAAGGAAGACATAACTCGTGCTAAGTATATAAAAATGAAAAGATACTATACAACAATGACTCAAAGAATAAATGAAGAAATTAGAAGACATTGATCCCCCCTAAACTTAGGATCAAATAATCTTAAGTATAGAATAGTATACAAACAAGGAAAATCGTGGGAAAGAATGAACGACTCAATGACTCGACTTGTCAACCCCTGTACTTAGGGCAAAATATACCTAAGTACAGAAAAAGAATATCAATAATTTTAAGGACAAGTGAGAAATCCGAAATAAAATAACACGAAAAGATAATATGAACAACATCACTCCCCCTATACTTAGGGTAAGGGATCCCTAAGTATAAGCAACAACAAGAGTGATGAAACAAGATGAGTATGAATAACTCAAGTCATTCACCTCTCCTATACTTACGATATAGTACATCCTAAGTGTATCACACATACATGGAGAAGAGGTGAATGATAAAAATGGAAGAAGAAAGAATAAAATGAAAGGATATATACAAGAGAAAATCAGCTCATGTATCAAACGCAGAAGGTGTCAAGAAATCATTGTCTGATACCACAGATATAGAATCAACTACAGAAAGGAATCTATCATGACCTAGATATGGTTTCAGCAACTGTCCATTCACGACAAATGGTTGTGTGCCAGATGACAACCCAGATGTGACAATACTACCATTGTCACACACAACTCTCACAATAAACAGTCCTGACCATTTGCTTTTCAATTTACCTTGAAATAGCTTCAATTTGGCATTAAACAATCATACTTTCTGATCATGGGAGAATGTCTTTCTTCTAATGTGTATATCATGTCAATGCTTTACTTTCTCCTTATGCATGAGTGAGTTGTCATATGCAAAATCTCGAAATTCAAACTTCCTATTCTTTCCAACCTTCACATAATCAAGATTGCATATATAGAGTGCCTAAAAATATTTGTGAATTAATTCCACTGGCTGGTGGTAAGGCTTTCCATACACCAATCTGTTGGGAGACATACCCAATGGAGATTTGTATGTTGTCCGATAAGCGCATGGAATTGAGTCAAGCATCTGGGACCAGTTCTTCCTATCTAGACGTGACAAGTCGCTAAATATGTGCTATAAATTGGACATGTTGTAGTACGTGTACTTAGCGATTCAATCAGAACCAAGAGAAGATCTCTGCGAAGAGTGTCTCGGCATAATTTATATCCCAGGCAAGTCCGGGGTCGAACATAGGGAGGCAAAGGAACAACTTGAGATCAATTCAAAACTTTAGATGTAAATTTCCAGTGCGGATATTTTTTTATATTTATTAATGCAAAAAAACAAATGCAAATGCAAATGCAGCTGAATTAAGACACCAAGAAAGCACACAACTTAGCCAAACTAATTTTAATGTGAAATTTACCCAATTTAGCCAAATTATATTTTCCTACAATCTTAATCCAATGATGAATGCAAGATACAATTTTTTGGAATTTTTCAGGCTTAAAATGCAACAATTAAAAATGCACACTTTTTATAGCTATTTTCGCAATCTTTCACACAAACAGTAAGCAAAAAATATGGAAATTTTAATAGAACATTAACATGATGCAAGGAAACTACAATAATATTTTTGGAATATTTTGACAAAATATGATTTTTTTATGAATTTTTTAGTGGAAACAGATTGATAGTGAGTAATTAATTCTTAATAAATCCCAATAGTGATTTAGGCAAAGAGCGAATTATCTCACATAGGTATCTTCATATGGCATCTAGAAAACTTGAGATTTTGCGAAAAGTATATATATGGATTTAATTAAAAATCATTTACTAAACATACCCCACAATTTATTTCAGGCACAAGACAATCCCAATTGCGATGACATTTGGGTAGTAATTAGATCATATGTTAATGTATCATTCTTGATTTTGTAAGAATTTTTGGAGCAACCGTGAGTTAGATATGAATTTAAGATCTCAGATTGGGTAAAATATGCAGAATTTCACTTAAACAATTTTAGTTAATTCACCATAACTCACAAAAATACAAATAAATATGAAAATGGTAGACAATTAGTTTCTCAACATCATGCTATTTTTCATTTTATAAAATGATGCGACATTAGTGTCCAAATTAATCTATAAAGATAGGGGTATCTGTGCAATTTCAGGAAAGAAAACTCACGAGCAAACTATATACATGGACTACTTTGTAATTACAGAAATATGAAACACGGAAATAAAATGATGGTGTGGTGAAAGTAACAAAGAAATAAAATGTGAGATAAAGAAAATAACAAGGGATATGAGACGAAATACTTACCTAAATCTTCGCCGGATTGGCGGAGTAGCTACGCTGGACTCCTGTTGTTGCTTCGATCCGATTGGCGAAATAAAAATCAGAGAAGCTACACGAGCTTGATGGGGAACTCGTGACGTGGAGCAGAGCTCCACGGATCTCGCCTGAAGGAGGTCGTTGCTTGAGGAAGATGCCTTACCGCTGTCACCAAAAAAACACTCCAAGATCTCTCCTTTTTCTATTAGAATGGTGGATGAGAAAAAATGAGGATGTACAAATGAATATAAAGAGAAGAGAAAGGGAAGATAGAATGGTGGTGGTGTTGAATGGGAGGTTAGATTATTGATGGAGTTGAATGAGAGGTTATATTATTGGTGGAGTTGAATGGGAGGTTATATTATTAATGGAGTTGAATGGTTGGTGAATTTGGAGTACATACGGAGCAGGAATTTGGCTTGGAAGTTGGTCTTTACGGTTTTTTCCCTTTGGGATCTAGGAGCATTTATTTGAGTTAAAATTTGTTTCGTATTTTTGTATTTTTATATACATTGTTATGAACAAGTTAGAGAAAGAATTAGCCAAAGAAGAGTTGAAATGAAATTATTAAAAATATATGAAGTTTTGGGCTATTTACATATAAAAACTCCTTTAATTTTGTGGCTTTTTATTGTTAATTTATTTTGTACAATCTAATATACATTAATTAGTGTGTTTTATTTACAAGAGTCATTTTGTTCATTTATTAATTTTATGGACATTTTTCTGGGATTTTACTCGGGGATTTTTCTAAGATCAAGATATTGAGATGATGAATCGTGGATTCATCACCCCCTATACTTAAACTTTACTAGTCCTCGAGCAAATAAAAAATGAATAAGTTGGTTTAACCCCTGACTGTGCATGTGAATACAAGACTTGATCCGTTCAAGAACTCTCGATTTTAGAGATCCTAAAATTCTAAGCTAAACCAAGCTCTAGTTAAAAATTATCCAATTTCCCTAATCATCATACTCTCTTTGTATACATATATAGTAGGGATATGATTTTAAGTGTTGACCGCAGTTACAAGAGTAGAGTCACAACGTCACCCAAGGTTCCAGTCCAAGAGACTCTCCTAAGGACCTGATCCTCAACACTAGGGAATAAACCATTTCTTGCATCCAATCCATCGTCTCTTTAGTTGTTAGACTTAAAAGTGTAGATGGAAGTCCAATTGATGGAGGGTAGAGGATTGTGTCATTTCTTCTCTCCCTCTCATTGGAACAAGGATCCTCTCAAGTGCCTTATTACGCAACACATATTTTTGGTGTTGATCAGTGCGTCCGTCAAGAGAAGTTGGAGTCGTCTGCACTTGTTTTCCTGGGAGTACACCGGGGTGTGCCTTTTTTGAGTATCTATCATTCCTTCTACACCCAGACTTGTAGCATTTATGATGCAGAGCCCTTTTTGGTGCAAGCCCGACTCCTGGTCCTAATAGTGATAGTCCAAGTGGACATTTTGAAATGGTTGGGAGCGCTCTCCTTTGGTGGAAGCTCTTTTGATAATTGACTTTGTGGAATGAGAGCTTTTCTTTAATATTTCATTGCTTTGTAGTATTTTGGCTAGCTCCACTGCTTTTACCAAGTGTTGACGCACACTGATCAACAATTTTTTTATTTTATCACACCTTGGCACATAAGTAAATGTCAAAAGATAGTACAAGAACCATGTTCTCATACTGGATAAAGGTGCTGGCACTCAGGTTTCATGAAGCCTTCATTGATTTTATCCCATCCTCAAGCATCATCAAATCAAGTCCAAACTCAAATCCCTCATCCAAGTTCCTCGAGTGAAATTTCAACTCATCTCATCATAACTGCAGTCGTGTTTGTGAGGTGTTGCTAATATTCTTAAGGTAGAGACTAAGCATGTAATATATCACCCAAATCATTCAAACTAGGGAAATGTGAAAATTTAAGTCAAGGACCCTAATGACCAAGGCTGGTTAACTCAAAATCTCAAGACCTCATAAACCAAGTGTTCTTGAACGTAGTCTTGTGTGAAAGTGATTGTGTCAGGTATTAAACCAACTTATTAGTTAGTTTTTTTAGTTTTTTTTTGAAAAACAAAGGGAAAGAAGAACGTTTTTTAGAAAAAGTTTTGCTTTTTTTCAAAAGTTTTTTTTTGAAAAAGATTGGTAGATAAGGACATTTTTTTTGAAAAAGTTTTTTTAAGATATTTTTTTGAAAATTTTTTTAAGCAAATAAGGGACAATAGTTTTTTTGAAAAGGTTTTTTTTAAAAAAGGATTTTTTTACCCACCCCATAATTATTGTATAATATATACAAAAATACATGAAAGTATGAGCTATGGGTAAAGTATATATGCAATATATACACGCCCCCTATACTTAGCATGTGCTATGTCCTTATGGCACTAGGTGACAAAAATCCATAGCTCGTACTAAGTATAAGTGGGTGAAAAGAATATATGAATATGGGAGAATACACAGCGGGTATCACCCCCCTATACTTAGGCTATGGTCAGCCTAAGTATTGGATAGAACACAAGATTGGGGAACCGATGAGAGTGGAAAGGAATATACAAGAAGAAATGGAGCAACTCGGTTCACTCACCCCCCTATACTTAGGATCTAGTCATCCTAAGTATAGCCACAATGTGAAAACGATACAGAACTGGGGCGAGTGATGTGAATCACAGGAGAGGGAGGGAAATAAAGGGAGGAAAATCTATACAAGGAGGAGTCAGAATATACAAGGATCAAGAAGGTTTGTGACATTCCTTCTTGCGGGAGCGAGAAGGTGGGTAGTATACACATGTGTCACTGTCAGAATCGTCCTCCGAAGAATAATAGTGAGGTGTAGGGAACGTCCAACGAGGATCGACACACGGCTGCTTGCTCAAATATGGCTTTAAAATAGCCGAACTGAGCTCACTCATATAGATCACATCATCCAGACCTGATGAGGACTCCTTAGAAAGTTCCTTCTCTGGTAAGTTGAAGGCAACTTTCTTAGCTAGTTTTCTAGAACCTGAAGCATCAATAGGAAGAGGAGATTGATGCGTCTTAAGGAGTTCAGGGGAACACCTCAAGGAATCAATACCCTTCTTCTTCTTACCAGATGACCGACTAGAGGATGGAATAACCGATTTATCAAGATTGGTCAATTTGGTCCCAGTTGTCTCTTTTGCTGTAGGTCTTGAATGTGGTGTGTGTGAGATACTGACCAGAGGTTCATCATCAGATGAGTCACCATATGCATTATAATACTCCTACAGGGTTAGCACACGTCTTTGGTAAGGCATGGTGTTCTCAGTTGGCTTGTCATTGATTGGCTCATGAGTCGGATCATCTAAATAATCAAGGAAATCGGTAATGATCATGTACGACTCAGGGACAACTTCTGATTGTGAGTCCTCTCGAGAAGCTGTCATGGTGGTGGTAATGTAAGCAGTGGGTGGTGTGGAGGTGTAGGGAGTCTCTGAACCAATGGTCGCTTGGACAGTCGAAATCGCTGGTGTAGTAGAGAGAGGGGACTCAACTGTCTATCGAAGGTCACGGCTGTCTGCGACTTTATGGGTTACCTTGGAATATCGTGTGTCCTCAAAGATTGGGTGAGGTCGGAGTGCTCCCAATGCAGAGAAATCGATCTCCCGAGTCTCGCAATCTATAGTTGCCTTAGCCAATACTAAGAACGGCTTCCCAAGAATGATCGGAGATGGGTGAACTCTCCTCGATGCTCAATGTCAATGATCGTGAAGTCTATTTACAGTAGAGCACCTTGGAAAGTAACAATAACTAAAATGGTTCCTCTCGATCGTTTAATGGACCGATCCGCCAACTGAATGATCTCTCTTGACTTCTTGGCAGATCCGAGTTTGAGCTTGGTAAACACGGAGGTCGGGAGGATATTAATCGGTAAGTCATCATCGATTCTTACATGGGTAAATGTGGTATCTTTGATTTCACAGTCAAACCTAGGCAACCGCTTTACTTTGCGGCTCTTGGTTTTTCTCTCTATCATCAAAGATGTGGCCATAGACACTATATGTATCTCAGTCCTTGTTCTCTTATTGACCGACCTTTTAGTCATCAATTTACTTCTCACAAATCTTTTAAGATCGGGGATGTGTTCAATGGCCATTATTAAGGGAATCTCAAAAATCAACTTTCTATCCGATGCTTCCCTATGTGTAAGATCCAATTTTTGTAGATCTTTTCCATTTTCGATTTTTATGTTGTTTTCTGTGTTTTCATTTTTTTTGGTCTTTTTGGTAGGTGAAGAAGGATTAGGAGAATGTACAGGCTCTGGTTTGGAGGGAAAGTTGTTAGTAGAAGAGGGAGGTAGAAGGGACTCCAGTTGTACATGACATGTGATCAATCTGGTATCTTCCAGGTTTTCAAGATCCAATCCGCGAAATCCATGATCTACATTCCTACCTGGACTCTTGATTGGTCTACAAATGTCATCCTCCAATAAGTTCTCATGACATCTCATGAGAGAATTTTGCGCAATTGGAGGATACTGTTGAGAACTCGGGCTCTTATACTCAACACAACTTGACTCAGGCGTGTAATGCTGGGTTGAGTATGGTCCATATATATGGCAGATGTTGGTCAGAGCCTCATAAGGTGGAGTCAGTAGACAGGGGGTTTGTATATAGGTCTCATGAGTCCAATCCCCTGTATATGTCGGCTCTCCAAATGGGTGATATGAAGGTTGATCAATGTTGGCTTAATCACTTAGGTCAATCAAGTCAGGAAGATCATGTAGTGCATGCCTCTCCATTCGGTTTGTTTGGTCGACCGTGTTGTACCCAAAGGTCAAGTCGGGATGTGTATAAGTCAATGGTTGTCCAATCCTAACTTGAGGTGAGAATGAGGTATGTGGGCTCAACTGGTTCTGCCAATTATTAATCTCAACAGTAGCTTGCTCTTTGGTTTATTCCATAATTTCAGCAAGCGGATGAGGATATGGTGATTCAATCCAGGGTGGTTGTGGGTCAGGGGTGTAAGAATGTGGGATAGATGAGAAGGACGAAGAAGTGGAGAAGTCGGAGTTCTGGCTTCGCGGTCGAGGTGTAGGTATGAAGAGGAATAAGAAGGTGGAAATGGTCGAAATATGATCGAAGAAGAGTGACGTGGATATGATGACCAATATTCTAACATTTTGAAAGGGAGATGGGAGATTGAAGCGGATCGAGGAAGAAAGCGTGCAAGTGCACCGAATAACACACAAAACAAACAAACACAAGAGCAAACCCTGAGTTCACCTACTCAACACAGTGATTGTCGCAGAAGTCCGACCGTTTATCTTTTCAGTTTTAATTAGGTGATAAATCAAGATATAAGTCCAAATACGCAAGGCATAAAAGTAGGTTTTGGGCACTATCCTAGGGATGCATCCTCACCTCTCAACAATCGCAATAGCCAAGCATACAATGAGGGTTTTGCTCTCCCAAAATAAGTATTAGTTTTAGTCAATTTTTTTGTGTCAACTCTGATTAGCAGTCCTGATTTTAAGTTTGGTTATCACTTGATTAGTGATTTAGCGGGAATTCAGTGGTCTTAAGTTCCACACAAGGCGGGAACTCAGTTGAAGCGTTGACCACGCAAAACTCCCAACTAAAGTCAACAATGATCTCACAAGTATAAATCAAGCAATGAAAGACAAGTGTGGAGTCAAATTTATTTAAACTCTACAAATAGGTGTATAGTGTAAGTATGTGTAGAGTGTCGAACTCAGGGAGCAAGGTAGGATAGATCAAGCAATGATGCACAAAACTTTGATGTGATTAAATGTCTATAATTATGCAAATTATTTTTGTGGGTTTTTAATTTTTTAATTTTTTAAATTTTATTTTTAATTTTTGATTTTGTATTTTGGTTTTTTATTTTCTGATTTTCTATTTTCTTTTTATATTTTTTTGTTTTTTTGTGAATTTTTCAAAACGTTTTTATAATTTTTATGGATTTTCTAATGCAAACAGTGCTGAAAATGCATGATTTTGATTATTAATAAATACAAAAATGCAATAAAAATGCAATGCAAAAATATGGCGTGAATGAGCAAGCAAACAGGAGCCTATGCTATTTTTTTGGGAATTTTTCGAGTTAAAAGGATGCACTAAATAAATAAAGACAACATCAAGAAACTATACTACTAGCAAGGGCATAAGTGCAAGAATCAAAACATCCAGGGGAAAAGTGTAATTTTTACGCAAAATTTACAACTGAATAATGAATTTACTGGACCGAATACAAATTTGAATATCCGCAGGGGCACGCCTGCATATAACCCACCAGGGCACGTGACTCGCACGCGCCTGGGAGGGACTTGTTTGTAATTTCCTGGAAGTCAGGGGCCAACGTGCAAAATACACAAAAATATTACATTAGCTCTGGATTTTCTTGGACCAAAACGAAATAAAACAACCCTGGAGGGGTCCCTTGCAAAAAGCCCTCACCTCACGTGTACTGGTCACGTGAGGTGACGTGGCGAGGGACCAGAATGCAATATTACAAACTGCTGAGGGTTTAAATGCAAAAGTCACAAAAAATATACAACAGCCGACGAATGTTTTAGTACTTAATATAAAATACAAAAATCGGCGGGGTGTGAAGCAAAATTACCCATGCCTGGCGCGATCCGACGGCCTGGAGTTCTTCACTTGACATGTGGCGATGATCTGACGGTCGATGACGCTTCGCGTTGGACGGTGAAGATTAGATCCTTGGATAAAGATCTGACGGTGGGAGCTCGATTCGCTCCAACGGCTGGTGCTCAATCGGGAGGCGTGGCTCGATCCGACGGCTGGGAGACGGGGAGGAAGAATGGGGAAGAACGCCGGCGAGGCGAACTTGCCCGAGTCTGATCTCCGTCCTCCGATGGCTTTTGGGCTTCAAAATGGAGCTGCGGCCTCCTGGGAGCTTCTTTCTGCGCGGGGAGGTCCAAAACACCTCGGCGGTGGCCGAGGCTCGCTGGGGATGTCGGTGCGTTTTCGACGAGGGTCAAAATGACCCCCCAGCATTCGTGATGGTCTAAGTACCTGCAAAAACGGGTGAGAGGACCCAGGGCAAAGTGCCTGGGTCCCGCGGTGGCGGAATGGTGGCACGAGACGAAGTGGAGGTTGTCGAAAGGAGGTGCGCTCCGGCGAGGTTGATGGGTAGCGTGATTCACTCGATGGAAAGTGAAATTTCTTGAGGGCTTTTGATCCTAGAACTATTGCGAATAAAATGCGAACAAAATAAAGTGGAATGGGGACTGCCTCGATGGTGTATCACCGGAGGGAAGGGTACCTCGACCGCCGGAGTTGGGGGAGGTCGTGGAAGCGCCTCAGGCGTCGCTTGACCCTCTCGAAGGTTGCAAAGAAGACCTGTCACTTCCTCCTTGCTCTTGGGAACGAGAGAGAAGCTAATCCTATGGAGGGTGACGTTCAAAAATCGAATCAAAGGTCGGGGGCTGCATATATGGGGTTTTACCAGATGACTAAGGCGCTCCAAAGACCGAGGGATTGGTAGCGATGTAGTGGTCCATTGATCGAGATATCATCTGGGCGAGGGTGCCCATTGATCGAGGAACAAAAGTCGTATAGGGCACGACATGAAAGGGTGCAAGGAGCGCCCTAAAAAAATTGTTGAAATCGAGGTCAAACAATGCTCTGACAGGCGCACATGGGGGAAGAACGCCTAGTTGACCGGGGTCAACTAGGGTTTGCACCTGGTTGGTCCACGTGGACCAACCAGGAAAAATCCCTGATTTTTATTTTGTAAATTCAATTTAAAATAGAAAATGAACAAATTAAATTTTAATTATTAAATAAAAAATGTTTATTATTTTATAAGGTATTTTATTCTGATTTTTTATTAATTTTATGAGGTATAAAAAGTGGAACCAAAAATAGGTCCCAAAAAGAATAAATAATGAATAAAATGAATAGGTATTTATACTGTATTTCGACCCTTATCTCCCCCTACTTTATTCCTTGTCGGCCTATTCATCAAGATGCCTAGGTCTCGGGGTTTCGGGTCATAAAATATTTACAATATATTATTCTTTTTCTTTTCTTTTATTTATTCTATAATTTTGGCTTTAATTACAGTGTTTTATACACTAATTACATGCACATGCATGAATGCTAAGATATGGAAATTAAGGGTATTTACATGCCTTTGCTAGGGGTTTTGATGCCAAAATGATAGAATAAAGATGATGAAATGTGGATTCATCGTCCCCCTATACTTTACCTTTGCTAGTCCCTAGCAAACACTTATGCAGTGCAGAAAAGAAAAAGAAGAAAAGGAAAAGAAGAAAGATGGATGAAGTTTAATTATCAAACTTGTCTTCACAAAATCAAAGTTTGGAGCTTAAGTCGGACCTTTGGAATTTAAGTGCGGGCGGAACCTTATTGAGAACCGAATTTGAAATCCAACAGTCCCTGAGAATCCCAAAACTCTGTTCAAGTCTCCTCAATAGCCAGGTCAGAAATATTTCAACTCATACGCAAACTCTTACGACTGTGAATCTAACTCGTACAGTGTAAGTGATAGTGGCTCTCCTCAGCTAAACTGATAAAGAGACTGACTTCTCCAATATGACAACCCAATGATTCCCCAATCCAACAACTCATCCCTCAAGGAGCAGGGTATTCCCTTCTAAGTTCAAGTGGCAACCAGCTCGAGAGGAGGGGGTGAAGAGAAGAATGGACGGTAGCCAGTGTAGCTACCTATCCTAGTATGCAAGACTAGTGTAGTCAAGTCATCCAGCTGCAGGCTCACATGATTTGACTTTGAAGCTCAAGCTTGCTTATTGACTTTACAACATATGTACACTCCGGCAGGCATTTTTATTTTTATTTTTGTACAGGCATGTCCACTTTTTTGGAGTTTTTGCTTTTTGCATTTTTTGAATACTATACAGCAGCATTTACATAGGGAGTTTTTCCTCTTGAGCCAGTAGTCTATCCCTCTTTTTAAGCTTTATTGCAACCCACGATCTCCTACCCTCGAAACTCATCATCACTGGACGGGTTGGGATGCGCCTCCCTCCCTAGAGGAGGACAAGTGTTTCCACCTGTGTGCGTCTCATACCGGGAAATCCAACCTCCTCACCACTCCAACTGAGTTGAGCCATGTGAAAGGTGTAGGTGTCCAAGTTAGGTCATTATCAACAAGAGTCGTACGTGTGCTCCGAAATATTCTACTTAGGCAGTCAAGAATCCATTGAACCAAGTCCCCTGATCCTCAAAGAATTAAGTCAACTAGACCTGAAGTACCTCAATCCCAGTTCCTATAAGGTTCTTGTTAATTAGGTAGATTTTAAGGTCCAACCAAGCTCCAATCATAGGATTTTACTTAGACTCGTTCAATTATCAAACTCCATCCGAAAATTGCGAATGCCATGCAAATGCAGAAAATATTTTTGTGATGCAATTATCAAAGATATTGAACTTTTTAGGGGTTTTTGAAAAGATGATGATGATGCATATGCATTTTTTAGATTTTTCAAAAAGATTTTTCAAATGTTTTTGGATTTTAATTTTGCAAATGTTTTTGGGATTTTTGAAAACAAAAAGATTTTGGGATACAAGAAATGGATTTTAAGAATTTACAAGGGTAAGTGGTCAATTTTATAAATATATACATAAAGAATTTTAGGTGAGATGCAAGTATTCCTCAAACTTATTTGACACCAGTTTTTCCAAACAATTTTGAAAACTATAGTCCAAAATAATTTTTACAAACAATTTTACACACATGTACACATATTTGAAAATCATTTTGCAAAGGTTTTCAAAACAGTATATATAAATTTTTCAAATATTTTTGCAACCATTTTTCAAACCATTTGCAAATCATTTTTCAAACATTTTATTTCACATAAAAAAATAATTTTATAATCAAAATCTTTTTACAAAGGTTGAAAACATGTAACAAAATGTTTTCCAAATAGTTTACGATAAAATTTTTCGCAAAGATTTTCAAACTATTTTTCAAACATTTTGCAAAAAAAACATTTTCACCTGATTTATTAATCAGTAGGTATAAAAAGAATCTGAGGAATAATCACATCTTTTTATTAAGGTTTTTCATGAATTTTATAAGTATAATTAGCCATATTTATTAAGAAAAATACAAAAGTACGAGTTATGGCTAAAGTATATACGTAGTATATACGACCCCCCTATACTTAGCTTGAATTATGTCCTCATAGATCGGAGAGAAAAGAGAAGAACTCGTACTAAGTATAGAAAAGTCTAACGAATACATGAATAAGAGATGAATGAATAAACCAATGAGAAGTTGACCGTCCCCCCGATACTTAGGATCAAATAATCCTAAGTATAGCAGACTGTAAACAAAGCAGGGAGGATCAAGGGTGGGAATGAACAGATCGTACTCAGACTATCTCCCCATATACTTAGGGTACGATATCCCTAAGTATAGACAAGAAGAGGAGACAATGGAGAGGATCAAAGAATAGAACAACTCGGGGTGCACCCCCCAATACTTAGGACAAAGTACGTCCTAAGTGTAGAGACTGACAACAAGGGGCGATACCTTTTTGATAGATACAAAAGATAAAAGAGGAAAAGAAGAAAAGAAGAAAAATAAGAAAAGATATCAACAAATGAGAGTATGATATGGACAGATGATCTATACAGCGGAAGATGAAAGTGATCACCATGTATGAGATGCGAATGATATGAGTCAAAGAATACGTCTCATACCAGAAGAATGGGAGCAACGTCAATGGTCGGCGGATCATGATCTAGATATAGCTTTAGGCACTGACCGTTGACGCGGAAGGTAACGGAAGATGACGGTTCGGATATGTCAATACTGCCATTGTCATGTACCTTCCTGACCACATAAGGACCTTTCCACTTGCTCTATAATTTCCCTGGAAATAACTTCATCTTGGAATCAAACAACCATACACACTGATCGGGCTCAAACTGTTTATGGTTGATATGAGAGTCATGCCTTGTCTTCACTTTTTCCTTGTACTGTAGGCTGCTAGAAAAGGTTGTATCTCTCAATTCCTCCAGGGCTGCCAACTCTGCTCTCCTCTGTTCTCCTATACTCTCGGGATCTAACAGTAACTCAGTGACTGCCCAAAATGATTTATGCTTTATTTCCACTGGCAGATGGAACGACTTGCCATAAACGAGACGAAAGGGAGATGTCCCTAATGGATTTTTGAAAGAAGTCCGATAGGCCCACAAGACCGAGTCCAAAAGCTGTGACCAATCCTTTCGGTCTGGCGGACAACCTTCTGTAAGATCGTCTTGATCTCCCTATTCGATACTTCGACAAGACCATTAGTCTGAGGGTGATACGGCGTGGCAACACGATGTCAATGCCGAACTCGTCTGCAAGGGCCCTGACTTTATCATTAATGAAATGAGACCCCCCAACTAAAATCAGAACTCTGGGTACCCCGAACTGTGAAATGATATTTTTCCTCAAAAATTTACATATAGTTTTAGCATCTGCGGCTCGGGCGGGGATGACCTCAACCCAATGGCTAACATAATCTACAGCAAGCAAAATGTGTTCGAATCCCTGACTCTTAGGAAATGGGCCCATGAATACGATCCCCCATGCATCAAAAACCTCACAAAAGTGAATGGGCTGCATGGGCATCATGTCTCTCTGTCCGCAAGTACCCATCTTCTGATAGTCAGTAAACCTCTTCACGAATTCATCTGAATCCTTGAAGAGGGTAGGCCACCAAAGGCTGGATTGAAGCACCTTCTGTGCTGTCCTTTTCTCAGAATGATGTCCTCCTGCCTCAAGCTTGTGGCAATAGGGGAGGATGCTATGCTGCTCTTCTTGAGGAATGCACCTCCTCCAGATGCTATCCCCTCCTTCATGATAAAGGACGGGATCCTCCCAATGGTAAAACTTGGCCTTAGCCAGGAAGGTCTCAAGTTTTTGCCTGGGCCAACCCTGGGGAACCGTCTTGGCAACAAGATAGTTTACAAAGTCGAGATACCATGGGAGTGAGGCGACAACCAAGATCGCCTCGTCCGGAAATGTCTCTGTGATAGGCGCGCTGTGCTCAGATTCCTCAAGGTTCTCTAAGCGGGAAAGATGATCCGCCACCACATTCTTAACTCCAGGCTTGTCCCTAATCTCAATATCCAACTCCCGGAGCAGAAGCATCCATCTGGTAAGACGAGCCTTGGCATCCTTCTTGGCCATTAAGTACCGGATGGCGGTGTGATCTGTGTAGATAGTCACTCTAGATCCGAGAATATACGATCGATACTTATCCAAAGCAAAGACTACGGCCAGCATCTCTTTCTCTGTCATAGTATAATTCCGCTGAGCGGCATCCAAAGTCCGACTGGCGTAGTGAATGGCAAACAATAATCCATCCCTCCTCTATCCAAGAACAGCCCCTATGGCAAAATCAGAAGCATCTGTCATGATCTCGAATGGGAGAGACCAATCGGGTGGTTGAAGGATAGGAGCCGTGACAACCATACTCTTGAGAGTCTCAAAATACGCAAGACACTTACCATCTACAATGAACTCGGTGTCTTTCGTCAACAGTTCAGTGAGTGGTCGGGCAATTCGACTGAAGTCATGAATAAACCGTCGGTAGAAACCGACATGCCCCAGAAAAGACCGTAATTGACGTAAATTGGATGGCGGATTGAGTTTTCTAATGATATCCACCTTGGCCGGATCAACCTCCATGCCCCTGTCGGAGATGATATGACCAAGGACCGTCCCCTGAGTCACCATGAAATGACTCTTCTCCCAAGACAAGACAAGGTTGACCTCAATGCAGCGCTTAAGCACACGGTCTAAGCAGTCAAGACAAGCATCAAACCCGTCGCCATAGACGGAGAAGTCATCCATGAAGACCTCTAAACAGTCACCCACCATGTCCGAGAAAATGGACAACATGCACCTTTGGAATGTCGCGGGAGAGTTACATAGACCAAAGGGCATCCGTCTGAAAGCATACGTCCTAAAAGGACAAGTGAATGTCGTTTTCTCCTGGTCTTCGGGCGCAATGGCCACTTGATTATAACCGGAGTACCCGTCAAGAAAACAGTAATGACTCTTCCCAGCTAGCCTCTCGATAATCTAATCAATGAATGGCAGCGGTAAATGATCCTTCTTGGTGGCCTGATTCAATCGTCTGTAGTCCACACAAACCCTCCAAGAAGTTGGTACCCGGGTAGCTATCTCCTCTCCAGACTCATTTACAACTGTAGTGATGCCCATCTTCTAGGGAACCACATGTAATGGACTAACCCACTTGGAGTCGGATATGGGGTAGATGAAATCGACGCTCCACCACCTTGATATTTCTTTCATGACCACATCTCGAAGATTCGAGTTCAGCCGTCGCTGGAACTCGCGCGACAGCCTAGAGTCCTCCTCAAGATAAATGTGGTGGGAGCACAAAGCTGGACTAATCCCCTGGAGATCAGCTATACTCCACCCTATCGCCTTGCGGTTTCTTTCAAGAACCTCCATCAGACGAGATTCTTGCTCTCCAGTCAAACCTGCTGAGATAATGACTGGGTGCATATCTGGCTCACCCGTAAGAAATATATACTTCAGCGACTGTGGTAAGGGTTTCAGTCCTGGACAACTGGGAGGTGGCAGATCTGGCTTTTGGTATGTCTGTGTAAAGGCGACCAGGCCTACATGTGAGAACTCTCGCTGCGAATGGACATCTGAAGAAGAGAGGCATGTTGAGTCACCAATAAACTGTACTGGCTCGCACTCCGTCCTAGTTGTCGGCTCAGAAGGAATCAGACATAGCAAATAATCATCAAAATCATCCCAATATGTCTGAATCCCAGGGATCTGAATTGGAAGAACAAGATTGAAATTCTGAATCACCATTCGTCCCACGAATGTCAGCCTCAAATGTATCCTCATCCAGAGGTGTGCTCTCCAGACTCTCAATTGCTATAAGCTGTAAAGATGGTGAATCTATAGGCAAGGCGAGGGTCTGTGCTACAGGGTCTGTCCAATTGGATTCATCATCTGTCATCACAAAGTCACACTCCTGGTGGATGTCTAGCTCATCCTCTGTCATCTGCGCGGCTTCGCTGGATCGCTCCAAGCATTCTAACTCTCTCGCTCTGGTCTCCTCGATCATCTCTATTTGTATGCTCTCGCCCTCTACGCAAAAACATAACTTCCCGCTATCATGATCGGTCATCGCCTTGGGTTGTGGCCAAGAATGGACGTCCAAGTATGATGGGGCATCGGTTACCGACTCAGGGATCTCCATGTCCAATACAACAAAGTCCACGGGAAATTTCAGACCCTGAATGGTAACGACCACGTCTCTCAACAACCCCTTCGGCCTCTTAGTTGACCTATCAGCAAACTGAAGGACTGTCCTTCTCCTAAGAAGAGGACCAAACTCGAAGCGGTCGAGTAAGGCTGCCGGAAGAAGGTTGATAGAAGAGCCGCTGTCTAATAGAGTGATGACCGCTCTCGCTACCCTTGTTAATTCGAGCAAATTAATGTCCAAATTAGTTGATGATGTTCGTTGCAGTCGAATAACGAGAGGGCTAATAAAAACCACTTTTAATTTAATCAAGTCAATTTCGAGTGGCAATTTTTTTACTTGGTGAAGTCCAAGGTCGAACTCAAGGAGGCATTTCTCTCCTTAGGTTGATTTTTAGTGAGGTTCCAGTGTTCGATTTTCGAGGAATATTTTTTTGATATTTTTCCATTTTCTATGCAAGATACATGCAAAATTAAGCCAATTTAGAAGTTAAATTAGAAATATGTCCAAATGAAGTCCAAAAATGATGAAAATTGGCCAGATGATGAAATATGATGAAATTATGCTACCCTAATGTTTTTGGAATTTTCTAACAATAAATGAATTTACTGTGAAATAAACATGAATGTAGGGTGATTCTGACTAATTTAATTTTTATAAATATCAAATCACAACATTTTTGGGAATAAAAAATATCCTAGATAGATCTAATGATGAAGAATCCAGGAAAATTATCAGACCTTTATTTTGATGTGAAATGAACCTATTAAAAATAAACTAAGGAAATCACCAATTAATTTATTTAGGCCTCGAAATGTGTGCAAATTAAGTGAAATTTTTATGCAAGGTGCATCTAATTATCCTAGAGCTAATGTGATTTTTTGGGAATTTTTGGAATTACAGAGAATTAACTATTACTTAAAAGGTCCAATCGGACAAAATATCACAGAAATAAACCAATTAATTAATTAAAAATTCCACTGCTATCACAAAATTATGCCAAGTGTCACATAAGATAAAGGACAAGTTACACTACAACATGCAATTTTTGGAATTCAAAAATGATGAAATATGGACACCTAGATATGCGTGCAAAGACAGGGGTATACTTGCAATACAGAAAATAAAAATTGTTAAAAAATAAATATGCTGACAGGGACTTATATGCAATTACCTATATGAAGGGAGGTGGAATGCAAATTCTCCACTGACTCACGTGCTCCTCACGTGGATGCGCTTCGTAGGGACTAGTTTGCAATTTCTGAAAGTTCCCAGGGCTCTGTGCAATTTACCCAGGCCGCACGTGCTCCTCACGTGGGATGACCTAGGCTCGGGTGACTTCGGTGGCTCGGTATGAGGCTCGGGCGCCCTGGAGGTTCGGCTGGAGGCTCGGAGTAGCTTCGGGTGGTCCGAGCCTAGAGGTCGGGGTAGAGGCTCAGACCCGTCAACGTGGCGTGATGGGGACCTTTGGATTAAGGTCAATCCAACGGCTGTCATGGCAGGCGCGTGGCATGATCAGAGACCGTTGGATCCTTGATCGATCCAACGGCAGTGGTCTCTCTCTTGAGGTGGCGACGTGGCGCGCTAAACACCGTTGGATCTAGAAGGATCAAACGGCTCTGTGGTGCTCCAGTTGATTGGCGACGTGGATGGCTCCGGACCGTTCGATCAAGATGATCGAACGGTGGATGTGCTTCGTCCTCAACAGTCCTCCGCCACCTGCGGAGGAGTTGGCGGGGCTCTGGTGATGGTGGCTCTGCTCCGCCTGTCCCTCCTGTCGTCGGTGAAGCTCTCCGGAGGCTCAGAGATATCTCAGAAGACGCGCGGCGGTGCGGCGAAGAGTGCGATGGTCCCAGGAGTGGAGGAGGAGTACTGTAGTACCGTGGCGGTGAAGCTCGATAGGACCTTCGGTGAACTTCCGGCCAGTGAACGAGATGGCACCTGCAAGGGTTAGAAGTATAGCCGAAGCACGAGGCAGTACGTGGAGATGTGAAGGGTGGACGGCGAGGCCTAAGGCGATGCGAGGGTGTTTCGATGATGGTGCTCCACCCAGGTGGCGGAGCTGGAGTCGATGGAAGATGGGTTGCGTCGTCGGAGTGTGTGAAGTATGGCGTGAAGATCAGAGCTCCGTCACGGAGCTCGGAGAGGTGAATGTGGAGCGAGAAGATCACGGTGGAAGGCGAATAAAATCGGAGAAAAATAAAAGAAAAATCAGAAGAAGATCAAAGGAGGATGGAGGGGGTTACCTGGGGATTGGAGCTCGGTCTCGAGTTCCAGGTCGTCGCTCGAAGGGGCGGTAGGGCCCTGAGCTCAAGCAGCTTCAGAAGGGGGAGGCTACAACACGGCAGTGGCGGCCGTGGATCTCGTCGGAGAAGAAGGCCCGCCTTAGCTCAAGGACTCACTCAATTTCTGTCACAAATCGAAGGCTCCGAGCTCTAGGTTTCTCTCGAGGGTGGCGGATGGGGAAGAACGTGGCCGGAGGCGAGTGATTTATAGGATGGAAGGTGTTGGGTTGGTTAGCGACGAGGTGAACGTCGAGAATGAGGGAAGAGTGATTTATGGAGCGTCTCTGGTGGACGTCGTGGGAATAGGGGGAGTTGGTGAGGATGAGGGAAGAGTGGGGATGATCGTGGAGGTGTCGGTAGTCGGCGAGGGTGGCTGGAGTGCGGCCGAGAATAGAAAGGGGCAACCCCTCCCGCAAGGCTGAGATCGTGGGAGAGAGGGGCACCGGAGGTGGAAGACGAGGCCCTCACCATTGGATCTTGTGATCCAATGGCGGAGAAGAAGGCAGGATGGAGTGGCTTTGATCTGATCTGGGGGCGAAGCGATCTGAGGGCGTGGTTGCACCACGTGGTGCGTCGTGGAAGTGGTGCTAACGGGCGGTTTAGATTAGATCTGAGGATGATCGAAGGGTCGTGATGTGACGCTGGAAGATGCGGTTAGGATGAAGGGTCAGCGTGCGTGATCGAAGGGCGCAACGTGCGCCACGTGTCAGCCGCATAGGCAGGCGAAGTCGGACGGCTGAGATCAAGGAGGGTTGATGATCAGACGGTTAAGAATAAGTGTGCATGTGGAGAACAGGTGGCCGTTGGATCAAGAAGAATATCCAACGGCTGAGAGGTGCGGGTGGCTAGGGCAAGGGGAGCGGGCCGCGTGGCACAACCAGAGGGCGCCACGTGGCCAGCTGTGATTGGCTGAGAAGAGAAATGAATTTAGAAAGAGGAGGAGGCCGAATTTGGAAAAACTCAAAACATGAAAGTTGTAGATCTTGATGAGATCTACAAGTTTCATGTTGACCAGAGACGGAGATGAGGTCAAATATGATACAAAAATACGAGAGTATAAATATACACATATATAGTATACATAGTATACATAGAGGCCCAAAAACCCAACTTCTTCATACGAGCTCCAAATTGGATGAAATTAATATCATTTTAAAGGTCTTCTAATGTGTATTATTCTGAAAGTTAGTAGACCTATTTTGGAGGTTGTATGAGGGAGCTATGGGCTTTCTAAGATCCGGAAGGTCTAGGGCTTTATTGGGTGCTTTTACAAAGGAGATTTCTGACCCTCTTCCTCACATTATTAACTTAATATATATATTGTAAGGGAGGTGTTATTTTATAGGTGAATATTTCACAAGTGATCCTGGCTTCTTATTTAATGCAAATGGAGTGCTAAAATGCATATGTTATGCTTGCATGTATGAATGCTAATTATGCGATATAAAGGGAAATATGCCTCTATTTACTTGGGAACAAGACTCTATTTTCAACTTTTAGAGTGATGAATCACAGATTCATCAACCCCCTATACTTAAACCTTGCTCGTCCCCGAGCAACTAAAATGAAATGCAAGAGTGAAATGATTTTGGGTTCCATACCAAGGTCATGAACAAAAGTTGAAAATGGAGCCTGACTCAACCTTTGGATTAATTTGTGGCGGAACCTTATTGAGACATGAACTTAAGACCTAACAGACTTCAAGTTCCACAAGTCTTCTATTCAAGACGCCTCAACAGTCAGGTCAAAACAAATCCTCAAACGCAAATTTCTGATGACTATGATTCTTACTTGTACTGTGTAAGTGAAATGTAACTCTCCACATCAGAAATGACTCGGAACCAACCTCCTCTAACAAGGTAACTCAATAACCCGATCCAGTAACTCTTTCCTCGATGAGAGGGGTATTCTCCTCTAAGTTCAAGTACGACCAACTCAAGAGGAGGGGGTAGAGAAAAGAATGGACGGTAGCCAGTGTAGCTACCTATTGATAACTCGGATTTTGCGAGGGTCAAAATGGTCCACACAAGGCGGGACCACAGTGTCGCTGAGCGACCGCTCACGAAACCCGAATTAATCAACAATTAACCCACAACAGATAAATCACGCAATGAAAGTAAATGTGCGGAGTTAAAATTTATTATAACTCTACAACAAAGATGTGTATAGTGCAAGTATTGTAGAGGTCGAACACAGGGAGCAGACAGGTAGATCGGGGCACAAGTGCTCAAAATGTGTGAGTTGTGATCAAGTGCCTATTATGCTATTATTTTTTTTTGTGGGTTTTTAATTTTATAATTTTTTTATTTATTTTTAATTTTATATTTTTGTATTTTGGTTTTTAATTTTCTGATTTTTATATTTTATATTTTATATTTTTTTTATCTTTTTCAATATTGGAAAATAGAGACAATGTAATAAAAGGGAAAAGGAGGTATTTATAAAAATAGATAAAAATACTCAAAATGAGGAAATAAAGTCTTTTTGGTCTTTTATATTTTTCTACTGTTTTTGTGATTTTTGGGTAATTTTTAGAATGTTTTTGATATTTTTAATTATCAAAATAAAGAAAACAGTGGCAAAATACAAGGCTGAAACTAAAATGGAGAAATAAAATAGAAATCAGTGACAAAAATTCTCCAAATTAATTTTCATGATAGATAATGAAACCAAGAAAATTTAGAAAAAGAAAACACTATTTTGGATTTTTTATGGATTTTATAAATTTTTATGAAGGTTTTTAGAGTTTTGCAATTTTTAGGAGTTTGGTTTTATATTTTTTAATGATTTTTGGTCTGGAGCTAAGACAAACTAAAAGACACAAAATATATTTTTTTGGGATTTTTCTGAGAAGTTTTTATATTTTTTTGGTATTTTATGATGCAAACAGTGCTGAAAATGACTATTTTTGAATTTTTATAAATAATAAAATGCAATAATTACGAAAAATAAAAATATGATGATGAAGTACTATGCAACAGGAGCTTAATGCAATTTTTGTGGGATTTTTGAGGTTTTGTAGATGCATGCATAGAATACAAACAACAAAAAGAAACTTCACATTCGCAGGGGCATTTGTGTAATATGCAATAAGTGCGAGGGCTTAAATGAAATATTTCCAGGAAATAAATAACTAAGTTCAGTTTTGCTGGACTAAAATTGATTGACAAAAGCCACAGGGGGCCACCCCTGCAAAAAGGTCACGTGCTGTGCACGCGCCTGGCGGGGGCAAACCTGCAATAGTGTAAAAGATCGGGGATATGTTTGCAAATTTGGCAAGAAAATAATACAGCAGCTGAAAGTTTGCAAATTAAATAGTAATTACAAAAAAACGGCGGGCGATATTTGCAAAAATGCCCACCTAGGCGCAGATCCGACGGTGGCCTTGATTTCACTTAACACACGTGGCACGCGGAGGGGAGACGATGCCCCTTCGTTCTAACGGCCCAGATTAGATCGCGGTTTAGGCGATCAACGGCTGGAGGCATGCAGCATCTGACGGTGGCTGTACGCCACAAAGAACTCGCCCAAATCGACGGCTGCTGCTTGATGGGGAAGAACGGCGAATGAACTCGCGGGTGGCGAGTTTGGATTGGGTGTAGAGCCGCCCCCGATGGCCTTCCTTGATCCAAAAGGACACGCGAAGCTTCCTGGGGCTCCCCCCTAGCTGCAGGCGACCTCCAAAATGGCGTATGGCACGCCGACAGGCCGCCGCGACGTGGGTGACGGGGGCTGCTCCAGGCCGTGCGGCCTCCTTCAAAAACCGACCCAGATGGGGTCCTTCTGGGCCTCAGACCTGCAAGAAAATGTAGCAAATAACAGTAGAGAGGTCCGAGGTCCAGCAAGGTGGGGGGATGAACGGTGACACGGAGATAATGGTGGTCGCCGGAGCTGCGCTCCGGCGTGGTGTTCGAGATGGAGATCTATGTTAATAATTGCTTAAACAGTGAATTAAAGCACGGGATAAATGCTGAAACTAACTTCTAACTAAGGAGCAAGAAAGTAGAAGGAAAACACCTCGACTTGGCCGGAGCCAAGGAGATTTGAACCTCACGGCCAAGCTTGGCCGGAGATGGTGGAGTGGAGCCGCTCCTGGCCTCGCGCGACCCTCCTAAGCAGCTGGAGGAGACCCTGTCACTGTCTCCAGTCCGGAGCGTGCAAGGGGAAGGTGTTGGCTTGGTCAAAGAGGGTTCAAAGTGGAAAGGGGCGGAATGGGCTTGGTTTTGAAACATGAAGTTCGAGCGAGTTTCGAGGCTAGATTTCGAGTGGCTCAAGAAAATCTTGGTAGATCTAGGAGGTCGGCGTGAATCATGGATCTACAGTGAACAAATCTCATGAAGGAAGCGGCTGCCCTCGAGCAACGCATCAACGGCGAAAAAATCGAGAAAAGCGGGTCATAGGTGTTCTGACAATGGACGCAGGGCTAGGGCCAGGGAGTTGACCCGAGGTCAACTCCCCAAGCCACCTGGTTGGTCCACGTGGACCAACCAGGAAAAAGCCCCCAAAAAATGTTTTATTAATTACTTTTAAAATAGTAAATAGCATTATTAATTTATGGTTATAAAATAAAAAATGTTTATTATTTTATAAATAATTTTATTGTGATTTTTAATTATTTTTATGAAGTATATTTTTACAAGTTTGCATTTATACCCCTATAGGTATCTATATCTATATATTTAAGTATTTTATTTTTATTTAGGTATTTTTAATTTATTTTATTTTGGTTTTTATTTTCTAAAATTACAAAATACTTTTATATACACAAATATATTTTTATTTTATTTTATTGATGTATTATAAAATATAAGTATAAAAAGTATATGTATATGTATAGGTGAAATACCTATGTATATGATATCTACAAGTATTTTTATTTGAGTTTTAATTATGGTTTTGTTCTGATTTTAATATACATAATTATTACAAGTATTATTTACAACATTATAAAAATATAAAATTATAAAAATAATAGATAAATAATAAATTGAATATTTTAATATGTACAAGTATACAATGAGGGTCCAAAAGTCAACTTTCAAACCGTAGCTCCACCAATTGCGAAACCACCACCATTAATTAGATTATTTTCTTCTATATACAATTAAAGGTGAGTACGCTGCATTTGGAGTTTCCGTTTGTGAGATACGGGTCTGGGAAGTTGGCGTTCTGGATTTTTATTCAGACCATAACTTTTTAACTGTACATTATTTTTCTGTGAAATCAATTTTGTATTTTTCTTTATTAATTTATCTACAAATTTCATGTACAAAGTTTCTTTATTTGATGAATAAAAAGTGGAACCACAAATAGGTCCCAAAATGAATAAAGAATGAATATAATGTATAGGTATTTTATCTGTATTTTGGCCCTTATCTCCCCCTACTTTATTCCTTGTCGACCTATTCATCAAGATGCCTAGGTCTCGGGGTTTCGGGTCATAAAATATTTACAATATTTTATTCTTTTTCTTTTCTTTCTTTATTCTATAATTTTGGCTTTAAAAACCGCATTTTATACAATATTTACACATATATACATGAATGCTACAATGCATGAATTACGCCTATTTACACGCATTTACTAGGGTTTTTCAGGCCAAAATGATAGAATAAAGATGATGAAACGTGGATTCATCATCCCCCTATACTTGCCTTTGCTAGTCCCTAGCAAACACTTATGCAATAAGTGCAGAAAAAGAAAAATAAAGAAAAGAAAAAGAATAAAGATGGACTAAATTTAATTATCAAACTTGTCTTCACAAAATCAAAGTTTGGAGCTTAAGTCGGTCCTTTGGAATTTTAGTGCGGTCGGGACCTTAATGAGAACCAAGTTTGAAATCCAACAGTCCCTGAGAATCCCAAAACTCTGCTCAAGTCTCCTCAATAGCCAGGTCAGAAACACTTCAACTCATACGCAAACTCTTACGACTATGAATCTGACTTGTACAGTGTAAGTGATGGTGGCTCTCCCCAACTAGAATGACAAAGAAACTGACTTCTCCAGTACGACAACCCAGTGATTCCCCAATCCAGCAACTCCATCCTCGAGGAGCGGGGTATTCCCTTCTAAGTTCAAGTGGCAACCAGCTCAAGAGGAGGGGGTGAAGAGAAGAATGGACGGTAGCCAGTGTAGCTACCTATCCTTGGATGCAAGACCAGTGTAGTCAAGTCATCCTGCTGCAGGCTCACATGATATGACTTTGGAACTCAAGCTTGCTTATTGACTTTGTACATACTTGCAGGCTTTTTATTTTTGTACATGCCTGAACCTTTTCTCTTTTTTTTTTTTCTTCTTCTTTTTTTTTTTTTGAAATACTATTCACAGCAGCATTTACATAAGGAGTTTTTCCTCTTGAGCCAGTAGACTATCCCTCTTTTGAAGCTTTATCGCAACCCACAGCCTCCTGTCTTTAGACTTCCTAATCACTGGACGGGTTGGGGTGCACTTCCCTCCCTAGAGGAGGACAAATGTTTCCACTTGTGTGCGTCTCATACCGGCAAATCCAATCCCCTCACCACTCCAACTGAGTTGAGCCATGTGAAAGGTGCAGGTGTCCCAAGTTAGGTCATTATCAACAAGAGTCGTGCGTGTGCTCCGAAATACTCTACTTAGGCAGTCAAGAATCCATTGAACCAAGTCTCGTGATCCTCAAAGAATTAAGTCAACTAGACCTGAAGTACCTCAAACCCAGTTCCTATAATGGTTCCTGTTATTAGGTAGATTATAAGGTCCAATCAAGCTCCAATCTCCGGATTTTACTTAGACTTGTTCAACTATCAAACTCAATCCGAAAAATGCTCATGCTATGCAATGCAGAATGCAGAAAATATTTTTGTGATGCAATTTTCAAGATTTTGAACTTTTTATGGATTTTTGAAAATATGGTGATGATGATGCATATGCAGATGCATTTTTTGTATTTTTCAAAAAGATTTTTCAAATGTTTTTGGATTTTAATTTTGCAAATGTTTTTGGGATTTTTGAAAAGAAAAAGTTTTGGCTAAAAACTAGGTGAAAATATGTACACGGGAGTGCTTCTTCATATATACAAGAAGTGGCTTTTAGAATTTACAAGGGTAAGTGATCAATTTTATACATATATACATAAGATGGGTTTTGGTGTGATGTGTATATTCCTCAAACTTATTTGACACAAGCTTTTCACACAATTTTTGAAAACCATAGTCCAAAATAGTTTTTACAAACATTTTACACACATTTGAAAATCATTTTTGCAAAGGTTTTCAAAACAGTATATATAGGTTTTTCAAATCATTTTTGCAACCATTTTTCAAACCATTTGCAAATCATTTTTCAAACATTTTCTTTCACACAAAGAAAATAAGTTTTACAAATCACACATTTTACACAGGTTGAAAACACGAAACAAAATATTTTCAAAATAGTTTTCAATAAATGTTCACAAATATTTTCAAACTATTTTTCAAACATTTTGCAAAAAAACATTTTCACCTGATTTATTAATCAGTAAATACAAAAAGAATTTGAGGAATAATCACATCTTTTTATTAAGGATTTTTAATGAATTTTAAAGAATTTTTAGCCATATTTATTAAGAAAATACGAAAGTACGAGTTATGGCTAAAGTATATACGTAGTATATACGACCCCCCTATACTTAGCTTGAGCTATGTCCTCATAGATCGGAGAGAAAAGAGAAGACATAACTCGTACTGAGTATAGGAAAATCTAAAGAATAAATAAAATAAAGGAATGGATGAATGGAATCAATGAATGAGAAGTGACCGTCCCCCTATACTTAGGATCAAATATCCTAAGTATAGCAGACTGTACACAACGCAGGGAGGGTCAAGGGTGGGAATGAACAGATCGTACTCAGATTGTCTCCCCCTATACTTAGGGTAAGATATCCCTAAGTATAGACAAGAAGAGGAGACAATGGAGAGGATCAAAGAATGGAAATACTCGGGGTGCACACCCCCCTATACTTAGGACAAAGTACATCCTAAGTATGGGAAACTGTCTACAAGGGCGGCACCTTTTTGATAGATGAAGAAGATAGAAGAGGAAAAGAAGAAAAGAAGAAAAGAGATGAGAATGGAAACGAGATCAGAGGATGTACACACCACTCCCCCTATACTTAGGGTGAAAGAAGCCCTAAGTATAGGCAACGACAGGAGTGATGATACGGAACGATGAAAGAACACTCGGCTCGTCCTCCCCCCTATACTTAGGACAAAGTACGTCCTAAGTAAGGCAAACACGAGAGTGGGTGGACAAGCAATACAGTAGAGAGAACAGAGGTACACAAAAGTGAATATACAACAGGGATGGATGTACATATGATCAAGAGGGTTGAAAGCGAACCTTCTTGCGGGACCGCTGAGGGATAGATCTGGTGTGATGCAGGTCGACATCAGGGTCTACAGTGGACGGAAGCCGATCAGGGTCGACAGAGTGAAGATCCTCAGGGGCCCTAGGGTGTGAAGGCACAGACGGATCAGTGAAAGAAGTGTGACTAGGTCGGCCTTGGGAGTCTCGCTGATATCAAAGTGGAATGGGCGAACTCATCGTCATCAGAAGCGGTGTGCTCGGAGTCGTCCTGCGAGGTGTCATCCGTGTCAAAACCAAAAGGAACGAACTCATCGGTGGAAGTAGTCGAACTCTGTTCGTCCTCTATAATCTCAACCGGATCATCTTTCTCATCAAAAGGCCCGAATTCCCGAATAAAAGCAATCAAATCAAATTCGGCCTTTGGCTCATCAGTATCTCTGTGGACAAGGAGCGGACTCATCAGTGGAAGTAGTCAAAACATGTCCGTCCCGTCTAGTCTCTACATTTGCCCTCCGCTCAATGGTATCGATCGTGTAAATCCCGCGGATGTCATCAACACAACGCCAAGTCCCAGAAGAAGGAACGTCGAGGTCCATGCTTTCCGAGTTTTCCTCAACCGGGAGGAATTCTCGGGTCTCAGTGGAATCCAATAGACAACAAAATTCTCTGATAGTATCATCAAGGTCATGGTCCTCGAGGTCAGCCAAGATAGGTGTGGTCACATCAAGTGCAGGTCTCTGGTCAGCAGTGGGTGTGGTGATCAATGCTTCGCTCTCGTCAGCAGGACGGAAACGAATCTCTCCTGATCCATAGTCAATAACGACTCTCGCAGAGGCGAGGAATGGTCGTCCCAGGATGATTGGAGAGTGCTCCCCTGTGGAGGTCTCCATGGGCAAAACAACAAAGTCAACATGGTAGCTCGTGCCCTGAATCGAGATGACGGCGTTTTCGAGGATACCCTTCGGCCTCTTAATAGATCCATCAGCAAACTGTACGATCATCCTGGTCTTTTTGAGAGGCCCTAAGTGAAGAGACTGTACCAGCGAGAAGGGTATGATACTGATCGAAGCACCGCCGTCGAGGAGAGTGTGATCACATGTATAGTCAGAGATGGTGCAAGTGATGAAAGGTGTAGCTGTGTTCTTCTTCTTGGGAATGGACGGTGTGTGATGGCGAGGGCAGTGGCCATGGTCAAAATGTGACGCTCAGATCTGCTCCTCCGCTTTCTCTTCTTGGGAAGAGGAGCAGATAATTGGGTCATGGCCTGCTGAAGTGGGGCACGGATAATCTCATGTATGGTGGCCACCACTTCGGGTTCAGTCAGTATTTTTTTGAATTTTTGGACCTCCTCCATACAAGGGAGGAAGTCGGAGTCAGCATATACACGAGGCATGCCAAGAGCAGTCTGTACAGCGGCATCCTTGGGGTCAAAGGTGGGACCGGGTATGAAAGGTTGTGTGGTCAGAGGATCTGGCAAGTGGGCACTCTCCTCACAATCCGACTCAATCATGTGTCTCCCAAAATCTTTTTGTGTTTTTACATTTTTCTCATTTTTTTGTATTTTTGGCGATTGCAAGCTCTCATGGTTGCCCTCAAATGAATCCTCATCCTCAAAGAATGGAGCGACATTCTGGTTCTTATTTAAACTAGTAAGATCGGCAATCCTCGAATTCATATGCTCCATCATCTGATTCAAAGTCTCAAGTGTGGATACCATGAAAGGTGACTCCAAAATCTCAGGATCGGGTGAGTCGAATGTGGGCGGTGGGGGTGGACAAAAATCACATTCCGGATCGGATACTCAAGGAAGAGCGGGTTGTCGAAATGTGTAGGCGATGGTGGTGGAAATGACTGGTGGAGGTCAAAGTCCGAATCCTGAAATAGTGGGTTGGTCGGGTATGTACAAAAATCAGGAGCAAAGTCCTCCTGGAAGCAAGGAGGTGGACCAGCTGGAGTGAACGGATGATCCGCAAAGTCCGGATAAAATACGCTCCAGTTGGCCATCTCGAAACAAAAGAAAATGATCGGGAGAGCACGATGGTCAAGTCAAGAGAAGTGAGAAGAAAGGCGCAAGTGCGCAGAAGCGATCTAGGACACACAAAACAATCACAAACAAAAATGCAAATAATACAAACCCTCAATTCACCTACTCAACTCGGTAGAGATCACAAATGCGGTCTTTTTATCTTGTCTGTTTTAGAGTTAGGTGAGAAGTCAAAGAATTTCACACACACTTAGGGGCTTGATGGGATTTGGGCACTAATCCTTAAGGTGTGCGCGAGCAAATAAAACGAAGACAATGAGGGGATTACTCGCCCCAATACAAGATTTTTCTTTTTGATCGGTTTTAGGGTCAAGTAATATTAGCAGTCCCTCTTTTATTGATTATCACTTTTTTTTGGATTTTTAATGAGAATGCACGATCCTATCGGGGAGTCAATTCCTTTAAGCTCCTAGATGATCAAAATCAGAGGTAGAGAGGCGGAAAAGCAATGCAAGCGATCAAAACGATGATGGATGCTAAAGCGTAAATGCTCACCTTGCCTCCAGCACTCTACATGCAGGGATGCTCAGCAGAATTGAAACCTAATCTATATGCAAATGCAAAGCCGATGAAATCGCCCTAAGTTTCAGAAATTGCTATTATCGTGAAGAACCACAAGTCGGCCACCAATCCTCAACCCTGGAGTCCGGTCTTGGCTTACCCCTCCTCTTCTCGACACACTCGAGTTCAGGAGTAGCGCTTGATGGGGCTCGCTCACGGCACACGGGTTAGAAGATGACGACGCGACTGTTTAAATTTGACTAAGTCCAAACGATACTATAGGTGCATGCAAAGGTATTAGGTGTTTGGCCTTAATCTATCGCAAGCAACTCCTAAAACTACGGGCTCAATCACACAAAAGAAATAAAATCGAAAACAAAACAAAATAAATAAAAAAAAAATGCGATGAAACCGTAAAAAGCCGCGCGAGCCCCCAAGTGAACAATCACTTGGAAATTAGGCTCTAAAGTCCAAGTTCGGGGGTACCTGTATTATTACAAATAAAGTGGTCTCTCTCTCACAAAAATTACAAAAATAAATACAAGAAAATAAAATGCAACTAAAATAGAGCGCGGTTTTCAAAATTTTCTCTTCGTCTCCTCTGTGCTCGGCTGGCAGATGCCGGCTTCACGTGGGTGCGTAGGCGCCTAGGGTGGAGCGCCTCCCTCGATCCGCGGTTCCTCGCAAAAAGTCAACAAAGAGGGGGATTAGACAGCTCAAAAGATATATCAAGATAAAATAAAAAACCGCAAAATGTAGACAAATAATCACAAACACAAACAAGACCCGAACTACGCGCTGTTGCTCCCCGGCAACGGCGCCATTTGATAACTCGGATTTTGCGAGGGTCAAAATGGTCCACACAAGGCGGGACCACAGTGCGCTGAGCGACCGCTCACGAAACCCGAATTAATCAACAATTAACCCACAACAGATAAATCACGCAATGAAAGTAAATGTGCGGAGTTAAAATTTATTATAACTCTACAACAAAGATGTGTATAGTGCAAGTATTGTAGAGGTCGAACACAGGGAGCAGACAGGTAGATCGGGGCACAAGTGCTCAAAATGTGTGAGTTGTGATCAAGTGCCTATTATGCTATTATTTTTTTTTTGTGGGTTTTTTAATTTTATAATTTTTTTATTTAATTTTTTAATTTTATATTTTTGTATTTTGGTTTTTAATTTTCTGATTTTTATATTTTATATTTTATATTTTTTTTTTATCTTTTTCAATATTGGAAAATAGAGACAATGTAATAAAAGGGAAAAGGAGGTATTTATAAAAATAGATAAAAATACTCAAAAATGAGGAAATAAAGTCTTTTTGGTCTTTTTATATTTTCTACTGTTTTTGTGATTTTTGGGTAATTTTTAGAATGTTTTTGATATTTTTAATTATCAAAATAAAGAAAACAGTGGCAAAATACAAGGCTGAAACTAAAATGGAGAAATAAAATAGAAATCAGTGACAAAAATTCTCCAAATTAATTTTCATGAAAGATAATGAAACCAAGAAAATTTAGAAAAAGAAAACACTATTTTTGGATTTTTTATGGATTTTATAAATTTTTATGAAGGTTTTTAGAGTTTTGCAATTTTTAGGAGTTTGGTTTTATATTTTTTAATGATTTTTGGTCTGGAGCTAAGACAACTAAAAGACACAAAATATATTTTTTTGGGATTTTTCTGAGAAGTTTTTATATTTTTTTGGTATTTTATGATGCAAACAGTGCTGAAAATGACTATTTTTGAATTTTTATAAATAATAAAATGCAATAATTACGAAAAATAAAAATATGATGATGAAGTACTATGCAACAGGAGCTTAATGCAATTTTTGTGGGATTTTTGAGGTTTTGTAGATGCATGCATAGAATACAAACAACAAAAAGAAACTTCACATTCGCAGGGGCATTTGTGTAATATGCAATAAGTGCGAGGGCTTAAATGAAATATTTCCAGGAAATAAATAACTAAGTTCAGTTTTGCTGGACTAAAATTGATTGACAAAAGCCACAGGGGGCCACCCCTGCAAAAACGCCAAAGGTCACGTGCTGTGCACGCGCCTGGCGGGGGCAAACCTGCAATAGTGTAAAAGATCGGGGATATGTTTGCAAATTTGGCAAGAAAATAATACAGCAGCTGAAAGTTTGCAAATTAAATAGTAATTACAAAAAAACGGCGGGCGATATTTGCAAAATGCCCACCTAGGCGCAGATCCGACGGTGGCCTTGATTTCACTTAACACACGTGGCACGCGGAGGGAGACGATGCCCCTTCGTTCTAACGGCCCAGATTAGATCGCGGTTCAGGCGATCAACGGCTGGAGGCATGCAGCATCTGACGGTGGCTGTACGCCACAAAGAACTCGCCCAAATCGACGGCTGCTGCTTGATGGGGAAGAACGGCGAATGAACTCGCGGGTGGCGAGTTTGGATTGGGTGTAGAGCCGCCCCCGATGGCCTTCCTTGATCCAAAAGGACACGCGAAGCTTCCTGGGGCTCCCCCCTAGCTGCAGGCGACCTCCAAAATGGCGTATGGCACGCCGACAGGCCGCCGCGACGTGGGTGACGGGGCTGCTCCAGGCCGTGCGGCCTCCTTCAAAAACCGACCCAGATGGGGTCCTTCTGGGCCTCAGACCTGCAAGAAAATGTAGCAAATAACAGTAGAGAGGTCCGAGGTCCAGCAAGGTGGGGGGATGAACGGTGACACGGAGATAATGGTGGTCGCCGGAGCTGCGCTCCGGCGTGGTGTTCGAGATGGAGATCTATGTTAATAATTGCTTAAACAGTGAATTAAAGCACGGGATAAATGCTGAAACTAACTTCTAACTAAAGAGCAAGAAAGTAGAAGGAAAACACCTCGACTTGGCCGGAGCCAAGGAGATTTGAACCTCACGGCCAAGCTTGGCCGGAGATGGTGGAGTGGAGCCGCTCCTGGCCTCGCGCGACCCTCCTAAGCAGCTGGAGGAGACCCTGTCACTGTCTCCAGTCCGGAGCGTGCAAGGGGAAGGTGTTGGCTTGGTCAAAGAGGGTTCAAAGTGGAAAGGGGCGGAATGGGCTTGGTTTTGAAACATGAAGTTCGAGCGAGTTTCGAGGCTAGATTTCGAGTGGCTCAAGAAAATCTTGGTAGATCTAGGAGGTCGGCGTGAATCATGGATCTACAGTGAACAAATCTCATGAAGGAAGCGGCTGCCCTCGAGCAACGCATCAACGGCGAAAAAATCGAGAAAAGCGGGTCATAGGTGTTCTGACAATGGACGCAGGGCTAGGGCCAGGGAGTTGACCCGAGGTCAACTCCCCAAGCCACCTGGTTGGTCCACGTGGACCAACCAGGAAAAAGCCCCCAAAAATGTTTTATTAATTACTTTTAAAATAGTAAATAGCATTATTAATTTATGGTTATAAAATAAAAAATGTTTATTATTTTATAAATAATTTTATTGTGATTTTTAATTATTTTTATGAAGTATATTTTTACAAGTTTGCATTTATACCCCTATAGGTATCTATATCTATATATTTAAGTATTTTATTTTTATTTAGGTATTTTTAAATTTATTTTATTTATGGTTTTTATTTTCTAAAATTACAAAATACTTTTATATACACAAATATATTTTTATTTTATTTTATTGATGTATTATAAAATATAAGTATAAAAAGTATATGTATATGTATAGGTGAAATACCTATGTATATGATATCTACAAGTATTTTTATTTGAGTTTTAATTATGGTTTTGTTCTGATTTTAATATACATAATTATTACAAGTATTATTTACAACATTATAAAAATATAAAATTATAAAAATAATAGATAAATAATAAATTGAATATTTTAATATGTACAAGTATACAATGAGGGTCCAAAAGTCAACTTTCAAACCGTAGCTCCACCAATTGCGAAACCACCACCATTAATTAGATTATTTTCTTCTATAACAATTAAAGGTGAGTACGCTGCATTTGGAGTTTCCGGTTGTGAGATACGGGTCTGGGAAGTTGGCGTTCTGGATTTTTATTCAGACCATAACTTTTTAACTGTACATTATTTTTCTGTGAAATCTTTTGTATTTTTCTTTATTAATTTATCTACAAATTTCATGTACAAAGTTTCTTTATTTGATGAATAAAAAGTGGAACCACAAATAGGTCCCAAAATGAATAAAGAATGAATATAATGTATAGGTATTTTATCTGTATTTTGGCCCTTATCTCCCCCTACTTTATTCCTTGTCGACCTATTCATCAAGATGCCTAGGTCTCGGGGTTTCGGGTCATAAAATATTTACAATATTTTATTCTTTTTCTTTTCTTTTCTTTATTCTATAATTTTGGCTTTAAAAACCGCATTTTATACAATATTTACACATATATACATGAATGCTACAATGCATGAATTACGCCTATTTACACGCATTTACTAGGGTTTTTCAGGCCAAAATGATAGAATAAAGATGATGAAACGGGATTCATCACCTATCCCGGGATGCCTGACCAGTGTAGCCAAGTCATCCAGCTGCATTTCTTTTCTAATATACAGACTCCGACAGGTATTTTATTTTCACTTGGACCTGTCTGATTTTTTAGAGTTTTTGCATTTTTTTGACACTATATACGGTGCAGCATGTACATCAGAAGTTTTTCCTCTTGAGCCAGTAGACACCCTCTTTTGAAGCATTATTGCAACCCACAACGTCCTGTCTTTAGACTTCAACACCACCAGACTAGGTTGAGATGCACTATCCTCCCTATAGGAGGACGGATGTTTCCACCCGTGTGCTACTCCAAGCTAAAGGATTCTACTTCCTCACCACCTCATCAATGAAGAGCTACGTGCATTGTGCTTGTCCAAGTTAGGTCACTATCTAAAAGAATCATGTGTGTGCACGAGATATTCTACTTAGACTAATCAAGATGACATGTGAACATAGACTTGCGGACTCAAAGAATTAAGTCACTTGACCTGAGAAATCTGAACTCCAGTTCCTATAAGGTTCCTCTGAAATTAGGTGGATTAAGGCCAATCTAGTCCATCCTCAATATCTGCTCATAACTTGGTTCAGAACCCACTAACTTTTCACCTTGCATATGCAAGATATGCATATGAGAGGTGCAGATGACATGCTATGAATATGATATGCAAGACTCTTTTTCTTTTCAGATGCAGAGATGATATGCAAGAGTAAATAAGAAGCCTTTATTTCAACATTTTTTGACACACTGGTATACCTCATATGATACAAGTATTTTATGAGTATTATACAAGTGTATTTTACAAAAAAATTTCTCAAATTTTTACCCACCCGTAATTATTACATAATATATAAAAAATACGTGAAAATACGCGAAAGTACGAGCTATGGGTAAAGTATATATGTAATATATACACGCTCCCCTATACTTAGCGTGTGCTATGTCCTTAGAGCACGAAAAGTGACTAAAAAGACATAGCTCGGGCTAAGCGTAGGAGAGCTAAAATTACAAAAATCGTATAGAAGTCGCACCACCCCCTATACTTAGGCTCTTGACAGCCTAAGTTTAGAAGAAGATCAAAGAATGGGCGGACGAGGGCAAGAGGGGAAATGGATGAGTATATACATGGTGGGCATCGGTTCCCCCTATACTTAGGCTTTGGTCAGCCTGAGTATAGGACAGGAATGAGTATGAGAACCGATGTGATCTAGAGGATTTACAGAGAACGGACTCAGGTGGCTCATCCCCCCTATACTTAGGATCTGGTCATCCTAAGTATAGTCCAATATAGAGATAGATGAAGCGGGGATGAGTTACTAGAGTCGTGAGAGGATAAAGGATAGAATGTACAGAAATGATGGTATATACAAGTGAGTCGGTCTGAATCTTTCAAGATGTTGCTGATGGCTAGAGTTCACTGCTGCAAGGTCTCCTGCACGGCTCGAGGTGTATCTGATGAATCTGTCTCGCGCATAAACACAATCTCCTCAACATGGACTAACTGCTCATTGGATTCGACGAAGTGTTTCAATAGTTGTCCATTCACAAGGGATGTCAGTGCGTCATCTGCGAGATCTGTGATCTCGACACATCCGCTATCATGCACCGCTCGTACAATGAATGGGCCCGTCCACTTGGATTTCAACTTGCCTTGGAAGGTCTTCAGCCTTGCATTAAACAACCATACCTTCTGTCCAGGAACAAAGGTCTTTCGTCTGATATATCTATCATGCCAACGCTTCACCTTGTCCTTGTACACCAAACTGTTGTCATATGCATGATTTCTGACTTCCACAAGCTCATTCAGAATCATCTCTCTCTGCTTCTGCCCAAGGTGTGTGTTCCAGTTGACCTTCTTGATTGCCCATTCTGATTTATGCACTAACTCTGCAGGCAAATGGCACTGATTTCCGAATACCATTCGGAAAGGGGAGGTTCCTAGCGGTGTCTTGTAAGTTGTCCTATACGCCCATAGGACCTGATCTAAGATATGAGACCAGTCCTTCCTGTCTGGGCGGACAAGCTTTTGCAATATAGTCTTCACCTCCCGATTTGACACCTCAGCCATACCATTAGTCTGTGGGTGGTACGGGCTAGCGACATGGTGTTCGATGTTGTAGTCCTTTAGGAGTTTCTTCACCCCCCGGTTCACAAAGTGGCTACCCCCATCTGATATCATCATTTTAGGAATCCCGAACCTAGAGATGATATGATCTCTGATGAATTTGCAGACAGTTCTGCTGTCTGCAGCTCGGGTTGGGATAGCCTCCACCCACCTGGATAGATAATCTATCGCAAGAAGGATGTACTCAAACCCATGGCTAACAGGGAATGGGCCCATGAAGTCGATGCCCCAGGCGTCAAAGACATCATAAATGATGACAGGCTGCATTGGCATCTCATCCTTGGGACCAACGGTTCCTCCCATTCTCTGGCATATTGGGCACGACTTCGCAAAGGTGATGGCATCGCGAAACAGAGTCGGCCAGTAAAACCACACTGAAGTAACTTCCATGCGGTCCTCTTCCTGGAGTGGTGTCCTCCTGCCTCCAAGCTGTGGCATAAAGAAAGGACACTATGGTATTCCTCCTGAGGAATACACCGTCTCCAGACACAATCCGGTCCTTCAAAGAAAAGGATCGGATCCTCCCAATGGTAGTGTCTCGCATCCGACTTAAGTCGGTAGATGTGGCTCTTGGGCCAACCCTCGGGAACCTTCTTGGAGATAAGATAGTTCACGATGTTGGCATACCATGGGAGTGAGTCGACAACAAAAATCGACTCGTCAGGGAAGGAGTCTCGAATTGGTGAATCCTCGGAAGTATTAAGATCTTCGAGACGAGAAAGATGATCGGCTACTACATTCTTCTTTCCAGGTTTATCACGAATATCCAAATCAAATTCCTGGATAAGTAAAATCCAACGAAGAAGATGCGCCTTCGTTTCCTTCTTCTCAATCAAGTACCGTAGAGTCGTAAGGTCAGTGAACACAATTACCTTGGATCCAATTAAGTGAGATCTGAACTTGTCCAAGGCAAACACTACCACAAGCATCTCCTTTTCCGTAACTGTATAGTTATGCTAAGCGGTATCAAGCACTTTGCTTGTGTAGTGAATTACAAATAGGACGCCATCTCTCCTCTGTCCTAACACAGCCCCAACAACAAAATCTGATGCGTCCGTCATGATCTCAAAAGGTAGAGACCAATCTGGAGCTTGTAGGATAGGTGCATCCATTATCATTCCTTGCAATAGCTTAAAGGCCTCAAGACATTTGTGATCAATAACAAACTCCATGTATTTACCTAAAAGCTCAGTTAGCGGTCGGGCAATCTTAGAAAAAATCCTTAATGAATCTCCGATAAAATCCAACATGCCCGAGGAACGACTGCAACTGCTTGATGTTGGTTGGTGGCTGGAGTCATCTGATCACATCCACCTTGGCAGGGTCAACCTCCATTCCTCTCTTGGAGATGACGTGCCCCAACACAATGCCCTCCGTCGCCATGAAGTGACTTTTCTCCCAGGAGAGCACCAGATTGACTTCACAACATCTTTTGAGGACTCGATCCAGATTCCTAAGACAGGAATCGAAGGAATCGCTGTGGACCGAGAAGTTGTCCATGAAGACTTCCAGGAATTCACCGACCATTTCGGCGAATACAGCAATCATGCACCTTTGAAAGGTACCTGGAGCATTGCATAACCCAAAGGGCATGCGCCTGAAAGCATAGGTACCAAAGGGGCATGTGAATGTGGTCTTTTCCTGGTCTTCCGGAGCTATGGCTACTTGATTGTAGCCCGAGAACCCATCCAAGAAACAGAAGTATTCTTTCCCCGCTAGTATCTCTAGGATCTGATCAATGAATGGTAAGGGGAAATGATCCTTCTTCGTCGCGGCATTCAAGCATCTGTAATCCACACAGATGCGCCACGACGTGGGCACACTCGTCACAATCTCCACTCCATCCTCATTGGTGGTCGTCTGAATTCCCGACTTCTTCGGGACCACATGTATCGGGGCCACCCATTTCGAGTCGGAGATGGGATAAATAAAACCCGCGCTGCACCATTTCTCTACCTCCTTCTTCACTACCTCTCATAAATTTGGATTCAAACGATGTTGGAATTCACGAGAGGGTTTGGCTTCATTCTCCAAGTAGATATGTGCAAACACAGAGCGAGATTTATCCCGTGGAGATCGGAAATGCTCCAGCCTATCGCCTTGCGGTTTTTCTCCAGGATCTCTAGCAAGCGAGATTCCTGCTCCTCGATCAATCGCGAACTGATGATGATCGGATATTTTTTCTCCTGACCCACAAGGAAGGCGTATTTTAGTGTTGTGGGTAAAGGTTTGAGCTCAGGTAAGGTGTGATCATCTAGGAAATCTGGCTCAATCGAATCTGGCTGAGTGTTGGAAGTGGTTGGATCTTTCTCTGTAATAGCTACCACCAAATTATTCGGCTCTGGAGTCGGATCGTCAAAGGTCTCCATGAAATTGGCGAAAGCCACGTCCGACTCGTCATCCTCATCTTCTGATTGTCCTAAAGAGGGAAGGACTGACAAGCCCAGCTGGGCTTCTAAGTCATCGAAGATGTAGGGGGATGCAGATTCTGAGCTGAACTCGTCTCTGAGGATCTCGCAAACTGACTCATGCATAGGATCATCTCCGGAGGGTAGGGACTCATCGATGCTGGCTGGGTTCTGTCTCCATGGCCCAACTATGTCTACATGATCGCAGTCTGCTTCCGTTGAAGACTACTCAGTGCTGGATTCGGAATCCGGTCTCTGCCATCTGGTCTGCTTCATCTCAAGTTCCTCATCTCCGCCTGGAGTTTGGAACTGGATCTTCCCGATCTTGTAATCAAACAAGGCCCCCCGCTGTCCTGAGGAAGGGCCTGCCTAAGATGATCTGGGAGTCTCTCCAATTACGAGGGGTTTCCATATCTAGGACAGTGAAGTCCACCATGTATTCCTGCCCCTCGACTTTGATCACAACATTCCTCAATTCTCCTTGGGACCTCTTGGTTGATTTATCAGCGAACTGCAGGAGGGCTCTAGATTTCCTAAGAGGTCCGAGATTAAGTCGCTCATAGAGGGTTGTAGGCATTAAGTTAATTGAGGAGCCGTTATCTAGGAGAGTGCGTGCAAATGCGATGTCATCAACATGACTCACTACATAGTGTGCACCCATGTCTCTTCATTTCCTTGGAAACGAGTTCTTTATTGCACAAGTCGTGGCTACTGATAGAACGTGTTTCTCAACACGGCTTTTGGTCTTCCTGCTAACCCTAGTAGGTGTGCATCTCACCTTAAGGTATTTCTGAAATGCAGGAGTCATTTCCACGTACTTGTCAAAGGGATTGTGACCTTGATATAGTTGTTGCAGAACTCGGCCATCCCAGGGTCATCTTTTTGGATTTTTTTGATTTTCTTCTTTCCACCTGTAAGAGCTCGGGGGAAAGGGATTATTGACTCTAACTCATGTTCTGAAAACTGAAATTTGTTCATTGAAAGCTGGAACTGAGTTCTGTACATGACTCGGACTCTTAAACAGACTTGAACTCTGACTCGGACTAAAAGAAACATACTGGGGCGAAACCGGTGATGTATCTCCGCTTCTTCTGGACGGTCCTCCTCAGATGGAGGTGCGGGCTCTTCATCGGTTTCGTCGGACTCACTAATGATGCATATTTGCTGCTTTGAGGACCCAGAAGTCCTCTTCTTCTGCCGGTGGTGGTGGTGGTGGTGGTGCTCCTCTTCTTCCTCCAAGTTCTCCTCAGGTAGAGACTTGGCGGCTCCTTCCTTCGGTGCTCGTGCCCGATCAGGTACGATCACGGTCCTTTCGCTCCTGAGGGACATATAATTTACATTATCATACAAAAGGATCTCATGTTCAGATAAAGACTTATCTGAATAGTATACCTGATCACGAGGTCGGTTCTGGCCTTGATTTAAGCTGTTCAGGTTGGCCTAAACCTGGGCGGGAATTGGGGTCTTTGGTGACATTTGTTGATCCTGGGTACGAGAAACACGATTCAGATCAGTTCTCATATCCAGATAGTCATTCTGGATCTGTTGGACCCTATCAGACAGGGTCTGGATCGCCAAGGTGAGGGACTCCAATTAAGTGGGCTGAGCTGACTGGTGATGCTGATTTGCAGACGAGGTTTTGTACTGGCCCTGCTGGCCATGCCGATACTGCTGATGCTGCTGGGACGGGCCCTGCTGGAATGTGCGTTGCTGCTGCTGGTGCTGCTGAGGCTGGTATCCTTGTTCGGGCCTGGACTGAACAAAGCGCGGTGCAGGAACGGACCTGGTTTCTTGGTAAGCTGGGGATGGTCGGTGAGGCTGACCATTCCCTATCTCTGCCTGTTTGACGATGGGGTCACAGCTATACCAAAGCCTGTTGATCTCGTACACCTGCGGAGGCTCTTCGTATCCGGTCTCCACTTGTGGGAGTGCATGCTGGTCCTGCTAGGTGTAAGTCTGATCCCAGCCACTCTGAGGCCCCGGTGCCTGTTCCTGTACAAGATGGACTCGATGTACAGGTACAGGTGGTGCAGAAGGGGCAGGTAGCTTTATCTTAGCTACCTTCTCATAAAAGTTCCTCCACTTGCTTCGGTAGACGTGAAAGAGACTCAAGGTCCGCGACTCTCTTGTGGATCTGCTTGACCATGGTTAGCTTGTCAGCAATCATCCCCATGCTGGGAATGAGGTCCTCTGTCAGATCTGCTACAGTCCTCCGGGTTGTCTCATTGGATAAGATTGAGGGAGACAACTGATAACCCCTGGTGGCCTGCGACCTGCCGGTTTCTGCCATCTGCTCCAGTATCTTCCATACAACATTCTCATTTTTATTCAGATAGCTTCCTCCACAGGCGGCACTTACTAACCCCTGCATCTCTGGGGTCAAACCACATAACAAGGTCTGGACTAAGATCGTCTTAGAAATGTCGTGGCAGGGACATTTCTGAACTAGGTCATTAAACCTATCCCAGGCATCATGGAATGGTTCACTGGGTCCCTGGAAGAAACTGGCAATCTTTGTTCTCATTTGGTTAGTTCTACTGAGAGGGTAGAACTTCTTCAGAAATATGTCCTTGAACTACATCCAGGTTGTACATATTACCCCTAGGTTCTTCAGCCAATGTGCTGCCTTATCTCCTAAGGTGAATGGGGTAGCCTTCAGTCTAATGTAATCCTGCTCAACCCTAGGATGGCTAAGGTTGTTGCAAACCAGCTCGAAGTCTCGGAGGAAGGCATATGGTTCTTCATGGGCATTTCCGTTGAACTTCGGTAGCAGACTAAGGGAAGTGGGGCTTAAGCTCAAATGCTTCGGCGGGAACCGCTGGTGCCAACCAACTTTGTATCTCATTCTCTGCTGGGTTGTAGGCATCAACCATTGGTCGATCGATGCCTCCTGCCGCAACGATTTGTCCCATTCTAGCTGTGAGATCTGCATTTTGTTGTTTGGTTGTGGCAAGGCGATTAAGAATTTGCCGCAACTGATACTCATCCGGTGGCTGCTTTGGCGACATCTTGTCCTCTATTCCTGGGTATGAAACAAGGTTGGTGTCAGAGGACAAGTCAAGGAAGGGATTCCTATCGAGGCTATGGTCTTCCTCGGTAAGCTTAGAGGAGAGGAAAGGGTTGCTTTGAGAGTAACCACCCTGGGTGTGAGGGAACCAGAACTCAAGAGGGTCATGAGTCCTGGGTGGTCCAAGGTGCGCTTGGGCCGATGAAGAGGAGTTTCGTGGGGGGTTCAAAGAGAGATTGGTGAATAAAGAGTCGATATCCCCCCAGTCACTCATCTTGATTTGGCGAGAAGAAATGGGAGATCTAAGTGAAGATAGGATTTGACTCCTACCTGAAGCAAGCAATTAAATCCAAGACCCTGGGGTTCACACTCAACACAGTGGAGGACTCGAAACTGAGTCCAATTTATCTTGTCAATTTTAAGTGTGATTTTTCAAGCAAGATAGCAAGGAGTTACGCGTCCTATAGGGAAGTCAGCTCAGAGCCGGATGCGTCTTCCCTATTTAACCTGTCACCTAAGATACCGTCGATCCTTCCTTTCTTCGCTCCTATCTGGAGTTGGGGACTCAAAGACCGTGCCCCTATCTACCTGCAAGCAGGCGGAGGCTGACAAAGCTAGGCCTTGTCGCGAAGTACCGTTGGTTCACCCCTGACTACCCACCAACAGGCGGAGGCTACTTGGTACTGGTCAATGAATCTAAAAGTATTCAACTCGTGATATTTGCTAGGATCAGTTGGCCCGTGATATAGAAGGAGGGGATTTGGGCTCTGCCTTAAGGTGTTCTCACACACTCAAGTACCCTCACTCAGTCTGAAAACAAGGTCGGGGATTAGTCTCCCGCAAAAAATTTTTCCAATTTTATTGATTTTTTTGGTCAATAATGTTAACAGTCCTGGTTTTAATTTAAGTTATCACTTGTTAGTCCAACCACACAGCACACCTATCGTCCAGTCCCAATTTCCGTTTAATTTAAGTGTGAAAATCGGAGGGGGAAATCAAGAAAAGCCGATGCACGAAAAACAATGATAGGTATGCTGAGATAAGAAGACTTACAGTGATCCCTTCGCTTGTATGCAGGATGCAAAACAACATTGAAATTTTTACACTACATGCAAATGCAGATGACAAAATCCGCTCCTAGACAGGCAGTTCTATTAGCAAGTGAAGAACAGGTTCAATTTGGCTAGATCTCCAGTCTAAGTGCGTCTTTTAAGTGTATGTGTGGTCCTAAAAATTACGAGCACAAGCAATTCCTAGAGTGGCTCGAGGAGCCGCTAGTGCAAGCCTACGTTACAATTCAAACCACACAGCACACGGGGACACGGTTCCACTATTTGTACACACGCGAGAACCCAAACGGGAACCGCTGGAAATGATGTCAAAAAATATGGAAATGAATAAATGTACAAGTTCTCTCAAAACACTCAAACAAATTAAAATGCAGGTTCCTCGAAGTGTCTTAAACTCTGGCATCCCTCGCACAAAAACAAGTTGAGGTCAGATAGAGAACGACTCGAAAAATACAAAAACTAAAGGACGGAAAATATTCACAAGAAAACCGAGGGTCAGACTACCCGGGGATAGAAAATCAAACAATCAGAACTAACTGCAAATTAACCTAAGCCGTGCCTCCCCGGCAACGGCGCCATTTTGATGACCGCTCCCGCTACCCTTGTTAATTCGAGCAAATTAATGTCCAAATTAGTTGATGATGTTCGTTGCAGTCGGATAACGAGAGGGCTAATCATAAACCACTTTTAATTTAATCAAGTCAATTTCGAGTGGCAATTTTTTTACTTGGTGAAGTCCAAGGTCAAACTCAAGGAGGCATCTATCTCTTAGGTTGATTTTTAGTGAGGTTCCAGTGTTCAATTTTCGAGGAATATTTTTTTGGTCTTTTTTTATTTTCTATGCAAGACACATGCAAAAATCAAGCCCATTTAGAAGTTGAATCAGAAATATGTTCAAATAAAGTCCAAAAATGATGAAAATTGGCTAGATGATGAAATATGATGAAATTAAGCTATCCTAATTTTTTTGGAAATTTCTGACACTAAATGAATTTACTGTGAAATAAACATGAATGCAGAGTGATTTTGACTAATTTAATTTTAATAAATATCAAATCACAATATTTTTAGGAATACAAATTATCCTAGATAGATCTAATGATGAAGAATCTCGGAAAATTATCAGACCTTAATTTTGATGTGAAATGAACCTATTAAAAATAAACTAAGGAAATCACCAATTAATTTATTTAGGCCTTGAAATGTGTGCAAATTAGATGAAATTTTTGTGCAAGGTGCATCTAATTATCCTAGAGCTAATGTGATTTTTTGGGAATTTATGGAGTTACAGAGAATTAACTATTAATTAAAAGGTCCAATCGGGCAAAATATCACAGAAATAAACCAATTAATTAATTAAAAATTCCACTGCTATCACAAAGTTATGCCAAAGTGTCACATAAGATAAAGGACAAGTTACACTACAACATGCAATTTTTTGAATTCAAAAATGATGAATATGGACACCTAGATATGTGTGCAAAGACAGGAGTATACTTGCAATACAGAAAATAAAAATTGTTTAAAAATTTTTTGTGCTCCTCACGTGGGACGACCTAGGCTCGGGTGACTTCGGTGGCTCGGGATGAGGCTCGGGCGCCATGGAGGTTCGGCTGGAGGCTCGAAGTAGCTTCGGGTGGTCCGAGCCTAGAGGTCAGGGTAGAGGCTCGGACCTGTCAATGTGGCGCGATGGGGACCTTTGGATCAAGGTCGATCCAACGGCTGTCGTGGCTGGCGCGTGGCATGATCAGAGACCATTGGATCCTTGATCGATCAAATGGCGGTGGTCTCTCTCCTAAGGTGGCGACATGGTGCGCTAAACACCGTTCGATCTAGAAGGATCCAACGGCTCTGTGGTGCTCCGGTTGATTGGCGACGTGGACGGCTCCGGACCGTTCAATCAAGATGATCGAACGGTGGCTGTGTTTCATCCTCAACAGTCCTTCGCCACCTGCGGAGGAGTTGGCAGGGCTCCGGCGATGGTGGCTCTACTCCGCCCGTCCCTCATGTCGTCGGTGAAGCACTCCGGAGGCTCGGAGATATCTCGGAAGATGCAAGGCGGTGCGGCGAAGAGTCCGATGGTCCCAGGAGTGGAGGAGGAGTACTGGAGCATCGTGGCGGTGAAGCTCGATAGGAGCTCTGGTGAACTTCTGGCCAGTGAACGAGATGGCACCTGCAAGGGTTAGAAGTATAGCCGAAGCACGAGGCAGTGCATGGAGATGTGAAGGGTGGACGGCGAGGCCTAAAGCGATGCGAGGGTGTTCCAACGATGGTGCTCCGCCCAGATGGCGGAGCTGGAGTCGATGGAAGATGGGTTGTGTCGTCGGAGGGTGTGAAGTATGGCGTGAAGATCAGAGATCCGTCGCGGAGCTCGGAGAGGTGAATGTGGAGCGAGAAGATCACGGTGGATGGTGAATAAAATCGGAGAAAAATAAAAGAAAAATCAGAAGAAGATCAAAGGAGGATGGAGGGGGTTACCTGGGGATTGGAGCTCGGTCTCGAGTTCCAGGTCGTCGCTCGAAGGGGCGGTAGGGCCCTGAGCTCAAGCAGCTTCACGAGGGGGGAGGCTGCGACATGGCGGTGGCGACCGTAGATCTTGCCGGAGAAGAAGGCTCGTCTTAGCTCAAGGACTCACTCAATTTCTGTCACAAATCGAAGGCTCCGAGCTCTAGGTTTCTCTCGGGGGTGGAGGATGGGGAAGAACGTGGCCGGAGGCAAGTGATTTATAGGATGGAAGGTGTTGGGTTGGCTGGTGATGAGGTGAAATTCGTGGGGTTTTCTCTGGTGGACGTCGTGGGAATAGGGGGAGTTGGCGAGGATGAGGGAAGAGTGGGGATGATCGTGGAGGTGTCGGCAGTCGGCGAGGGTGGCTGGAGTGCGGCCGAGAATAGAAAGGGGCAATCCCTCCCGCAAGGCTGAGATCGTGGGAGAGAGGGGCGTCGGAGGTGGAAGACGAGGCCCTCACCGTTAGATCTTGTGATCCAATGGCGGAGAAGAAGGCGGGATGGAGCGACTTGGATCTGATCTGGGGACGAGGCGATCTGAGGGCGTGGTTGCACCACGTGGCGCGTCGTGGAAGTGGCGCTAACGGGCGGTTCAGATTAGATCTGAGGATGATCAAAGGGTCGTGATGTGACACTGGAAGATGCGGTCAGCGTGCGTGATTGAAGGTCGCAACGTGCGCCACGTGTCAGGCGCATAGGCAGGCGGAGGCAGGCGGCTGAGATCAAGGAGGGTTGATGATCAAACGGTTAAGAATAAGTGCGCATGTGGAGAACAGGTGGTCGTTGGATCAAGAAGAATATCCAACGGCTGAGAGGTGCGGGCGGCTAGGGCAAGGGGAGCGGGCCGCGTGTCGCAACCAGAGAGCGCCATGTGGCCAGCTGTGATTGGCTGAGAAGAGAAATGAATTTAGAAAGAGAAGGAGGCCGAATTTGGAAAAACTCAAAACATGAAAGTTGTAGATCTTGATGAGATCTACAAGTTTCATGTTGACCAAATACGGAGATGAGGTCAAATATGATACAAAAATACGAGAGTACAAATATACACATATATAGTATACATAGTATACATAGAGGCCCAAAAACCCAACTTCTTCATACGAGCTCCAAATTGGATGAAATTAATCTCATTTTAAAGGTCTTATAATGTGTATTATTCTAAAAGTGAGTAGACCTATTTTGGAGGTTATATGAGGGAGCTATGGGCTTTCTAATATCCAGAAGGTCTAGGGCTTTATTGGGTGCTTTTACAAAGGAGATTTCTGACCCTCTTCCTCACATTATTAACTTTATATATATATATATATATATATTGTAAGGGAGGTGTTATTTTATAGGTGAATATTTTACAAGTGATCCTGGCTTCTTATTTAATGCAAATGGAGTGCTAAAATGCATATGTTATGCTTGCATGTAGGAATGCTAATTATGCACTATAATGGTAAATATGCATCTATTTACTCGGGAACAAGACTCTATTTTCAACTTTTAGAGTGATGAATCACAGATTCATCATAGAGTACGATCAAACTGCTGCTCCTTAATCTCGCATCTGACATAGGGAGCTCCTGCATCTGGTCGTTTGGCTGGCAGTTTATTCTGAATGGTGTAGCAAGTGGAATGAGTGAGCACATGGATCTGATCACTGTGGTTCCTCCTCTTCCTGCGGACTGTAGTCTTCTCCTTCAAATTCTTTTTGAAGAGGGGGATGTGCTCAAGTGCTTCCTGTAGAGTCAGCTGAATGTGGAATATATCTATCATCTGATTGCTGAACTCTTCCTGTTGGGTCTTTTTAGGATTTTCTCTTTTATTCCCCTTCGCCCGGTGAAGTGCTTCGGGGAAGGGGATAGTGGAGGCCTCTGCAGATGGAGGACTCGGAATAGGTCCCTATGCCTGTGAAGGAATAGAATCCATACCATGATCATCATTCAACACATATGGATCTGAAATGTGAACAGAAACCTTTCCTTTATTCATATTTTTGTTCTGTTTCTTGTTACCACAGTCCAAAGATACAAAAGGTGGTAACACCACAGAAGGAAGCTCAACAAAAGTGGAAGTGGTGGCCTCAGTACCAACAATGGCATCTGACTTCGCGGCATCAGCACCGCACTCTGGCTCTGCATCAAGAATGGTGGCATCAACACCACCGTCCGCATGTGGTGTCACGACGGCCTCAGCACCGTTGTCTGGATCTCCATCCCTGGTGGCATCAACACCACCGTCATCAACGTCGTCATTAGCGGCATCAGCACCGCTACCTGGCTCATCTAGCGCTCCTGATTCTGCATGTGGTTGTCGCTCAGATGAGGCACCACCGGCTGGCATCCTACCGCTCCTAGTAGTCACAAAATCAGCATCATACAAAGAAGAAGACATGTCACTCAAATAGTCACTAGGAGAGGTATCCTCTGTGAACTGTACCTGCTCAGACTTTCTTTTCAGATTGTTCGGGTTAGGTTCAATCTGAGCTGGTATGGAGGCTTTGCCCTTGATAATATCCCTCATCTCCTGCCGGAACTTGTCCATTTCCTGCCGGAAGGATGCTCGTTGTTCAGAGAGCAAGCAGGCAAGGTCATCTAGAGCTGGGTTCTCAAAAGCGGGTGCCTGAGAACCGGACGTGTTCCCCTGCGGGAAATGAGGCTGTTGTAACTGTTGCTGGTACTGGGGAGGATGGGTGTATGACTGGTGAGGCTGCTGACGCTGCCTCCACTGCTGTCCCTAATAGGCGGGACGAGGACCATGCTGGTTCTGCTGGTGGGCATACTGGGGTTGTTGTTGCTGTTGTTGGTTGCTCTGATATCCTTGAGCGGGAGACTGCTGTTGGGATGAGGAGCCACCATTACCCCAACGGAATCCGGGGTGATCACGACGAATCCCTGGCTGCAGGAACCGGTCGTACCAAATCCCATTGACCTCCATCAATGGTTCCTGCTCGAAAGATGGTGGGGGTAGAACTGCCAATGGCTGATCCGGTTGATAGACCACCATTTGAGTGTCCTGAGATGGCGGCTGCGACGGGTAATACTGCAATAGCGGGACCGGCTCTGCCTGAATGTAGTTGACTTGGCGGTGTGAGGTAGAGGGCTGGTGCGAGCTGCTGCTGCTTGGATCAGCCCGTAACCTGGGAGGCTGCTAAGTAGACGTCTGTGCCTCCTGGATGCAAAGAATCTGCGTCTTCAGGTCACTCATTGTCTTGGAAAATCTAGTCCATCTGGGCCAGTCCTTGCATCCGCTTCTTCTCGAGGATCTTGATACGGTCCAACTTCTTACTAATGATGCCCATGTCGGCTGCGGCTGATTCGGCTTGGGCTGCAGCTGCCGACGGAGTGTGGGGACCGACATCGATGCGGGCGATCCTCTGAAATGATCCCGCTCCTTGGGGTGGTTTCTGCTGTGTGTAGATGCGGGCTTGGGCCATGACTGTCGAGTTCTCTTCCATCCCTTCATAGATGGCTCAAACATCGTCTTCACCCATGGAAAAATCGGACCCACCACAAGAGGCATTAACAAGCCCCTGCAGCTCCGGTGTCAGCCCACAAAAGAAACTTTGGACTAAGTTGGGCTTTGATATGTCATGATGTGGACACCGGTCAATGAGCTCTCTAAAGCGATCCCAAGCTTCATGGAATTGTTCATTCGGGATCATTGTGAAGTTGCTAATCATATCTCGCGCTGCATTCGTCCGGCCAAGAGGATAATACTTCTTCAAGTAAGCGGTCCGGAGTTGTGCCAAGTGTCGACGAAGCTCCCCAAATGTTTTAGCCAGTACGCGGCTCTATCAACCAAAGAGAAGGGGAAGGCTATCATCTTGATGGTGTCCTCAGTCATCATCCTGTCATGAATGGTGTTGCAGATCATTTCGAATTCTTGAAGATGGAGGTGTGGCTCTTCGGTCAGCGGCCCATGGAATTTAGGCAGAAGCTGAATAGTGTGGGGCCGAAGCTCGAAGTCTCCATGGATGGGAGGGAGTCGGATCCACCGATGAGTGAGGGAGGCTGCTGGATTATGCAATTCTCTCATGATGGTCTGCGGCGTCCTCTCCTGGTTGGGTTCTCCTCCCTCGTTCTCTACAACTGGTATATCACCTCCACCGCCACCGCCCCCAGGTCGGTTTTCTTGCATCTGCGTGATCTCTCTCATGAGGTCACGCATGAATACTCCCTGGTCTCGGATCTGCCTCTGCATAGTCTCCAGGGATGCTAGCAATGAATTGTTTATGGTTGCTTGATCATATAAGAATGGAGGGTTCTCATGCTCAGCTGGGTGTTCTCCTCTGTCTGCCATGTCTGGATTCTCTGAAAATGCAAAAGAACCCATCTCAGGTGCCGTCAAATGATCTGAGCTCTGTGATGCACTAAATTCTGATAATTGGAATGATGGAAGGATAAGGGTGGTCGAGGGGGAACAGGGTGGAAGTGAACTCGGGCTCGGAGAGTTGGTCTGGACTCTCCGAGGTTGTCCTAGATGAATAGGGAGGAGTGCTGGATAGTGGTGCCGACAAGGTCGGCCTAAGAGATCTCCGTCCCATCATCTTAATTATTGAGAAGAGGAAGGTTGAGAAATGAAGAAGAAGGTGGCAAAATTGCGCACAATTGTGCGGTGTTTTTGATCTTGACCTAAATACGACTAGCAATCAAACACAAAACAAGGGGATTCACCAACTCAACGCATGAAGCCGTGAAGGTTCGGCTTTTTTCTTTGTAGTTTTTAGCTTGAATTCAGGAAGTTATCTTTCAACGAGTCCTTAGAGCGCTACGCCTATAGGAGAGAGAGTACTGCCGGAAGAGTATCTCATACTTGTCCTCCTCCTGTGTAACCTGTAGTCTGCACTTTTTGAGGTCCTTGTAACCCTTCCTGGATCCCAACTCAGCCAAAGAAATAGAGAAAGGAAGCCAATAGGCAAAACCAATACTTCGGAACTCGCTCCCAACGGAATCACCCATGAGCGTGCAAGAACCTACTCGGACGCAAGACGATGAGACAGACACCCCCGTGAAGGAGTGGCCTAGGCTCGATACTTCGGACAAGGTCGATGCTTTACACAATAGAGAGTCATCACTGGTGACCAAGCCCTACTCGTCCACGTATGATAGAAGCGCCAATACTTCGAAAATCCAGGCGATACACAAGGCAGCCACAGACTGGGTTTTAGCTCTAATCCTTACGAAGCCGCTCTCTCATTTGGAAGGAGACCTTCCCATGCAACCTGAATACAAGTGAGGGTGTTACTCTCCCCAAGCAATGAATCCAATTAACCAATTTTATTTAGGTCAAGTTTTCTTTAGCAGTCCCTTTTTTAATTTTTTTTGGTGTTATCACTTGCTTTGAGTCGATTTCAAACAAGCGCCTAATGTTTTTTTGTACTTTCTTGATTCCTATGTGATCCAAAAACAGAGGGAGAAGAGTCGGAAAAGCCAATGCAAGTGGCACTAAGATGGAAATCTCACCTTAGTGCCTAAATGATCGATGCTAAGATAGAAGACTTACAGTGACTCCTAGCTCTCTCCATGCGGGATGCAAAACAGGAATTTATAAACCTAATCTATATGCTGATATGCACACGGAAATCGTCCTAAGCAGGCAATTTCTAGCGTGAAGAACCACAAGTCGGTCACCAATACTCAATCCAAAAAGTTCGGTCTAGACTCACCCCACCTCTTCTCGACACATCGAGTTCAGGAGTAGCGCTTGATGGAGTGGGCTCGCGGCGAATCGAAGGTGATGAACAACTGTTTAATTAAACTAAGTCCTAATACGCACTATAGGTACATGCAATGGTTATTAGAGTGTTTGGACCTAATCTAATCGATCAAGCAATGCCTAAAAATCTAAGGGCTCATTCCACAAAAGAAAGGGAAAATAAATTAAAACCGGAAAATGACAACGATAAAACACGATAAAACCACGGTAAGCCCCCAAGTATACAAACACTTGGAAGTTAGGCCCGAGTGTCCAAGTGTCCAAGTACCTGTATTATTACAACTTATCAAGTCTCTCTCTCACAAAAATAAAAGACTACTAACTACCACTCTCCCTCACTCCTTCTGCTCTCTCCTGTCGGCTTGGGCTAGAAAAGCCGACTCCGCTTCCCAAGGCTGCACCGAATCACCTAGGCGATCCTCCTCGGTCCGTGGTCCCTCGCAAGAAGACAAGAAAAGAGATGGTCAGATGGCTCAACAATATATATCAAAAATAGAAGAGAGATAAAATAGAGAAATGGTGTAAACGAGCAATCACAATCAATCAAAAACAAGAACTATACGTTGTTGCTCCCCGGCAACGGTGCCATTTGATTTAGCGGGAATTCGGTGGTCTTAAGTTCCACACAAGACGGGAACTCAGTCGAAGCGTTGACCACGCAAAACTCCCAACTAAAGTCAACACTGAACCCACAAGTATAAATCAAGCAATGAAAGACAAGTGTGGAGTCAAATTTATTTTAACTCTACAAATAGGTGTATAGTGTAAGTATGCGTAGAGTGTCGAACTCAGAGAGCAAGGCAGGATAGATCAAGCAATGATGCACGAAAATGTGATGTGATTAAATGTCTACGATTATGAAAAAACATTTGTGGATTTTTAATTTTTTTTAATTTTTTTTTTAATTTTTTTAATTTTATTTTTAATTTTTGATTTTGTATTTTGGTTTTTAATTTTCTGATTTTCTATTTTCTTTTTATATTTTATTTTTTTGTTTTTATAAATAGAATATGTAAAGAATATAAGAAAAGAGGTCATAACATAATTATAAATATGAGGAAAAAAGCTCAAAAAATAGGAAATAAAATATTTTTGGTCTTTTTATAATTTTATAATGTTTTTGTGATTTTTGAGGATTTTTTCAGAATATTTTTGGTATTTTAAAAGTGAAAATACAAGAAAACAGTGAATAACAAAGGTGGCCGAAATTAAAATGGGAATGAAAAATAGGAACGAAAACAAAATTTTCCCAAATTAATTTTAAAACAAAGACAATAAAATAGGGAAACTACGGAACTGAGATTGTATTTTTAAGGTTTTCCTAGAATTTTTTAGATTTTTAATAAGTTTTTAAGTTTTTTCTAATTTTTAAGGTTTTTGGTTTGAAATTTTTAGTGATTTTTGGAATGACACTAAAATATTATAAGACAAGCAAAATATAATTTTTTTGGAATTTTTCAAAACGTTTTTATAACTTTTATGGATTTTCTAATGCAAACAGTGCTGAAAATGCATGTTTTTTATTTTTAATAAATATAAAAATGCAATAAAAATACAATTCAAAAATATGGCATAAATAAGCAAGCAAACAGGAGCCTATGCTATTTTTTTGGGAATTTTTTGAGTTAGAATGATGCACTAAATAAATAAAGACAACATCAAGAAACTACACTACTAGCAAGGGCATAAGTGCAAATATCAAAACATCCAGGGGCGAAGTATAATTTTTATGCAAAATTTACAATTGAATAATGCATTTACTGGACCAAATACAAATTTAAATATCCGCGGGGGCACGCCTGCAAATAACCCACCAGGGCGCTTGACTCGCACGCGTCTGGGAGGGACTTGTTTGTAATTTCTTGGAAGACAGGGGTCAACGTGCAAAATACACAAAAATATTACACTAGCTCTGGATTTTCTTGGACCAAAACAAAATAGAACAACCCTGGAGGGGTCCCTTACAAAAAGCCCTCACCTCACGTGTACTGGTCACGTGAGGTGACATGGTGAGGGACCAGAATGCAATATTACAAACTGCTGAGGGTTTAAATGCAAAAGTCACAAACAATCTACAGCAGCCGACAAATGTTTTAGTACTTAATATAAAATACAAAAATCAACGGGGTGTGAAGCAAAATTACCCACGCCTGGCGCGATCCGACAGCCTGGAGTTCTTCACTTGACACGTGGCGATGATCTGACGGTCGATGACGCTTCGCGTTGGACGGCGATGATTAGATCTTTGGCTAAAGATCTGACGGTGGGAGCTCGATGCGATCGAACGACTGGTGCTCAATCTTGAGGCGCGGCTCGATCCGACGGCTGGGAGACGCGGAGGAAGAACGGGGAAGAACGCCGGTGAGGCGAACTTCCCCGAGCCTGATCTCTGTCCTCCAGTGGCTTTTGGGCTTCAAAATGGAGCTGCGGCCTCCTGGGAGCTTCCTCTATGCGCGGGGAGGTCCAAAACACCTCGACGATGGCCGAGGCTCGCTGGGGACGTCGGCGGAGCAAGGAGGCTTCGTGCGTCTCCGGTGAGGGTCAAAATGACCCCCCAGCGTTCGTAATGATCCAAGTACCTGCAAAAATGGGTGAGAGGACCCAGGGCAAAGCGTCTGGGTCCCACGGTGGCGGAATGGTGGCGCGAGACGAAGTGGAGGTGGTCGGCCGGAGGTGCGCTCCGGCGAGGTTAATGGGTAGCGTGATTCACTCGATGGAAAGTGAAATTTCTTGAGGGCTTTTGATCCTAGAACTACTGCGAATAAAATGCGAACAAAATAAAGTGGAATGGGGGTTGCCCCGACGGTGTATCAACGAAGGGAAGGTTACCTCGACCGCTGGAGTTGGGGGAGGTCGTGGAAGCACCTCAGGCGTCGCTCGACCCTCTCGAAGGTTGCAAAGAAGACCTGTCACTTCCTCCTTGCTCTTGGAAACGAGAGAGAAGCTAATCCTATGGAGGGAGACGTTCAAAAATCGAATCGAAGGTCGGGGGTTGCATATATGGGGTTTGACCAGATGACTAAGGCGCTCCAAAGATCGAGGGAATGGCAGTGATGCAGTGGTCCATTGATCGAGATATCATCTGGGCGAGGGTGCCCATTGATCGAGGAACAAAAGTCGTAGAGGGCACGACATGAAAGGGTGCCAGGAGTGCCCTCAAAAATTTGTTGAAATCGAGGTCAAACGGTGCTCTGACAGGCGCACATGGGGGAAGAACGCCTAGTTGACCGGGGTCAACTAGGGTTTGCACCTGGTTGGTCCACGTAGACCAACCAGGAAAAATCCATGGTTTTTATTTTGTAAATTCAATTTAAAATAGAAAATGAACGAATTAAATTTTGATTATTAAATAAAAATTGTTTATTATTTTATAAGGTATTTTATTCTGATTTTTAATTAATTTTATGAGGATAAAAAGTGGAACCAAAAATAGGTCTCAAAATGAATAAATAATGAATGAAATGAATAGGTATTTATACTGTATTTGGGCCCTTATCTCCCCCTACTTTATTCCTTGTCGACCTATTCATCAAGATGCCTAGGTCTCTGGGTTTCGGGTCATAAAATATTAACAATATTTTATTCTTTTTCTTTTCTTTTATTTATTCTGTAATTTTGGCTTTAATTACAGTGTTTTATACACTAATTACATGCACATGCATGAATGCTAAGATATGGAAATTAAGGGTATTTACATGCCTTTGCTAGGGTTTTTGATGCCAAAATGATAGAATAAAGATGATGAAATGTGGATTCAACAATTAGTCCACCAAACAAAGTACGCTTAACGATCAGTCCTGATTTCCTTTTAATCTAACTTTCAAGAACCAAGGGGGAGGGATTCGAGAAAAAATCGATGCAAATAGGGAAATCAATGATGCATGCTCAGTTCATAAGACATACAGTGATCCCAGCGCTCTACATGTGGGATGCAAGGCAGAATTGAAATTTTATACTATATGAATGCAAATGAGAAAGCCGTTCCTATACATGCAGTTCTATTAGCGAGTGATGAACAAGTTAAATTTGACTAATAGCCGTGTGGTCTAAGTGCATCTCATTAAATGTGATGTGTGGTCCTAAGAATTACGAGCACAAGCAATAAAGATATTCTAATAAAATATGCTCTAAGAGCCGCGAGTGCAAGTCCTATGCTACGTCAAGTAACCACACGACCACGAGAGGGTCTAATGTCCAGTTCGGATACAAGCGCGAGCTCTCAAACAAGAGCCTCTATAAAGAGCAAAATTACCTAAATTATTACAACACAATAATTACAAAAAATTCTCCAAAAAATAAATTAATTCTCCTTGATCTTCAGTAGTCGGCGCGCGTCACGTCTGTCAACCTCTGATGCACTCCAAGTCCACCGGTCCCTCGCAAGGAAAATAAGATTTATATTAGAGAGATAAAAAACAAAATATATACAAGAATATGAAGAGAAATAATTGCGAGGCAAATGGAATAATTACAAGTTGCTCGGGGGTCAGACTACTCAGGTAAATAAAAATCTAAATCCAAATTTTTAAATTAATCCCTAAGACGTTTGCCTCCCGACAACTGCGCCATCTGACGAGTCGCTAAATACGTGTTATAATTTGGACACGTTGTAGTACGTGTACTTAGCGATTCAGTCAGAACCGAGAGAAGATCTCCGTGAAGAGTATCTCGGCATAATTTATTTACCGGTCAAGTCCAGGGTCGAACACAGGGAGGCAAAGGAACAACTTGAGATCAATTCAAAACTTTAGATGTAGAATTCTAGTGCGGATATTTTTTTTATATTTATTTAATGCAAAAAAACAAATGCAAATGCAAATGCGGCTGAATTAAGACACTAAGAAAGCACACAACTTAGCTAAATTAATTTTAATGTGAAATTAACCCAATTTAGTCAAATTATATTTTTCCTACAATCCTAATCCAGTGATGAATGCAAGCCACACTTTTGGAATTTTTCAGGCTTAAAATTCAATAATTAAAATGCACAGTTTTTATAGGTATTTTCGCAATTTTTCACACAAACAGTAAGCAAAAATTATGAAAAATTTACTGGAATATAAACATGATGCAAGGAAGCTACAGTAATATTTTTGGATTTTTTTGACAAAATGTGAATTTTTTTAGATTTTTTAGTGGAAACAGAGTGACAGTGAGTAATTAATTATTAATAAATCCACAATAGAGATTTAGGCAAAGAGTGAATTATCTCATATAGGTATCTTCATACGGCATCCAGAAGACTTGAAATTTTGTGAAAAGGATGTATGTGGATTTAACTAAAAATCATTTACTAAAAACACCCCACAATTTATTTTAGGCACAAGGCAATCCCAATTGCGATGACATTTGGATAGTAACTAGACCATACGTTAACGCATCATTCCTGATTTTTTAAGAATTTTTGGAGCAATTGTGAGTTAGATATGAATTTAGGAGCTCAGATTGGGTAAATTATGTAGAATTTCACTTAAACAATTTTAGTTAATTCACCATAACTCACAAAAATACAAATAAATATGAAAATGGTAGACAATTAGTTGCTGAACATCATGTTATTTTCATTGAAATGATGTGACATTGGTGTCCAAATTAATCTATAAAAATTGGGGTATCTGTGCAATTTCAGGAAAGAAAACTCACTAGAAAACTATATACATGGACTACTTTGTAATTACAAAAATATGAAATGACAAGGAAATAAAATGATGGTGTGGTGAAAATAACAAGGAAATAAAATGTGAGATAAACAAAATAACAAGGGATATGAGAGGAAATACTTACCTGAATCTTCGTCGGATTGGCGGAGCAGCTACGTTGGACTTATGTCGTCGCTTCGATCCGATTGATGAAATAAAAATCGTAGAAGCTACGCGAGCTCGATGGAGAACTCGTGACGCGGAGCGCAGCTCCACAGATCTCGCCTGAAGGAGGTCGTCGCTTGAGGAAGATGCCTCGCCATTGTCACCAAAAAAACTCTCCAAGCTCTCTCCTTTTTCTATTAGAATGGCGGATGAGAAAAAATGAGGATCTACAAATGAATATAAAGAGAAGAGAAATGGAAGTTTAGTGGTGGTGGTGTTGAATGGGAGGTTAGATTATTGGAGGAGTTGAATGAGAGGCTATATTATTGGTGGAGTTGAATGGGAGGTTATATTATTAATGGAGTTGAATGGTGGTTATTGTAGAGAATATAAAATAAATAAATAAATAAAATAAAGTAGGCTACTATAATTAGAATAGAATAAAAGAGAAGAAAATAAATAGTGGAGAATTTACAAAAGAAGACAAACATCATTTACATTTTTTTATTTGCTTTTCTAATATGTATTTTTTGTCTTTTTAATAAGCAATATTTACAACAGAAAAATACAATAAAATACTATAATCAAAATATAACACAATCATGATTTTCTTTGTATTTTTAGAAGTTAAGAAAGATAAAATATAAAATAAAGAAAGAATGAATATATACATAATATACAATGTACATCTAGGTCCCAAAACCCAACTTTTGCAAATGAGCTCCGATTTTAATGAAACCACTTCCTTGGATAGATAATTTTCTAACTTGAACTTTAAAGTGAGTTTGATGAATTTGGAGTTCATACGGAGCGGGAATTTGGCTTGGAAGTTGGTCTTTACGACTTTTTCCCTTTGAGATCTAGGAGCATTTATTTGAGTAAAATTTGTTTTGTATTTTTGTATTTTTATATACATTGTTATGAACAAGTTAGAGAAAGAATTAGCCAAAAAATAGTTGAAATGAAATTATTAAAAATATATGAAGTTTTGGGCTATTTACATGTGAAAACTCCTTTAATTTTGCGGTTTTTTATTGTTAATTTATTTTGTACAATCTAATATACATTAATTAGTGTGTTTTATTTACAAGAGTCATTTTGTTAATTTATTAACTTTATGGACATTTTTCTGGGATTTTACTCGGGGATTTTGCTAAGATCAAGATATTGAGATGATGAATCGTGCATTCATCAACACGTACAAGTTTCTGCAATATAATCTTGATCTCCTTGTTTGAAATCTCAGCCAATCCATTAGCTTGTGGGTGGTAAGGAGACACAACCATGTGCTCAATGACATACTCCTTCACCAGCTTCTTGACTTCTCTATTAATGAAATGGCGTCCCTCATCTGAAATGAGTATCTTGGGTATCCTAAACCATGCAACAATATGGTCCTTGACAAAGGAACACATTGTACAACTATTAGCAGCTTGGTGGGGATAGCCTCCACCTAACAACTAATGTAATATACGGCAAGCAAGATGTACCGATATCCGTAACTGAAAGGAAATGGGCCCATCAAGTATATGCCCCAAGCATAAAAAAACATCAGAAGTTTTTATATATCTCAGGAGCATTGTATCTTTGGAACCAATGGTTCCTCCCATATTCTGACAGTCAATAAAACCTCGAATATACTCTGTAGCATCCTTAAATAATGATAGTCACCATAGGACGCTCTGTAAAATCTTTGATGTCGTGTGCTTCCTTGAATATTTCCCACCAGATTATAATATGTTGCATTGCTCAAGTACACTGGTGTATTCCTCTTTAGGAATGCACCTTCTCTCGATACAATATGCACCTTCACGAAATAGGTACAGATCCATTTATTGGTAAAAATGTATCTCAGACAGAAATCTGTCGACCTTGTGCTTCGGCCAATCTTGTGGAACTTTCTTAGAGACCATATAATTCACAATATCATCATACCATGGGAGTGAGCCCACAAACAAAATGTTCTCATCAGGAAAGGTCTCAAAAATAGGGATAATGCTTTCCCAGAGGTCTCTGCATCTGTAATGCGGGAAAGGTAATCTGCCACAACATTCTTGACTCCATGTTTACTCTAAATCAAATTCCTGGAGAAGAAGGATCCATTTGATAAGGTGTGGTTTGGCATCCTCATTTTCCTGTAAGTATCGTTTGGTAGTGTGATCCATGTATACAATAACATGGGAACCGAGGAGGTGAGATCTATACTTCTCTATCCCAAACACAACTACTAACATCTCCTTCTCTATAACTGTATAGTTCCATTATGACTCATCCAGAGTCTTGCTAGCATAGTGTATAGAAAATGGTATCCCATCCCTTCTCTACCCTAAAACAACTCCAACTACAAAATCTGAGGTATTTGTCATGATCTCAAAAGGAAGATACCAATCAGGTAGCCGTAGGATAGGAGAACTAGTAACCATATCTTTCATCTGATGAAATGCAAGGAGGACTTTCTCATCAATAAAAAAATCACTCTCCTTGCACAAAAGCTCAGCCAAACGTCTAGTGATCTTGCTGAAGTCCTTAATGAATCGCCTATAAGATTCTATGTATCCCAGAAATGACCTCAATTACTTCAAGTTCTGCGATGGCTCAAGATTAATTATCACATCAATCTTATCCAGGTCAACCTCCCTACCATGTTGGAGATGGCGTGGACAAATACAATCCCATTAGTCACCATAAAGTGACTCTTCTCCCACAATAGCATTAATTTTACCTCACAACAATGTTGAAGAACTCGATCTAAATGAGCAAGACATGTCTCAAAACTATCCCCCTAGATCGAGAAATAATCCATGAAGACCTCTATAAAGCTACCCACCATGTCGGCAAAAATGACCAACATACACCTTTGGAATGTAGCTGGGGCGTTAAACAATCCAAACGTCATCCGTCTAAAGGCGTAGGTACCAAATAGACAAGTGAAAGTAGTTTTCTCCTAATCCTCAAGAGAGATAGAAGCCTTTTTATATCCTGAGTACCCATCCAAGAAATAAAAGAACTCTTTCACTGCCAACCTCTGAACAATCTGATCAATAAAGGGTAGCAGAAAGTGATTCTTCTTGGTAGTTGAATTCAGGCATCTTTAATCTACATAGACACCATGAAGTATGTACCCGAGTCAGTATCTCCTCACTAGAATCATTCTTCACATTAGTAATACCGGATTTCTTTAGGACCACATGTAAAGGGATAACCTACTTGGAATTTGAAATGGGATATATAAATCCAGCATCACACCATTTTCAGATCTCCTTCATGACAACCTCCCTTGGGTTCAGATTTATATGGTGTTGATACTCACGAGAGGGTTTACACTCATCCTCTGAGTAGATATGATGCAAGCACAAAGCTGGACTAATCCCACGGAGATCCAATACATTTCATTCAGTGGCCTTGTGGTTTCTTTCAATTACCTCTGGCATGTGAGATTCGTGTTCATCGGTCAACTGTGAGCTGAGATGACTGATGAATCTGTGATTCATCACTTCAAAATTCAAAAATAGAGCCTTGTTCCCGAGCAAATAGAGGCATATTTCCCTTTATATTGCATAAATAACATTCATGCATACATCCATAATTCATACATTTTAGCAGTCCATTTACATTTAAATAAGAAGCCAAAAACCCCTTGTAAAATACCCATTCACTAAAATAACCTCTTCTCTATAATATGTACTCCTTAGTTAATAATATAGGGAAGAATGCCAAAAATCCCCCTTGTAAATTAGTCAATAAAGCCCTAGAACCCCTGTACACTAAAATGCACATAAAACCCTCATACAAACTCCGAATTAGGTCTACTTACTCTTAGAATACTACACATTAAAAGACCTTTAAAATGAGACTAATTTCGTTGAATTTGGAGCTCGTATGGGAAAGTTGGGTTTTTGGACCACTTGAAGGATATTGAGAATCCTCAAGCGCATCACGGAAGCATGTTGATCGCATCGTATGCAATCGGAGCAACTAGTCGCACTAGTCGCTAGATGCAGCAGAAATTAAAATTTTTAAAACTAAAGATGAAACCACATGATCACGAGAACACTTCTCGGATCGTTTCATCTAACCACAAGTATAAGGAATACTTCTTGAAGCGTGGTTGTGATCGTGAGATCCCAAAGTAGAGATCCTCCTGTCTCAAGTCCGACCCACGAAGAACGCACTTACGGGCACGATGATGAGTCGTGTCCTTCCCGCAATCCTTGACGAAGGTCCAAGCGTCGAAGGCGAAGCAAGATGCTCTCCTCTTCAATATGCAAAGTGGACGGCCACTTGGATATTAAGAGAGAGCCCACACGAGAATTAGAGAGAGAGAGAGAGTAGTAGTCTTCTACAACTCTAGATGATGTACCTTGGAAGGCTACCCTAGCCCTCCTTTTATATTAGTTTAGGATCCAATGGATCTCAATCCATGGGACACATGGATCCAACGGCCAGACTTGGTCCATGTAAAATCAATGGCTATGATTGTTGTTGGTTAAAACCAACAACTTTAATTTAAATTAAAATATGTTGCAACATTATCAACATAATTTAATTTAACAAATTAAGAGACAATGTGACAACAAAAAGGGAGTCAACCAACCACCCTAAATCATAGGGGGTTATTTTGTCTCCTTTTTATTTATCTTATTATTTCTTAATTAATTTGCAATAACTATTATTGCAATAATATCCACCAAATTAATTCCAAATTAATTTGTGAATATTTCAATCATGCCATCGAAGATATGTGAATCACATTCACATCCCAAACTAATTTGTAAATTACATTTCCAATTAATTAATTAATGTGAATTCAATCCACACTATTAATTAACAAATGCTATTTACATAAATTTTCTCTCTTTAATATATATGTATTATAAATCATATTTATAATACACATATATCATGGATAGTATTATCCATATTCTCTAATCCATGATAATTAAATCCCATTTAATTATCTTGGATAATCATTCTCACAATATGAATCATATTCATATTAAGCTTGATAATTAAATCTCATTTAATCATCAAGTTCTTCTTGCTTGGATATGGAATTCTTCAAATGAATCATTCTTGAACTCCTTCAAGAATAATGTGCTTTCTCCGCAGATACTTGGAGATAAGGACAGGGCGATTGTATTATTCCACGTATAGTGACTTGGATGTTGAGATCTCGTCTCAAATCCAGATCGTACGAACCTCCCACAGATGCTTGATTAAATCAAGACCGCAAATCCAATTTTCTCATTGAATCTGAATCTCATTCAGACCAATGTCCAACACTTGGACTAAGATCAGATTGCTTCTCTACTGGAAGGAGTCACTAAAATCCAGACCCGTTTCATCACTCCCTCGGAATGGAAGCGTCATGGATATACAATCGTTTATGATCACATCACCCTTCAGGTATTCCCAATACCTGTACATCCTGCATACTGGAAGACCCATGGTTAACCCGAAGATCAAGATCTATTTTTCACTGTCTTCTTCAGGGTTTGATCACTAAGTTTCTCATTTGATCATTGGGATTTGGTATCGATCTTATACTTTCCAAAAGCATATATCATACCTAGGACTTGATCATATACTTTCCAAAAGTATATATCAAACCTACAAATTCAGTCAAGCTTCCAAAGCGAGACGACCGTGCACGGAATTTGATTCCTCCCAATATCTCATGAGTGAGCACATGTCTTCCAGTTCAGTAGTGAACCTGTGAGATCCCTTTGAGAGATCGTATTATTCATATGCCCTTATATGCACACCAGCGCGCCGGTGTATAGACCCTTGTTAGGTCATCAACCTATTGGTCTGTCAATTGTACACACTCAGACATATAGCAATACATCTGTCTCCGGTCAGAGGATGCGTGCCTATGTTGTGACAGCATTCAACATAGGACTTTGGTTATCTCGATCTCGTTAAGTCAACTCTTTGACTTAACTAATCTGACACCTCCGAATCTCTATTCCTATGCAGAGGACCTGCATCAAGAGGTCGGTCAGATATCAGCCTATGTGAGAAAGGATTGCCATCTCCTACTCAGGCTGGAGATCACATCTTAACAATCATTTTACGGTGCTTGATGAGTCCTCAATCTAACCCTTTAGATATTCATCCAAACACCAGCCTCTATGATTCAATAATTGAATCAACAGTTGTATGATCATTAAGACAGCCATGGTACATAACCCTAATTATACAAAGGGACCTATTATGCAAATTATTTATTCTTCATTTCAGATCAGGGAATGATATTCGCAATAACATTTATTGCATAATGGCTCGTCGTGGGCTCACATGTCCAACAATCTCCCACTAGCCCAAAGAGCCATTAATGGGCTAATCATTTAAACCCGCACTCATGTGACAATCATAGGCTATTTAGAAAAATAGCTAGGTAAGCTGATCAGTCACTCTGTTCCCAAAAGACTATGCCAAGTCCTTTTACGACACTTGCATATCCCTAGGTAACAGTGCTCGCATCCAATGCGAATGTTGCATCTAATGCAACCTATACTCAACCTTGACAAAGCAATTATAGTGTCCTTGACACTATTGATCAATAACTATTATAACCAGTATTTCCATAATCCTTATCAGAATACCCTTATTCCGGGAGATCACTATCTCTTAAGGTATCCACAGTTAAGACCTTTTAGATCTCTATCTAAAAGTCTTAATTTCTTAAAGATTAGACTTAGAGATCACTATCTCTAAAGCCTTGTCATCTTTGAAGATATCGTTGTTACTGCAATCAAGTGTTCTTTCTCCATAGTAGGATTAGTAACAGTTTACTATTCCCACTGCATGGCAGATATCCGGCTTTTGTACACATCTAGCATACACTTAGCTTCTCGTAACTGATGCACAAGTGCAACAGTTTTAGCATTCACTTCCTCAACTCATTGAGGTGCTATCCCTTTTGATAGGTCAGTACCAAATCTCAAGGGAAGGAAGCCTTTCTTGGAATTTCCAAGAATGGAATATGTCCAAGGTGTACTACAAATGTGACAGTCCCAATACCCTCTTTTCTTTGATTCTGAACAACTTCAGAACTAAGATCTAAGAGGTATTCTTGAGATCATATCTCAAGGTATGGAATAGCCAGTCTATAAAACACTTATTATCATCCTTATATCATTTCAAATGATTAGGATATTATCTACATTTAGCACGATGAACACAATGACACTCCCACTAAGCTTCACATGGTTCATCAAGATTCTATTTGAAATCATAACATTTATAATTTCATCAAATCTTATGTTCCAACAACAAGAAGCTTATTTGAGTCCATAGATGGATTTCTTTAGCTTTCACATCTTAATTTCCCCGATCATGAAGCCCTGGGGCTACTTCATGTGAATATCCTCAGAGAGGTATTCTTAAGAGGAATGCAATCTTGAATTACATCTTGAAGATGCAATAGTCAAGTTGTGTAGCTAAGGTTAGCAATATTCTGATGAGTTTAAGCATGGTTACCGAAGAGCAAGTCTCATCGCAAGCAATGTCTTCTCTTCCGATGTGTAGCTTATGGCTACGAACCGAGATTTGAAGGTCTCCACCTTCTCATCAGGTTCCCTCTCTTCTTGAAGATCCATTTACACCTTAACGGGTCTAACCCTTATAGGTGGATCCTCGAGGGTCCATATACAACACTTGTATATGAAGTCTACTTTAGACTTTATTGCTAATATCCATCATTCCATGTCATGATCCTTAGGAGCTTCATCACATGAACTCCGATCATTGTCAGACTTAATCGACACATGGAATACATCTTCAAACTCATTTGAAGATGTATTAATGTTTCATCTTTAACTGTCCTTTTAGTTTCCGATTTCAGGAGCCTCATTATCTTCTCAAGATTAAATGAGTTCCTTTACTTCATTTTCATCTTGATTCTCAAGAGTCTCAATCCTCCAAGAATCACATTCTCAGAGATGAGATCTTTTAAGAATCTCAAGGTCATAAAGTAGGTATCCAATACCATACTTTATTTTCCTAATGAAGTAGCACTCTCAAGTGCTAGATTCCAGCTTACATCCATGGAACCTTATTAAGGATATATATTGCAGTCTCTACTACACATATATACCAGGAAACTAAGGATAATTATGCTAAAATTCATCATTGATCAAATCATGTCACACATGATCCAATTGTATCTCCCTACAACTCTATTGAGTTCAGGTTTATCAGGAGGAGTGAGATAGAAATGATATTCATATATCCATAAGGTATTCTTTGAATTTTATCTGATAGGTACTTGCTACCTTGTTTAGATAAAATTCATTTAATCTTCCTTCAAACTTTGGTTCTAAACCAAAATTGTGAAATCTTTGAACATTTCAAAGGTTTCTCAGGTGAAAAGAAGAAATCTCATATCATACATAATCATCAATAGATATCACATATCCATAATGTTTACTATGATATAGATGATCTACATACATCAATATGTATGAGACCTTGAATACCTCGACATCTAACACCATTCTCTGAGAAGGGTGTATTGGACATTCTTACTTTGAATACAATATTCACAAGTATGTAAGATTTGAAATTTTTAGACATTCTAAAGTTTCATATCTTACTAGTCTATTGATCAAATCAACAGACAAATGTCCAAGGCTTGATGCCAGATCATTATCAAATGATCTTCATCCTCCTATTATAAGGTTTGATTTTCAGTATTAGAAATCTTAATGAACCATTCATTAATTTTCTAATTTTGTGGAGTCCACTAGATGTTAGATTACTATCTGAAATATATCCATCATAACCTTTTATGATAGTTCTATCTCAGAATTCATGTTTATTTCCAACATTTAGAAACAAACAATGGGGTATTCTAATATCTAGGTCATAGAGACATTCTCTAAGACTAAGGGCTCTCCCACTGAGAATATGAAGTCCATCTATCCAACAGAGACTGCTGCAACAATTACAGCAATATCCATGTAGATGACTACTAAACCTTAAGATCAAATTTCTAATCTTCTAATATGTATATGCAACCAATTGCAATTGTCATTAGAAGATTGGGATACAATTGTCAGACTTTATCTTATGAAATAAGAAAGTCAGAGTCAATGATTTATGTAGATTATTCTGATGCTCTATCTGAGTCCTTCACTAAGGAATTTAGACAGACTTGATAGTCATACTATCAACACATCAACTTATTGCAGTATTGGCATTCATCCAACTCTTTGGATGTCATATGGAAGTCACAGAAGTAGGTCAACTCTTTGACTTTCCTTCTTACTCGGGTCTGACCCATGCTTCCACTGCGCTCTCTTCATCTATACACAACCATTGTTCAAGACAAAGAATCTCTTATGTTGAATTCAAAGGATTTCAATACAAGAGCATTTCAACATTTATACATGCTTCATTAAATTCATTCAAAATGATTATTGTGAAGCTTCATGAATGACTTGAGTATAGATAGTAGAATGATGACACTCATCATATCTACATTCATCTTAACTATTGGAGACTTAGGTTCAGGTAGGTATTCAAACATTTTGAATGCATCATCTCTTTCGAGCTACCATTCTGCATAATGCAGAGAACCGTGTCATTCATGATTACATGTCTAGAGCACAATATATGCCAAAGTATCTTCTTTTATTTTATAAGGATTATTTGACAATTATGATCACCATCTACATGTCACTTCTAAAGTACACTCGATGAAAGATCAAGAACATAGAGACATACAAACCCTAAGGTGATGTCTTATTGTCTTATTTAATTGTCATTCCTCATTATGTTGAGGAAACTTGCACATTGCAACCACATACATTATGTGTTCAATTGCAAGTACAATATCTGGATCATGAGTCCAATCCAAGATATTTTTTACTGGTTATCATTGAGTATAACATTGAGTGGGTTTAATGAAGGATTATCTGAAATAAGAAATTTGCATAAAGGTATATATATTATATATATACATGTTTTTCTTCGATTTAGGAATTTTTATATCAAAGTTGTCTTGCCTTGTCAACATTGAAAGTTCATTCCCTTAATCACTTTCAATGTAAGAGATATTCTTACCATTATATCTCTAGCAAGATCTGGGATCTCCTTTCCTATCTTTGTTGCATCCCAATAATATGAGAACCTACAACTCGGATAAAAAGAAGCGGAAACACATTCCGCCTTGCAAGTCCAACTTGCATTTCCCAATTCGGTCTTTAACACCCGGGCCCACCACCCCTAAGATGATGTTGACCCGTCATTAATTGAACCAACCGTCAACAGGCTTAATACTCGCTATACGCAATCCAATATCGCCCCAATAATATGAAGACCCGATATTGGGGTCACTACGTATACGGCCTTACTCTTTCGAGAAGCAAAGAACCCGATCCAATTAAATCATGTACAGGATCTGTCACTTCGGACAGGCATCTCCTATACACAACAACTGGCGACGAAATCCTTTGCCTTGACGGAAGACCATGGATGTCACTTATGTGATCCTCCACCTCATATTCAAATTGTAATTAATTATCGTGAATCATATTCACATAATTAATTCTTCCAAGGGAAATACACATCTATTCATAATAGAGTGTTTATTGGATGTAATTAATTTAATCATATTAAATTAATCATTAATCCAATCATCAATCAACAAACATGTCTTTTACTTGAATAGTAGGTATATACTCAAAGTACGTATTATTTGAATTTTAATAATTAGAAAAATACACATTGTCTGTCTCCGGTATTATACAGTCCCTACCCGCTGTCATGGCCAGTACCGACGAGAGTGGGACGGACCACATACGTTGCAACCCGCTACCCCAATGCTCTCCGACTAGGCACCACATCCGCCTCGGGAAAGGATAATACCAGATAGACCATCATGTACTTTGAGATGCTCATCGATTTTTCAACCGAAATTATACCATATAATATACATCAAAACATTTTTGATTATAAGGAGATTTTCTAGACAAATCCCCAATCCTATTCAAGCAAAATGGTTTTTCATGTAAAAGTTGTCCTACAACTATTGTAGGATAAACTACAGTTTTCATGAAAGCAATGTTTGTTGATGAAACAATGATCAAGATCTAATATCTCATCATTGTGGTTTAGGCAAGTGTCATTCAATGAAATAATTATCTCTTTAAATATTTCACAAATATTTATCACTAATTATTCCAGAAAATTAACAATTAATTTTCATCATGATAATTGAATGACATATCACAAGGTTCAAGATCAAAAAATGTTAATTTCCAGCAGTGACCCCCAATCACTAAAATTAACTTATCTTGATCAATTTAAATCCAAAAAATGCAAACTCAGTTTCCAAAGATTGCCTATTTGATTTATTAAATAACTCAAGTGATAATTCACGCATTTCAAGGCGGATTAAAACCGTAATCATCTCATTAATTACGTTCAAATCCGCAGTTCCCGCAACAGTGAATATAGTCATATTCAAAAAGCCATATCTTGAGCAAATAAAGTTCAAATTTAGTAAACTCAAGTCTTATGGTTTCCTTGTTTAATGGGGAACAAAATCCAATTGAAAATTTCGTGTTTAAACATTTTAAACAGTGCCTAAAAAATTCAATTAAACAGAGGTGCGAAAATTGAAATGCAGTAAAAATTTCGCAACCCTTTCAAGAACCAAATCGTCTAAGGTCTATGGATCATATCCAAACCCTTATTCAACCTGGCTCTGATACCACTTGAAGGATATTGAGAATCCTCAAGCGCATCACGGAAGCATGTTGATCGCATCGTATGCAATCGGAGCAACTAGTCGCACTAGTCGCTAGATGCAGCGGAAATTAAAATTTTTAAAACTAAAGATGAAACCACATGATCACGAGAACACTTCTCGGATCGTTTCATCTAACCACAAGTATAAGGAATACCTCTTGAAGCGTGGTTGTGATCGTGAGATCCCAAAGTAGAGATCCTCCTGTCTCAAGTCCGACCCACGAAGAACGCACTTGCGGGCACGATGATGAGTCGCGTCCTTCTCGCAATCCTTGACGAAGGTCCAAGCGTCGAAGGCGAAGCAAGATGCTCTCCTCTTCAATATGCAAAGTGGACGGCCACTTGGATATTAAGAGAGAGCCCACACGAGAATTAGAGAGAGAGAGAGAGAGTAGTAGTCTTCTACAACTCTAGATGATGTACCTTGGAAGGCTACCCTAGCCCTCCTTTTATATTAGTTTAGGATCCAATGGATCTCAATCCATGGGACACATGGATCCAACGGCCAGACTTGGTCCATGTAAAATCAATGGCTATGATTGTTGTTGGTTAAAACCAACAACTTTAATTTAAATTAAAATATGTTGCAACATTATCAACATAATTTAATTTAACAAATTAAGAGACAATGTGACAACAAAAAGGGAGTCAACCAACCACCCTAAATCATAGGGGGTTATTTTGTCTCCTTTTTATTTATCTTATTATTTCTTAATTAAATTGCAATAACTATTATTGCAATAATATCCACCAAATTAATTCCAAATTAATTTGTGAATATTTCAATCATGCCATCGAAGATATGTGAATCACATTCACATCCCAAACTAATTTGTAAATTACATTTCCAATTAATTAATTAATGTGAATTCAATCCACACTATTAATTAACAAATGCTATTTACATAAATTTTCTCTCTTTAATATATATGTATTATAAATCATATTTATAATACACATATATCATGGATAGTATTATCCATATTCTCTAATCCATGATAATTAAATCCCATTTAATTATCTTGGATAATCATTCTCACAATATGAATCATATTCATATTAAGCTTGATAATTAAATCTCATTTAATCATCAAGTTCTTCTTGCTTGGATATGGAATTCATCAAATGAATCATTCTTGAACTCCTTCAAGAATAATGTGCTTTCTCCGCAGATACTTGGAGATAAGGACAGGGCGATTGTATTATTCCACGTATAGTGACTTGGATGTTGAGATCTCGTCTCAAATCCAGATCGTACGAACCTCCCACAGATGCTTGATTAAATCAAGACCGCAAATCCAATTTTCTCATTGAATCTGAATCTCATTCAGACCAATGTCCAACACTTGGACTAAGATCAGATTGCTTCTCTACTGGAAGGAGTCACTAAAATCCAGACCCGTTTCATCACTCCCTCGGAATGGAAGCGTCATGGATATACAATCGTTTATGATCACATCACCCTTCAGGTATTCCCAATACCTGTACATCCTGCATACTGGAAGACCCATGGTCAACCCGAAGATCAAGATCTATTTTTCACTCTCTTCTTCAGGGTTTGATCACTAAGTTTCTCATTTGATCATTGGGATTTGGTATCGATCTTATACTTTCCAAAAGCATATATCATACCTAGGTCTTGATCATATACTTTCCAAAAGTATATATCAAACCTACAAATTCAGTCAAGCTTCCAAAGCGAGACGACCGTGCACGGAATTTGATTCCTCCCAATATCTCATGAGTGAGCTCATGTCTTCCAGTTCAGTAGTGAACTTGTATGATCCCTTTGAGAGATCGTATTATTCATATGCCCTTATATGCACACCAGCGCGCCGGTGTATAGACCTTGGTTAGGTCATCAACCTATTGGTCTGTCAAATGTACACACTCAGACATATAGCAATACATCTGTCTCCGGTCAGAGGATGCGTGCCTATGCTGTGACAGCATTCAACATAGGACTTTGGTTATCTCGATCTCGTTAAGTCAACTCTTTGACTTAACTAATCTGACACCTCCGAATCTCTATTCCTATGCAGAGGACCTGCATCAAGAGGTCGGTCAGATATCAGCCTATGTGAGAAAGGATTGCCATCTCCTACTCAGGCTGGAGATCACATCTTAACAATCATTTTACGGTGCTTGATGAGTCCTCAATCTAACCCTTTAGATATTCATCCAAACACCAGCCTCTATGATTCAATAATTGAATCAACAGCTGTATGATCATTAAGACAGCCATGGTACATAACCCTAATTATACAGAGGGACCTATTATGCAAATTATTTATTCTTCATTTCAGATCAGGGAATGATATTCGCAATAACATTTATTGCATAATGGCTCGTCGTGGGCTCACATGTCCAACACCACTTTGTATACTACATATGTATATCTATGTATCTTTGTATTTATGTATCATATTTAACCTCATTTCCATCTTTGGTCAACATGAAACTTGTAGATCTCATCGAGATCTACAACTTTCATGTTTTGAGTTTTTCCAAATTCGGCCCCCTCTTCTCTCTACACGTGTATCTTCTTCCAGCCACTCAAAGCAGGCCACGTGGCGCCCTCTGGTTGCGCCACGCGACCCGCTTTCCCTTTCCTCATCCGCCTGCATTCTCAGCCGTTGGATAGCGCTTCAGATCCAACGGCCCCGCTGTGTCCACGCGCACCTATTGCCTCAGCCATTGATCTTCTCCGCCCCTTGATCATCACCGTTCGTCCGCGCCTCTTTCAGAGCTCGCCACGTGGCGGCAGATGGACCATCTGATCGAGCCCATCTCAGCCGCTCCTCCGTTGGCGTCCCTCAGCCGCTTGATCAGACCCTCGGTATCATCCAAACCGCCCGATGGCGCTTCGTCCGCAGCTCGCCACGTGGCTCCACCGCAGCCCATCATCACCGAGCCCCCGATCTAATCCTACCCGCCCACCACGCTTCGATCACCACCGTTGGATCACAAGATCCAACGGTGGAGACCTCGTCTCCTACCTCCGGGCGCCCCTCTCTCCCACGTCCCCTGCCTTGCGGGAGGGGCGCCCCCTTCCTATTCTTGGAAGCACCTCATCCACCTTCTCCGACCACCAGCACCACCACGATTGAGGGCACTCCTCCCTCACCCTCGCCAGCTCCCTCGCTTCCCACGATCTCCACCATAGAAGCCCCCACGTCGCCCACAAACCTCGCCTCGTCGTCAACACTGCTGCCACCTCCATCCTTTAAATACTCCACCACCGGCAACCTTCAGCCGCATCCGCTACTCTAGAGAGCATCCCTGAGCTCTGATCCTCCAGTTGGTGACAGGAATTCGACGAATCATCGAGCGACGAAGGGCATCAGCTCCGGCGAGATACATGGCAGCTCCGCCGTGTCGCAGCCGCTCCTCCGAGTAGCTGCACGAGCTCGGGACCCTACCGATCCCTAGAGCGACGACCCTGGAACTCGAGACCGAGCTCCGATCCCCAGGTAAACCCCTCCATTCCTCCTCCGATCTTCTTCTTATTTTCCTTTTGTTTTCTCCGATTTTATTCGCCGTCACCGGTCACTCTCTCGCTTCCCTTTCATCTCGTCGAGCTTTGCATCGAAGCTCCCATCCTCGCTGACCACTCCGCACCTTCCGAAGACGCACGTCAACCTCCATTGACTTCCAGCTCCGCCATTTGGCCGGAGCTCCATCGCCCGACCGCCTCCCTTCGCCTTAGGCCTCGCCAACCATCCTCATGTCTTCACAAACACACGCACGAGCTCCGGCTCTAGCTTTCACACTTGCAGGTACCTTGCTGCTCATTGAACGGACGCTCGCCGGAGATGCCCTCTACATTCATCGCCAGCAACTTCAGGCCGCCCTCCGACACTCCTGAGGCCACCGGAGGTTTCGTCGACCATCCGCGCATCTTCTGGGATATCTCCGACAAGTCGGAGAGCGTCAGCGCCTCGAGGAAGGACGGGCGGAGCTACAGCACTTTCGCTGGAACCCCGCCTTCTCCTCCGCAGGCGGCGGAGGATCGTCGGAGCAGACGAGCAGCTGCCGTTCGATCACATCGATCGAACGGCCCCCACATCGCCACGCGTCCCCTCACCGCAGCAGCTTCCCACCGTCGATCGCTCCTCTGATCCAGCGGCCCTCAGCGAGCCACGTCGCCGTCTTCATCGAGCCTAGAGGCCGTTGGATCATCATCGATCCAAAGGCACGAGGTCACGCCACGTGTCAGCACCGACACCCCTCGGATCCATCTAGATCCAAGGGCCTTCAGCACGCCACGTAGCCTCGGCCCGAACCTCCTCTCCGAGCCTAGGTTCGGGTCGCACGAACCTCACTCCAGACCTCCAAGGCGTCCGAGCCTCGCTCCGAGCCTAGGCCGCCCACGTGAGGAGCACGTGCGGCCTGGGTAAATTGCACAGAGGCCCCTGGAGCTTTCCAGATTTGCAAAGAGGTCCTTGTGAAGCAGACCCCACGTGTGGAGCACGTGCACTGTGGAGAATTTGCACAAGAGTCCCCCGCATTATAGGTAATTGCATTTTAGTCCATGTCTGCATATTTGCTTATTGTATTTTTAACTTTTTTTTGTATTGTATTTACACCCATGTGTTTGCACGCATCCCTAGGTTGCATTTTACTTCATTTTGCAAATCTAAAAATTGCATGTTGTTGAGAATTTTATCCTCTGTCTATTGGTCCACGTGTCACATTTTTGTAATTTCAATAGAATTATTAATGAATTGGTTGGTGAATTTTTGACATATTTTGCCCAGTGACACCTTTTGATTTATAGTTAATTCTCTGTGCTTCCAAAATCATCAAAAATTCACAGTAGCTTAAGGACAATATTCTTAACATACTATAAACATTTCATGTCATTTGCACGCATATCGAGGCCTAAATAAATTGTTGAGTGATTTTCTTAATTTAATTTTAGTTAATTCATTTCACAGTGAAATTAAAATCTGTCAATTTTCCTAGGTCCCTTATCATTAGAGCTATCTAGGATAATTTTAGATCTTGAAAAAATTATGGTTTGATATTTATTAAAAATTAAATATTGAAAATCACCCTGTCTGCTCATTTAATTCACAGTAAATTTATTCAGTGTCGAAAAATTCCAAAAAAATTAGTGTAGGTCATTTTCATCATCATAACCATCTGGCCAATTTTCATAATTTTTGGACTTTATTTGATATATTAATTAAATTGAAACGTTAAATTAGCTTGCATTTTCCGCATAACTCTGCATAAAAAGTAAAAAAAGACCAAAAAAATTACTCCTCGAAAATCAACACTCGGACACTTACTAAAATTCACCTAAGGAGACAGATGCCTCCCTAAGATCGACCTTGGACTCCACCAAGTAAAAAAATATTTGCCGCTTAAAATTAACTTAACATTAATTGATAAGTGGTTTTTGATTAACCCCTCGTATCCGACTGCAACGAAACATATTAATTAATTTGGATTAATTTGACCGAGTTAACTAATGGTGCGTGGCGGTTATCAAAATGGCGCCGTTGTCGGGGAGGCACGACTTAGGTTAATTTGAAGTGAAATTTTGATTGTTTGATTTTCAATCCCTGGGTAGTCTGACCCCCGATTTTTCTTGTGAATATCTCTCTGTCTTTTAAATTTTTGCATTTTTTGTGTCGTTCTTTATCTGACCTCAACTTGTTTTTGTACGAGGGATACCGGAGTCGAAGACGCTTCGAGGAACACGCATTCGAATTTGTTTGAGTGATTTGAGAGAACCTGTAATCTCATTTATTTCCACATTTTTCGCATCATTTCCAGCGGTTCCCGTTCGGGTTCTCATGTGTGTAAAAATAGTGGAATCGTGTCCCCGTGTGCTGTGTGGTTGAATTGTAACTTAGACTTGCACTAGCGGCTCCTTGAGCCACTCTAGGAATTGCTTGTGCTCGTAATTTTTAGGACCACAAATACACTTAAAAGACGCACCTAGACCGCAGATCTAGTCCAAATAAACCTGTTCTTCATACGCTAATAGAACTGCTTGTCTAGGAGCGGATTTTGTCGTCTGCATTTGCATATAGTGTAAAATTTCAATAATGTATTGCATCCTGCATAAAAGCGAAGGGATCACTGTAAGTCTTCTTAACTCAGCATACGCATCATTGTTTTTCGTGCATCGGCTTTTCACGATTTCCCCCTCAGTTTTTCGAACTTAAATTAAACGGAAATTGGGACTGGACGTTAGGCGTGCTGTGTGGTTGGACTAAACAAGTGAGAACTTAACTTAAAATCGGGACTGCTAAACAGTATTGACAAAAAAAGAGAATAAAATTTGAAAATTGTTTGCGGGAGATTAATCCCCGACCCTGTTTTCAGGCTGAGTGAGGGTACTTGAGTGTGTGTGAACACCTTAAGGCAGAGCCCAAATCCCCGCCTTCCATATCACGAGCCAACTGATCTTAGCAAATATCACGAGTGGGGTACTTTTAAGCTCATTGACAAGTAACAAGTAGCCTCCGCCTTCACAGGTAGATAGGGGCGAACCAGCGGTACTCTGCGACAAGGCCTAGCTTTGTCAGCCTCCGCCTGCTTGCAGGTAGATAGGGGCACGTCATTGAGTCCCCACTCCGGATAGGAGCGCAGAAAGGGAGGATCGGCGGTATCTTAGGCGACAGGATAAACAGGGAAGACGCATCCGGCTCTAAGCCGACTTCCCTATAGGCCGCGTAATCCTTGCTATCTTGTTTGAAAAAAATCACACTTAAAAATTACAATATTAATCGGACTCGATTTCGAGTCCTTCACTGTGTTGAGTGTGAACCCAGGGTTTTGGATTGATTTTGCTTGCTTCAGGTAGGAGTAAAACCCTATCTTCTTCTCGCCACATCAAGTTGAGTAACTGGGGAGATCTCGACGCGTTATTCACTGATCTCTCTATGAGTTCCCCAAGCAACTCGTCTTCATCGGCCCAGGCGCACCTTGGACCACCCAGGACTCATGACCCTCTTGAGTCTTGGTTCCCTCATACTCAGGGTGGTAACTCTCAAACCAACCCTTTCATCTCCTCCGAGATTATCGAGGAAGATCATCGCCTCGGTAATCCTTTCCTTGATTTATCCTCTGACATTGACCGTACTTTCCCCCCAGGACTAGAGGACGAGATGCCGCCAAAAGTACCACCGGATGAGGAACAAATAAAACAGATTCTTGCTCGCCTCGCTGAAGCCGAACAGAAGAATGCAGATCTCACGGCGCGGATGGGACAGATCATAGTAGCAGAAGGAATCGACCGACCAATGGTCGATACCTATAACCCGGCGGAGAACGAGATTCAGAACTGGTTGGCACCTGCAGTTCCCGCCCAGGCATTTGAGCTGAAGCCCCACTTCCTTAGTCTGCTTCCGAAGTTCAATGGAAACCTAAATGAAGAACCATACACTTTCCTCCGTGACTTCGAGTTGGTGTGCAACAATCTTAGCCATCCCAATGTTGGCCAAGATTATATTCGGTTGAAGGCCACCCCTTTTGCCTTAGGTGATAAGGCTGCTCATTGGTTGAAAAACTTAGGGGTGGTATGCAATACCTGGATGCAGTTCAAGAACCTATTCTTGAAAAAGTTCTACCCTCTCAGTAGGACAAACCAGATGAGAACGAAGATCGCAAGCTTCGCCCAAGGACCTAGTGAACCTTTCCATGACGCTTGGGATAGGTTCAATGATTTAGTACAGAAATGCCCCTGCCACGGCATTTCAAAGGCGATCTTAGTCCAGACCTTGATCTATGGTCTAACCCCAGAGATGCAGGGGTTAGTCAGTGCCGCCTGTGGAGGAAGCTATCTGAACAAAAACGAGCACGCCGTATGGAAGATCCTGGAGCAGATGGCGGAAACCGGCAGGTCGCAGGCCACCAGGGCCTATCAGTTGTCTCCCTCAATCCTATCCAATGAGACAACTCGAAGGACTGTAGCGGATCTGACTGAGGACCTCATCCCCAGTATGGGGATGATTGCCGACAAGCTTACCATGCTCGAGCAGATCCACAAGAGAGTCGCGGAACTTGAGTCTCTTTCACGTCTACCGAAGCAAGTGGAGGAACTTTCTGAGAAGGTAGCTAAGATCAAGCTACCTGCCCCTTCTGCACCACCTGTACCTGTACATCGAGTCCATCTTGTACAGGAACAGGCACTTGGGTCTCAGAGTAGCTGGGATCAGACTTACACCCAGTCGGACCAGCATGCACCCCCACAAGTGGAGACGGGATACGAGGAGCCTCCGCAAGTGTACGAGATCAACGGGCTTTGGTATAGCCATGACCCGATTGTCAGGCAGGCCGAAATGGGGAAGGATCAGCCTCACCGTTCATCCCCAGTCTACCAAGAAACCAGGCCCATTCCCACACCGCGCTTTCAGTCCAGGCCAGAACAAGGGTACCAGCCTCAGCAGTACCAGCAGCAGCAGCGCACATATCAGCAGGGCCCAGCACCGTCACACCCGCAGCAGCAGTATCGGCATGGCCAGCAGGGCCACTACCGAACCACATCCGCACAGCAGTCAGCCCAGCCCACCGAATTGGAGTCTCTCACCTTGGCGATCCAGACCCTGTCTGATAGGGTCCAACAGATGCAGAATGATTACCTGGACATGAGAACCGACATCAATCGGGTCTCTCGTACCCAGGACCAACAGATGGCGCCAAAGACCCCAATTCCCGCACAGGTTCAGGCCAACCCGAACAACATACTCCATGGCCAGAACCGACCTCGAGATCAGGTATACTATTCAGATAATTATTTATCTGAACATGAGATCCTTTCGTATGATAATGTAAATCACATGTCCCTTAGGAGCGGAAGGACCGTGACCATACCTGATCGGGCACGGGAGCAGAAGGAAGGAGCCTCCGCAACTCTACCTGAGGAGAACTCGGAGGACGAAGAGGAGGAGCATCACCACCATCATCGCCGGCAGAAGAAGAGGATATCTGAGTCCTCAAAGCAGCATTCTCGCATTTGCATAGAGTCAGAAGAAACCGATGAAGAGCCCGCACCTCCATCTGAGGAGGATCGTCCAACAGTCGCGGAAGAAGCATCACCGGTTTCGCCTCAGCATTTTCCTTTCAGTCAGAGTCAGCGTCCTAGTTTGTATCAGAGTCAGAGTCCTGTTAATAACTCAGTTCCCGAAGTCAATGAGAAAATTTCAGTTTCCGAACCTGAGTTAGAGTCAATAATCCCTTTCTCCCGAGCTCTTACTGGTGGAAAGAAGAAAACCAAAAAAATCCAAAAAGATGACCCTGAGATGGCGGAATTCTGCAACAAATATATCAAGGTCACAATCCCCTTTGACAAGTACGTGGAGATGACCCCTGCATTCCAAAAATACCTTAAGGTGAGATGCACACCTACTAGGGTTAGCAGGAAGACCAAAAGCCGTGTTGAGAAACACGTTTTATCAGTAGCCACGACTTATGCAATAAAGAACTCGTTTCCAAGGAAACGAAGAGATATGGGTGCATATTATGTAGTGAGTCATGTTAATGACATCGCGTTTGCACGCACTCTCCTGGACAATGGTTCCTCAATCAATCTGATGCCTACAGCCCTCTATGAGCGGCTTAATCTTGGACCTCTTAGGAAATCTAGAGCCCTCCTACAGTTTGCTGATAAATCAACCAAGAGGTCCCAAGGAGAATTGAGGAACATTGTGATCAAAGTCGAGGGACAAGAATACATGGTGGACTTCACTGTCCTGGATATGGAAACCCCTCGTAATTGGAGAGATTCCCAGATCATTTTAGGTAGGCCCTTCCTCAGAACAGCAGGGGCCTTATTTGATTATAAGAATGGGAAGATTCAGTTCCAAACTCCAGGCGGAGATGAGGAACTTGAGATAAAGCAGACGAGATGGCAGAGACCGGATTCCGAATCCAGCACCGAGTACTCTTCTATCGGAACAGACTGCGAGCATGTAGACTTAGTTGGGCCATGGAGACAGAACCCAGCCAACACCGATGTATCCATCTCCTTTGAAGATGATCCAGTGCATGAGTCAGTCTGTGAGATCCTCAGGAATGAGTACAGCTCTGAGCCTGCATCGCCCTACATCTTCGATGACGTAGAGGCCCAGTTGGGCCTGTCGGTCCTTACATCCTTAAGACAATCGGAAGATGAGGATGACGAGTCGGACGAGGCGTTTGCCGATTGCATGGAGACCTTTGACGATCCGACTCCAGAGCCGCGCTTGGTGGCAGTTATAACAGAAAATGATCCAGCCACTTTCATCACCGAACCAGAGCAGATTGAGCCAGATTTTCTAGATGATCACACTATTCCTGAGCTCAAACCCCTACCCACAACCTTGAAATATGCCTTCCTTGCGGGCCAAGACAAGAAATTTTCGGTCATTATCAGTTCGCAATTGACCGAGGAGCAGGAATCTCGCTTGCTAGAGATCCTGGAGAAAAACCGCAAGGCGATAAGCTGGAGCATTTCCGATCTCCACGGGATAAATCCCGCTCTGTGTTCGCACCATATTTACTTGGAGAACGAAGCCAAACCCTCTCGTGAATTCCAACGTCGGTTGAATCCAAATTTACGAGAGGTCGTGAAAAAGGAGATAGAAAAATGGTGCGACGCGGGTTTTATTTACCCAATCTCCGACTCTATGTGGGTGGCCCCAATCCATGTTGTCCCGAAAAAGTCAGGAATTCAGACGACCACCAACGAGGACGGAGAGGAGATCGTGACGAGAGTACCCACGTCGTGGCGCGTCTGTGTGGATTACAGACGCCTGAATGCCGCGACAAAGAAGGATCATTTCCCCCTACCGTTCATTGATCAGATTTTAGAAAGACTAGCGGGGAAAGAATTCTTCTGCTTCCTAGATGGGTTCTCGGGCTACAATCAAGTAGCCATAGCTCCGGAGGATCAGGAAAAGACCACGTTTGCATGCCCCTTTGGTACCTATGCTTTCAGGCGCATGCCTTTTGGGCTATGCAGTGCTCCAGGTACTTTTCAAAGGTGCATGATTGCTGTATTCGCCGAAATGGTCGGCGAATTCCTGGAAGTCTTCATGGATGACTTCTCGGTCCACGACGATTCTTTCGATTCATGTCTTAGGAATCTGGATCGAGTCCTCAAGAGATGTTGTGAGGTTAATCTGGTGCTCTCCTGGGAGAAAAGTCACTTCATGGTGACGGAGGGCATAGTGTTGGGGCATGTCATCTCCAAGAGAGGAATGGAGGTTGACCCTGCCAAGGTGGATGTGATCAGACGACTCCAGCCACCAACCAACGTAAGACAGTTGCGGTCGTTCCTCGGGCATGTCGGATTTTATCGGAGATTTATTAAGGATTTTTCTAAGATTGCCCGACCGCTAACTGAGCTTTTAAGCAAAGACATGGAATTCATTGTAGATCGCAAATGTCTTGAGGCCTTTAAACTTTTACAAGGAATGATCATGGACGCACCCATCTTACAAGCCCCAGATTGGTCTCTACTTTTTGAGATCATGACGGACGCCTCTGATTATGCTGTTGGGGCTGTGTTGGGACAAAGAAGAGATGGCGTCCCGTTTGCAATTCACTACGCAAGCAAAGTGCTTGATTCTGCTCAGCGTAACTATACGGTTACAGAAAAGGAAATGCTTGCGGTAGTGTTTGCCTTGGACAAATTCAGATATCACCTAATTGGATCCAAGGTAACTGTGTTCACAGACCACACGGCACTACGATATTTGATGGAGAAGAAGGACGCGAAGGCGCGTCTTCTTCGTTGGATTTTACTTATCCAGGAGTTTGATTTGGACATCCGTGATAAACCTGGAAAGAAGAACGTAGTTGCCGATCATCTTTTTCATCTCGAAGATCTTAATACTTTCGAGGTTTCACCAATTCGAGACTCCTTCCCTGACGAGTCGATTTTTGTTATCGACTCACTCCCATGGTACGCCAATATCGTGAACTATCTTGTCTCTAAGAAAGTTCCCGAAGATTGGCCCAAGAACCAAATCGACCGACTAAAGTCGGACGCAAGACATTACCATTGGGAGGATCCGATCATTTTCTTTGAAGGACCGGATTGTGTCTGGAGACGTTGTATTCCTCAGGAGGAATACCAGAGTGTCCTTTCTTTATGCCATAGCTTAGAGGCAGGAGGACACCACTCCGGGAAGAGGACCGCATGGAAGGTACTTCAGTGTGGCTTCTACTGGCCGACTCTGTTTCGCGATGCCACCGCCTTCGCGAAGTCGTGCCCAGTTTGCCAGAGAATGGGAGGAACCGTTGGTTCCAAGGATGAGATGCCAATGCAGCCGATCATCATTTGTGATGTTTTTGACGCCTGGGGCATCGATTTCATGGGCCCATTCCCTGTCAGCCACGGGTTCGAATACATCCTTCTTGCGGTAGATTATCTGTCCAGATGGGTGGAGGCTATCCCGACCCGAGCCGCAGACAGCAGGACTGTCTGTAAATTCATCAGAGAGCACATAATCTCTAGGTTCGGGATCCCCAAAATGATGATATCAGACGGGGGTAGCCACTTTGTGAATCGGGAGGTGAAGAAACTCCTGAAGGACTACGGCATCGAACACCGTGTCGCGAGTCCTTACCACCCACAATCCAATGGTATGGCTGAGGTGTCGAATAGGGAGGTGAAAACCATATTGCAAAAGCTTGTCCGCCCGGACAGGAAAGACTGGTCTCAGATCTTGGATCAAGTCCTCTGGGCGTATAGGACGGCTTACAAGACACCGTTAGGCACCTCCCCATTCTGAATGGTATTCGGAAAGCCGTGCCATTTGCCCGCAGAGTTAGTGCACAAATCAGAATGGGCAATAAAGAAGGTCAGCTGGAACACACACCTGGGTCAGAAACAGAGAGACATGGATCTGAATGAGCTTATGGAAGTCAGAAACCGAGCATACGACAACAGTTTGGTGTACAAGGACAAGGTGAAGCGTTGGCATGATAGATATATCAGATGAAAGACCTTTGTTCCTGGACAGAAGGTATGGTTGTTCAATGCTAGGCTGAAGATTTTCCAAGGCAAGTTAAAGTCTAAGTGGACGGGACCATTTGTCGTCCGTACGGTGCATGATAGTGGATGTGTCGATATCTCAGATCTCGCAGATGATGCACCGACATTCCTAGTGAATGGGCAGCTGTTGAAGCACTTCGTCGAATCCAATGAACAGTTAGTCCATGTGGAGGAGATTGTATTCATGCGCGAGACAGATACAGCAGATACACCTCAAGCCGCATATGAGACCTTGCAGCAGTGAACTCCAGCCATCAGCAGCGTCTTGAAAGATTCACACCGACTCATCTGTGTATACCATCAGTCTTGTACATCCTATCCTTTACCCCCGCGATTCTAGTAACCCATCCCCACATCATCAAACCATTATCTTGGACTATACTTAGGATGACCAGATCCTAAGTATAGGGGGGAGGGGTCACCTGAGTCGGTTCAATGTACATTCTCCAGATCACATTGGTCCTCATACTCATTTCCTACCGATACTTAGGCTGACCTGAGCCTAAGTATAGGGGGGACCGATGCCCGCATTGATACTTATCCACTTCCCATCTTTCCCTCGTCCGCCCCATTTCTGATCTTCTTCTACACTTAGGCTGCCAGAGCCTAAGTGTAGGGGGGCGGGACGACTTCAATACTTCTTGTTCCTTTTGCTCTCCTACGCTTAGCACGAGCTATGTCTTTTTCCTCGCTCTTCGTGCTCTAGGGACATAGCACATGCTAAGTATAGGGGGGCGTGTATATATTACATATATACTTTACCCATAGCTCGTACTTTCGCGTATTTTTGTATATATTATGCAATAATTACGGGTGGGTAAAAATTTGAGGTAAAAATTTGAGAATTTTTTTGTAAAATACACTTGTATAAACTGACTCATAAAAGACTTGTATCATAGGAGGTATACCAAAAAAAAATTTGTACAAAAAGTTGTAAAACATACTTTTGTAAAATTTGTTGTAAAATAGGATGTATAAAAAAAGTTGTATACTATGTGTAAATTAAAAACTTGTTGTAAATAATATATATATATATATTTGAAAATAAAAGCTTCTTGTTTAAACTTGCATACCATCTCTGCATCCAAAAAGAGTCTTGCATTTTCATAGCATGACATCTCATCGGCATACTTTGCATAGGCAAAGTGAAAAGCTAGTGGGTTCTGAACTAAGTTATGAGCAGATATTGAGGATGGAATTGATTTGACCTTAATCCACCTAATTCCAGAGGAACCTTATAGGAACTGGAGTTAAGATTTTTCAGGTCAGGTGACTTAATTCATTGAGTCCGCAAGTCTATGTTCATATGTCATCTTGACAAGCCTGGGTAGAGCACTTAACAACACACACATGACTCTTAGAGACAATGGCTTGACGTGCACCAGCACTTTACACATGGCTCTCTACGGATGAGGTGATGAGGAGGCAGTTTCCTTTAGCTTGGGGTAGCATATGAGGGTAGTACTTCTAGGCGGAACCTCTCTTCTTCTTCTAGTGAAGGAAGTGCGTCTCAACTTGGCCTAGTGGTGAGGAAGGCTAAAGACAGAAGCTGTGGGTTGCAATAAAGCTTCAAAAGAGGGATAGTCTACTGGCTCAAGAAGAAATTTCTTGTATATATGCTGCACCATGTAGATATGTTGTACAGAGGCATTTTATTGAAAAAAATTTGCCAAAAAGAACTCCAAAAAGGTGGTGGGTCGGATTGAAAATTTAATAACCCCACCGGAGTGTACGTAGTCAAGAAAAGCAAAAGCTTATGGTCCCCATGTTACATCTCATGAAGCTTGCAGCGGGAGATTTAGCTACACTGGCTGAGCTCCCAAAAGTCTATACTTCTTCCCCCTCTTCTTGAGCCGGTTGAACTTGAACTTAGAAGGGAATATCCCGCTTCTCGAGGAAAGAGTTGCTAGATCGAGGCATCAGAGTTACCAGGTTGGGGGAGGTTGCTTCTTTGTTCTTCTGAGGTGGGGAGTCATATATCACTTACACTGCATGAAAAGATTCATGGTCATTAGAGTTTGTGTATGTAGACTTGTTCTGATCAGGTGTGTTGAGGTGTCTTGAATAGAAGACTTGTGGAACTTGAAGTCTGTTAAGTCTTAAACTCAGATCCCAATAAGGTTCCGACACATAATTAATCCAAAGGTCGAGTCAAGCTCTATTTTTAACTTTTGTTCATGACCTTGGTATGGAACCCAAAATCATTTCACTTCTGCATTTCATTTAGTTGCTCAGGGACGAGCAAGGTTTAAGTATAGGGGGTTGATGAATCTGTGATTCATCACTTCAAAATTCAAAAATAGAGCCTTGTTCCCGAGCAAATAGAGGCATATTTCCCTTTATATTGCATAAATAACATTCATGCATACATCCATAATTCATACATTTTAGCAGTCCATTTACATTTAAATAAGAAGTCAAAAACCCCTTGTAAAATACCCATTCACTAAAATAACCTCTTCTCTATAATATGTACTCCTTAGTTAATAATATAGGGAAGAATGCCAAAAATCCCCCTTGTAAATTAGTCAATAAAGCCCTAGAACCCCTGTACACTAAAATGCACATAAAGCCCTCATACAAACTCCGAACTAGGTCTACTTACTCTTAGAATACTACACATTAAAAGACCTTTAAAATGAGACTAATTTCGTTGAATTTGGAGCTCGTATGGGAAAGTTGGGTTTTTGGACCACTTTGTATACTACATATGTATATCTATATATCCTTGTACTTATGTATCATATTTAACCTCATTTCCGTCTTTGGCCAACATAAAACTTGTAGATCTCATCGAGATCTACAAATTTCATGTTTTGAGTTTTTCCAAATTCGGCCCCCTCTTCTCTCTACACGTGTATCTTCTTCCAGCCACTCAAAGCAGGCCACGTGGCACCCTCTGGTTGCGCCACGTGGCCCGCTTTCCCTTGCCTCATCCGCCTGCATTCTCAGCCGTTGGATCGCGCTTCAGATCCAACGGCCCCGCTGTGTCCACGCGCGCCTATTGCCTCAGCCATTGATCTTCTCCGCCCTTTGATCATCACCGTTCGTCCGCGCCTCTTCCAGAGCTCGCCACGTGGCGGCAGATGGACCATCTGATCGAGCCCATCTCAGCCGCTCCTCCGTTGGCGTCCCTCAGCCGCTTGATCAGACCCTCGGTATCATCCAAACCGCCCGATGGCACTTCGTCCGCAGCTCGCCACGTGGCTCCACCGCAGCCCATCATCACCGAGCCCCCGATCTAATCCTACCCGCCCACCACGCTTCGATCACCACTGTTGGATCACAAGATCCAACGGTGGAGACCTCGTCTCCTACCTCCGGCGCCCCTCTCTCCCACGTCCCCTGCCTTGCGGGAGGGGCGCCCCCTTCCTATTCTTGGAAGCACCTCATCCACCTTCTCCGACCACCAGCACCACCAAGATTGAGGGCACTCCTCCCTCACCCTCGCCAGCTCCCTCGCTTCCCACGATCTCCACCATAGAAGCCCCCACGTCGCCCACAAACCTCGCCTCGTCGCCAACACTGCTGCCACCTCCATCCTTTAAATACTCCACCACCGGCAACCTTCAGCCGCATCCGCCACTCCAGAGAGCATCCCTGAGCTCTGATCCTCCAGTTGGTGACAGCAATTCGACGAATCATCGAGCGACGAAGGGCATCAGCTCCGGCGAGATGCACGACAGCTCCGCCGTGTCACACCTGCTCCTCCAAGTAGCTGCACGAGCTCGGGACCCTACCGATCCCTAGAGCGACGACCCTGGAACTCGAGACCGAGCTCCGATCCCCAGGTAAACCCCTCCATTCCTCCTCCGATCTTCTTCTTATTTTCCTTTTGTTTTCTCTGATTTTATTCGCCGTCACCGGTCACTCTCTCGCTTCCCTTTCATCTCGCCGAGCTTCGCGTCGAAGCTCCCATCCTCGCTGACTATTCCGCACCTTCCGACGACGCACGTCAACCTCCATCGACTTCCAGCTCCGCCATTTGGCTGGAGCTCCATCGCCCGACCGCCTCCCTTCGCCTTAGGCCTCGCCAACCATCCTCACGTCTTCACAAACACACGCACGAGCTCCGGCTCTAGCTTTCACACTTGCAGGTACCTTGCTGCTCATTGAACGGACGCTCGCCGGAGACGCCCTCGAGCTTCATCGCCAGCAACTTCAGGCCGCCCTCCGACACTCCTGAGGCCACCGGAGGTTTCGTCGACCATCCGCGCATCTTCTGGGATATCTCCGACAAGTCGGAGAGCGCCAGCGCCTCGAGGAAGGACGGGCGGAGCTACAGCACTTTCGCCGGAGCCCCGCCTTCTTCTCCGCAGGCGGCGGAGGATCGTCGGAGCAGACGAGCAGCTGCCGTTCGATCACATCGATCGAACGACCCCCACATCGCCACGCGTCCCCTCACCGCAGCAGCTTCCCACCGTCGATCGCTCCTCTGATCCAGCGGCCCTCAGCGAGCCACGTCGCCGTCTTCATCGAGCCCAGAGGCCGTTGGATCATCATCGATCCAAAGGCACGAGGTCACGCCACGTGTCAGCACCGACACCCCTCGGATCCATCTTTATCCAAGGGCCTTCAGTACGCCACGTAGCCTCGGCCCGAACCTCCTCTCCGAGCCTAGGTTCGGGTCGCACGAACCTCACTCCAGACCTCCAAGGCGTCCGAGCCTCGCTCCGAGCCTAGGCCGCCCACGTGAGGAGCACGTGCGGCCTGGGTAAATTGCACAGAGGCCCCTGGAGCTTTCCAGATTTGCAAAGAGGTCCCTGTGAAGCAGACCCCACGTGTGGAGCACGTGTACTGTGGAGAATTTGTACAAGAGTCCCCCGCATTATAGGTAATTGCATTTTAGTCCCTTTCTGCATATTTGCTTATTATATTTTTAATTTTTTTATTGCATTTACACCCCTGTATTTGCACGCATCCCTAGGTTGCATTTTACTTCATTTTGCAAATCTAAAAATTGCATGTTGTTGAGAATTTTATCCTCTGTCTATTGGTCCACGTGTCACATTTTTGTAATTTCAGTAGAATTATTAATGAATTGATTGGTGAATTTTTGACATATTTTGCCCAGTGACACCTTTTGATTTATAGTTAATTCTCTGAGCTTCCAAAAATCATCAAAAATTCACAGTAGCTTAAGGACAATATTCTTAACATACTATAAAAATTTCATTTCATTTGCACGCATATCGAGGCCTAAATAAATTGTTGAGTGATTTTCTTAATTTAATTTTAGTTAACTCATTTCATAGTGAAATTAAGATCTGTCAATTTTCCTAGGTCCCTTATCATTAGAGCTATCTAGGATAATTTTAGATCTTGAAAAAATTGTGGTTTGATATTTATTAAAAATTAAATATTGAAAATCACCCTGTCTGCTCATTTAATTCACAGTAAATTTATTCAGTGTCGAAAATTTCCAAAAAACATAGTGTAGGTCACTTTCATCATCATTAACCATCTGGCCAATTTTCATAATTTTTGGACTTAATTTGATATATTAATTAAATTGAAACGTTAAATTGGCTTGCATTTTCCGCATAAGTCTGCATAAAAAGTAAAAAAAGACCAAAAAAATTACTCCTCGAAAATCAACACTCGGACACTTGCTAAAATTCACCTAAGGAGACAGATGCCTCCCTGAGATCGACCTTGGACTCCACCAAGTAAAAAAATATTTGCCGCTTGAAATTAACTTAACATTAATTGATAAGTGGTTTTTGATTAACCCCTCGTATCCGACTGCAACGAAACATATTAATTAATTTGGACATTAATTTGACCGAGTTAACTAATGGTGCGCGGCGGTTATCAATGACCGAAAACATCTGGAGGGGACCCGCAAGGAAGGCATACTTCAAGGTTGATGGTAAAACCTTGAGCTCAGGTGGGGTCTGAATCGGCTCTGTAACGACCTCTGTAACTGCACTAGTAGAAGTTATATGATCTATATTATGTAAATTGCCCACCATGGCTATTGTCGGGTCAACAAATAGAATATCTGAAAGATCTGTAATGCATGGTCTCTGCTAAGAAAGGAGGACATCATCAGGATGTTCTGTGATCTCATCAACAAGGGTTCAGATATCTCAGCAATAATCTCAAAAAATGTGACTCTCATCAATGCATATCTCAGGAAACTCAGCATGTGGCTCAGATATCTGGACCTCAAAACTCTCAGAAGGAGGTATATCATCAGTAGGCTCAATATGATGTGTCAAAAGAATATGAGAGGGTACCTCTAAAAATTCATATTGGTCCTCAGAAATCAGTTCATAATGTCCAATAAAAAACACATTAATAGGATCAATAAGGGGACTTATGTCAATTATGCTTTCCAAAAGGTCCTTCTGGGAAAGGAACTCCTGGGTATCTATGAAATTGGTAAAAATATCTATCTCTTTAAATTTCGCAAGAAAATCACAATCCTCAGGATCTGATGTAAATGTTTGTCTCTCATCTACTGTTGGTGGTGGTGATAGGATCGTGGATCATCTCTATTTTTACCTTCTCACTACTAGAGTGAAAGACGATCTCCCTAATATCGTAATCAACTACTGGTTCAATCATTCAGAGTAACGGATGACCTAGTATGATTGGGGTATGGAGTAACGATGCAGGTGTGTCCATATCCATGAAAACAAAATCAATAGGGAATTTCATTCCCTAAACCGTTACAATAATGTCCTCTAAAATCCCCCTCGACCTCTTGATCGATCTATTAGCAAACTGAAGGATCATCCTGGTCGATTAAAGAGGTCCTAACCCAAACTCTTTGAGTAGATAGGATGGCATGAGAGTAATGGAGGAACCACTCTCGTGAAGAATGCGATCAAATTCATGATCGAATATTTGTCAACGGATGTGATGTGCTCCCTTATCTTTCTTTTTGAGTGGAAGGTTACTAATGACATGAATTGTAGACATGGTCAGGATATGTTTTCTGTCTTCTTTCATTTGTTCTATTTTGTTTGACACTTTTGTGTACATGCTTCTTTCATTCTCTTTTTCACTGCAGGCATGTACTCCACGACCTTATGAAGTGGCATGTCTAAAAAGATGTTATGTAAGATCTCAACCACTCCAGGATCAGGTAGGGTTGTTTTTAGTTTTTTGATTTATTAAAAGCAAAAGGAAATGACACAAAATCAGAAGAAACATTCAAATGCTTATTTTGATTATTCAAGAGAGAATCCTCATTTACAATATGACAAACGGAATCAGTATGTATAGTTTTATCCAAAATATATGCAGGAAAAACAGAATCTAAAATAGGGTAGACTATTGTTGCTTTTGTAGAAGAAGGACCCACAAGTAGTGTATTCTCCTTCTCGGTTGGCGGTGGTCTGCATCTGCTTCGTGAAGGTGAAGATGGTGGTGAAGGCGGTGAAACTCCAGACTCGGGTATTGCTACACTAAATATCTCGACTGCTTATCAAGAAGATGATGTGGAGGATGAATCTCTCTCAGTGGCTCGATGTCTCAACCCCAACTGGTGTGCATGTGGATGCAATCTCCTACCACTCTTTAGATGAATGGTGTCAGATGAACATGTCAAATCAAGGTACATACTTGTCTCGTGTATGGATGGTTCACAGGGTACCTGCTCCTAACGTCTGAAATTGTTGCAGTTGGCCTCGACCTATGCAGGAATTAATGTCTTTGTGGAGGTTAGGTCATCGATCCTCTGATCTAGTTCATTCATGTTCTTCATGAGAAGTGCAATCTAATCAAGTGCAGGATTTGTTGAAGGGACCTCTAGATGCTCAATGATAGGTTGTCGCTGAGACTGATAGTGTGGAGGCTGTTGATATCCATATTACTGATGATAATGAGGATGAGGAGAAAAATATAAAGATTGTTGCTGATTGTAGGGATGTGGAAAATAAGCAGACTGATGTTACTGGCCATGTCTCTAGTTTTGGAAGTGATGTGGAGACTGATACTGAGGTTGGAATTGTTGGTGATGGTACTGTTGCAGTATGCCTCCTTGAAATTGGTGGGAGGGTATCTAACCCTGCTGGGAACCCAACAGGCTTTGCCTAGTAGGTGGGATTGCACTCTTGGTCGAACCAGATATCGTTCACCTCCTGATTGATAGCGAGTGGTGGAGCATACTGCTAAGGAATGTACGGGTCATCTTGTTGGTATGGGACAATATGTTGTGAATGTTGTGGGACTTGATCAGGAGTCTGTACATAATAAATGTGTTGAATTGTGGATGGTCCTCCGATACTCTATAGGGTGGGTGTGGAAGAAGTCTGCTCCCGAGCAGAAGTGTCAGTTGCTGCACTCATGCTCTGTTATGTGCTGATCGTACCGACAAGAAGCTCCAGATGGTTCATTATTTCATCCAACTTGTCAAGTTTCTTCGTCCTTTGTTCGATCACTTGGAGCTTCTATAGCTCCTTGTATAATTTCTCAACTATATCAAATTTCGATTGGTTATTTCCAATTATGGTCAGATCAGAATTATCCACCCTGTCCACTTCATGTGATGTCATCATATGAACAACCTTGTGGGGTACTGCATGAAAGGTAACAGGATGCTTCTGAAATGCACGTGAGGAAGAAAGAGATACTGAGCTCTCCTCCATCTCCTCAAAAATATGATAAAGGACATCTTCCTCCTTGTTGAAGTGACTTCCCCCACAAGCAGCATCTACCGGCTTCTAATTTGCTATGTTTAACCTCCCAAAGAAATTTTGCCCTAAGCTTGTCTTGGGAATATCATGGTGGGGGCACTTCTCCATCGAGTCTTTAAATTTTTTTCCATGCCTCGTGAATAGTCTCATGGGACATCTAGGAGAAGTTAGAAATTAATGATCGCATTTGATTGAGACATCAAAGAGGGTAATATTTGTTCAAAAATATGGACCTCATTTATCCAATATAATGCCTTGTCCATCAGACTAAAGGGGAAGGTTGTCATCTTTACTACATCTAATGGGACATTCAAGTAGTGTATTATTCCACATATGTGATTAAACTGTTGGAGGTGTACATAAGGTTCTTCATTGATATTTACGTGGAATATAGGGAGAAGTGGCAAAATCGTAGGCTTGAGCTCAAAATGCCCATGAATCATAGGGATTTGAATCCCTGAATTCATTTGTCCTGCCCTTGGATTATAAGCATACTTTAATGTAAGCTTAGCCACTGGCTCTATAGTATTCTCCTCCATTCCCACCTCCTCTATCCTCCTCTCTCATATCATGCCTCAGTTCGATAATCATATCCCTCAATGCTTTTGAAAGTCACCCTATTCTATCAATTATGCTTGAATTAATTGAATCGAGGCTAACATGGTGGTGTTGAACTTGGATTGCTCAACCATGGAACCCTTTCCTTTAGGTGGCATCAAGTGTACTGAATCGATTTCTACAAGTGTAAATTGCAATGGATTAGTCCTTAAGAAAGATGGAGTCCCAGATGATAATTCAAGATTAGAGCCAATCTTGAACAACGGATTGATGGATGTGATGAAGGGTGAAGTGGAGAAAGAGGTATACTCAGGAAGTAAGTCCTCACGAGCAGAAGAAGACTGGCTTGGATTGCGAAATGAGTCCGTAAAGTCCACTCCAATCCGACATCTTCGATATGAAGAGGTGAGATGCAAGAACACGAAGGCCATACAAGAAGAGAATGAGTAAAAGGTGCGAAGTACACGGAAGGATCTCTAGAACTAGCGATCAAACACAATAGAAACCCCATTTTCACCAACTCAACATAAGTGGAGATCGTACGAGTTCGGCCTTTTATCTTTTCAATTTTAGTTGATGATAAATACAATCTTTGAAAGAGTTAACGAGCTATTAAGTGCGTGTATTTCTCTAAAGACTGACCTGATTATTACGACTAGTAGCACCTACTTTCATCCAGTATGGAAGTAAGTACGGACCGTAAAAACAACTACCCGTTACTTGGGGATGGAGCCTTACACATTGTCCGCTAAACCAAACCACCTAGTCTACAAAACGTTTATCGGCTACCCGCATTCCCTCATTGAGAAGTAGCTAATTGTTTTTGTATAACCAATAGTCTATATGAAACTCCTGGCTTGGCTCTATCCTAGTGTTCGTCTCTCTCTCTCTCACTTGCAAGAAAAATGAAACAATGTGGGGATTACTCTCATCAAAACAATTGGTTTTGTCCTTACGTTTGATTTTTAGGGTCGAGTTTCCTTTAGCAGTCCATGTTTTACAAGTTATCATTTTTTTTGAATATTTTCAATAAATCTCCTAATGAGTGTCCAATTTCCTTTTTAATATGTGAGTTAAAACAAGGGAGGAAATCAATAATGCCAATGCGTGATTAAATACAATGATGCATGCAGGGGTTAGAGATGTGTACCTTGTCGCCAACACTCTACATACATGGTATCTGCGCAAAATTTATATACAAAAAATAAAAATAATCTAAATGATACATGTGAACCGTCTAGAAATAGCTTCTATTAGCAGGCAAGAACCAGTTAAATTTGACTAAGTTCAATTACGCTCTACTCTAAAGGTACAAAAATTCTTGTTTAGGGATTTGGACCTAATTAATTACCTAGATCAAATAAGTTAATTAAAGCAATCACTAAAGGCTCATGCACATAAAACCGGGTCAAAACAAAGATATAAAGCGATAAAAACAAAACCGATGAGGTCCCCAAGTGCACCAGAACATGGCAAAAACAGACCCCGCAAACAAAGTATATAGTATCTTTTTTACAAAAGTTTTTTATTGTCTAAAATTATGAAATAAATCAAAACTATTTATGCTCCAAAAGATGATCTCTTTCGAAATTTTCTTCTCCTCTTCCTACGCTCTCCTAAGGCTCAGTGGAGAATCAAGACACCTTCGCTTTGCTTGGGTGCATCGGTGCTCTGAAGATTAATGCCCTCGCTCATCGAGCTCTCACAAGAAAGAGGTAATAAAAGATAATGTAAGAATTTTTAGTTATGAAAATAGGAGAAAGTATGAATTAAATATAGGTAATTGACACAATGGGATAAATGTAGGAAAATATAGACAGAGAAAGGAAAATCAAGTATATACAGCCTAAGAATAGTAGGCCAAAAGAAAAATTTTACCCTCATTGTGTCTCCGCAGCAATGATGCCATTTTGTTGAGAGAAATTCTCTAGGTTTTTATTTGGATTGATTATTAACACATGTCATCTCAACCCAAAGTAGCATCAAACAGCCCACCCCCACCAACTCTCCCCCCCCCCCGTCCCACATACCTGCTTAGTCTGCACCCCCCCCCACCCCACCCCCACCCCCCACCCCCCCCAACGTCCCCGCCTAGTGGCCTACCAAGCACTTGCTTGTTGCTCCTGTCTCATGCTTTCATCAGCCCAGAAGATGATAATGAGTTGGGGTTGAATTTCCGACAATGTCATTCCTGATAGGTTCTTTGAGATTTTTGATCTCAGAGCGAGACAGATAGAAAGTCCGAGTAATGAACCTACCTCTTAGTCTTTCTTCACGACCTCGTCTGACTATGTTGACAAAGCTAGCTCTTTGATGGCCCCTGACTTCTTCTTCGATGTCAATTTCCCCTCTGACTTGCTCTTGGATGTACGGGTGGACCTCGCGAATTATAAAGGGTAGACTTGGCCAGAAAGAAGCACTTGATTGTTCTTAAGCAAAAATAAATACAAAAAATGTAGCAAGAGAAATTACTATGTAATTTACCTGTATAGCTAACAGGATCGAACTCAAGGAGGCTACAAAAATCATGACATTTATATTAATAATTAAAAAAATCAATGCAAAGAATAAAGGAATTCCTAAATCAAACTATGCTTGATTTCTGTGTTTTAGAGCTTTGTATATTTTATGGATTTTTATTTTATAATTTTTATTTGTTTTTCTATTTTTTACTTTTTAAAATTATTCAAAAGATATATTTTATATTTTCAATGGAATATTAAAAAATAAGCAAAGAAAATAATTCACTCTTTTTGGAATTTTTAACTTCAGCACATATACACAGAAAATTGGACTAAAATTATTTTTAGGATTTTTAACTTTTTCTGATTTTTATGAGTTTTACATAATTTTACTAATTTTAAAGACTTTTAAATTATTGAAAAATAGTGAATAATGTAAACAGATTGCATTGTGAATATTTTGGTATTTTAAAATAATAAAGAAAAACAAAATGGATCAAATAGATACAGAATAAAAAATATCTTTTATTTTTCAGACGGCTATTAGGATTTTTTGTATTTTTAATTGAATTTTAATGAATTTTTAATATTTTTAATACTTTCACTACAAGTCGGTGGCTCTAAGGGGACGGTCAAGAACCGTCCTTTTTGATGTTATAACCGTCCCTTCTGATCAGAGGGGATGGTCTCAGAGTCGTCCCTTCTGCCACCGTCTCATTTGATTAGATGCAACGCTTACCATGAATGTATCTTTTAATCAACCATTGGGGACAGTCGGAACCGTCCCTTTAACATTAAGGAATGGAGACGGTTCCGACCGTCCCTAATACCACGAACAGTAGGGACGGTTTCAACCGTCCCCATACTAGAAGCTTAGGGGACGGTGACAACCGTCCCCAATGGTCAGACATCATTTTGAGACGGACACAGAAGACCTATGGGGACGGTTACAATCATCTCCATTAGGTCCCACTAGTCGATATCCGCGATAGTGAGTCGATGTCAAACGGAAGCGACGGTCGAAATCGTCACATACGTCACGTAACGGGGATGGTTGTGACGTCCCTTCCATGAAACGGTCCTTTTGTGACGCCAGTAGAAGGCTTTAAGGGACGGTTGAAACAATCCCTTATATCCCTCATTGACACAAATTTGAGGCGGCAAGGTCCTTAGAAGAGGACGGGACAGTTATAACCGTCCCTCTTGAGAATCATAGGGGACAGTCGTAACCGTCCCTTCCGTTAGATAGGGCTATAGGGACGCCAACAGAAGATCGTTAGGGATGATTTCAACCATCCCCTTTGGTTCCCATAGTCGCTAAAAGGAGACAGCGGGTGTCTAACATTCGGACGGGACGGATATAACCGTCTCCCTTGGTACTTAACGGGGACGGTTGGAATCGTCCCATCTACGTTGGGGTCTATAGCGACGCCAATAGAAGAGTATAGGGGATGGTTGTAACCGTCTCCATTAATCTTTGAAAGGCAAAAATGCGTCCCCTCAGCTATCTTGGACATGTGGGACGTTTCTGTAGCACCTTAGGGGACGGTTACTACTGTCTCCAGTACCCCCTGACAGCAAAAAAAAATACTAGATTCATGGTATTTTTTTCATGATCCCTCTGCAAAACCAAATAAGACACTTAATAAAATCAAAATTTAACACCATAGTAGTTACAAAGAAATAGTTTTTCAATACTACATCATTGTAGGCACTACTAGAAAGATTACAATAAAAAGTTTAAGAAAAAACTAAAATTTACTACATCGATGGTTATCTATTCTGATTCTTCACTCTTGTTTCTCTCCTCCTCACTCTCCTCATCGTCGCTGAGTTGTGCATGTTGTACAGGTGGTGTGGCTTGGCTTCGAAGACGGCTTATGTAGGACATGACATTCTCCATGTCCATACGCATCTTAGCCATCTCTTCATCTTGTGCATGCATCTTTGCCTTAACTTCGCGCAGCTCCCTCTCCATCTCTCTTTCTCTCTGGCTCCCTTGCGAGGAAGCCTGTGACCCACTAGCATCACCCATTCTGTACCATGTACGGATCGTTTCTCCACGTCCTCTGCAACGGATGTGTCCACTGTGTTCTAGACCAGTGGCTTGGTAGAAGGCATCATTGGCGGACAACGGGGGAGTGCTCGTCCCCGTGCTATCTAGCGAGGAGGTGGTGGAGAGCCTAATCATTTCTTCATGCATGTATAGAAATATTAAATATTTTCAATATATTAACATAAGTCATTCTATAAGTTAAAAATAAATATTACTTACATGAATTGGTGCGTAGGTGTCATCAACCCACTGCACTTCTCCTCCTAAATCTCGGCTCTTTGACCCAACAAAAACCTCTATGCGGGTCATTTCTCTTTCGTTATCCCTCAACTTAAAAAACATAAAAGAAGTTTTTAAAATAAATTGTTCTTCCAAACTTAATCATTCTAAAAATTTTTTAAATACTTACAAAGTCATGCTTCAATTGTTTGGTGTTCTTCCTTCCCATCTTATGGGTGGACCTGAAGCCTTTGGAGCGATTCGCCGTATTTTTTATAGAAAACACCTGAAATTAAACAAACTTAGTACAAACATAAAATAAATTATTAATAAAAAATATATATACCGTGAACTCCTCACTGGACCAAAAATTAATCAACTCCCTCCATTGATCTGGTGTAACAACAGGTGGGACGTTCTGCACAAGCTACTCATATGGAATCTAGGGGTTGTAATACTAAAAACGGAAAATAAATGTCGCCAATGTTTAAATATTTCGTTATAAAAATATAAATATCTTGTTACCTTCGCCTTTATGCTTCCTTTGTATCGACGCAACAACTCAGCGACATGCGAGAGAATCTGGGATTCGACATGGGCATTTCGTTCCCATGTAAAGACAGCCTTGTACAACAAACATAATAAACATTAGTATAATAAAATAGTAAAAAATCATTTTTTTTATTTTAGAATACCTCCAAATCAGAAAGTATGGCAGCCTTGACAGCATAAGGAAGCTGTCGAAAGTTGTGGCTCGTGATGGGGACACGTGTATGAGCAACCTGCCCAAGGTAGATCTGAAACTCCGCGGAGTTCTCTCCCACCGCATCTCTGCCAACAATACGTACATGTAACGTCTGCCTGGGTGTAAGACGATCCAGGAATCTACACTGAGACGGTCCACGTGGTCTCTGGGTACCTCCACTTCCTGCATCGGAAGAACCTACCTATGGTTGCTGAGGAGGTTCGGGAACCTCCCGAATACGTCTGGGTCTAGGAGCCATCTTTGCAATTCAAACCTAGTTATTTTAAAAAATACATTTATATAGATCTGAATAAATTCAATTATTTGAATATAAAATAAAAAATAGCATTACCTAGTGTTGCTTTACCAACGTCGTTGTCTAATACTTCATGAAAAAAATCACTTGAGTTATTTTGGTATGCAACGTCATTGTCTAATACATCTTCCTCTTCGTTAACATCGAAGAAATCTCTCGGTGTTGTCCTAATGGGTATAATGCATCCACTAATTGAGTTATCTGGAACATAGAAGACATGTTCTACCTGACTGGCAAGCGCATACAGCTCATTGGTCTTCAATTAACATGTTTGCTTTAAAGAGAGAACTCCATTTCTATCCTTCTTGTAACCTAATCCAACGCGACCCACATCGAGCCAGATGAAATGAAATAGAACACACCTTGCATCATGTGTAAAACATGTTTCTAGTATATCAATAATATTGCCATAGTATCCGTCAATTTCAGCACTAAGATCGGCTTTCACTATTACTCCAAAACGCTGTGATGTTTTATTTTCATCAATTGACTTTTTTCGAAATATGAATCCATTAACGATATAGCCGGAATGTGATACTACTATTGAGTATGGAGTCCTGTGGATTATATCGAGATTCGTGCTCCACCGTTAATCTTTTGTAACTTTTAATAGTTCAATATTATCCCTGAACCATTTAAGAAAGAATCAACCTCATCTATTTGCATCAAAATATAATAATGAATAAGGTCTCTTTCATCGTCTGAAATACTGTGACGGGCACTCTTTAGGATAGCTCATTCTTTTTGTTGAAAAATCCAAAGTTTGTTTGGATCTTCTGTCCACAATTCACCATCATTATTTCGTTTGAACCGATCGAATCTAATACTCTTGCCATCATCCATATACATGTCACAAAATGTAATACATTCTTCACATAAATATCCCTCGGCAATGCAACCTTCAGGTGCAGCTTTATTAAACACCATATTCCTTAATTTCTGAAGATATCTTTCAATTGGATACATCCATCGATACTATACAGGACCACATATTCGAGCTTCGCTCGCAAGATGAATAATTAGATGTACCATTATATCGAAAAATGTAGGTGGAAAGAGCTGCTCCAGCTTACATAAAGTGATAACAATATATGTCTCTAGTCTAAATAACACTTCAGGATCTAAAGTCTTCGAACACAGGACTTTAAAAAACTGGATGAGTTCAATTAGTGGCTGCAAAACATCGGGATGTTCAACTCCTCTGATGGCCAATGGGAAATGAACTTGCATCAATACATGACAATCATGAATTTTTAATGCTGATATCTTTCTTTCCGCCAGATTTATACATCTACTTATTTGAGAGGAGAATCCATCAGATACTCTAATTGATTTAATAAAATTGAGTATCTTATCTTTGTCAGCACTGGATAAAGTATACACCGCTTCGGGAATTATTACTCTAGAATTCTCTGACTCTATCGGATGTAGTTCGGGCTGGATACCCAACTGTATTAGATCACGTCTAGCTCGCAAACTGTCTTTCGTAGTACTAGAAATATTTAAAATCCAAGAATATTTTTCATAACATTCTTCTCTATATGCATCACGTCCAAGTTATGACGGACTTGTAAAGTATGCCAATAGGGTATCTCCTGAAAGAATATACTTTGTTTCCGCCATCCACCAGATGCCTTCCTCTTAAATAATCAGCCTAGAGAGTAGTTGCCCAAAATTTTTTGTTCCATCAACATTGCGCTTCCTGATCGGCGATTCAAACTTAACTGACGTCCAAACAACTGTCCATCAAACTTGTAATTATTTTCACTTCTTAGCCATCTATGACTTACAGGTAAGAAATGACGATGTCCCAAATAACAATGTTTCATACTCGTACTTAGCCATGTCGAATGTGTTTTATCCATACAAACAGGACATGCGAGTTTACCTTTCCTACTCCATCCCGATAAATTAGCATACGCGGGAAAGTCATTAATTGTCCACAATAAAGCACACATTGTAAAGAACTCTTTCTTTACCGCGTCATACGTACTCACTCCAGAATTCCACAGAATCTTTAGTCCATCAATCAATGGTTGCATATATGTATCTATCGCATTACCTGGCCCCTTTGGACCAGGTATCAATAACGACATCATCATAAAAGAAGATGCCATCGACATCCATGGTGGCAGATTATATGTAACAAGTATCATAGGCCAAATAGAGTAACTTGTACTCATATTTCCGAATGGATTAAAATAGTTGGAAGCAAGACCCAATCGTACATTTCTTACTTCTTCAGAGAACGATGGATACATTTCATCGAATTTCCTCCACTCCTCTGTATCTGACGGATATCACATATACATCTTTCTTTTTGATATTACTGTGTCATATCATCATTCTAGTTGTTCTTTCACATGAATATAATCGCTGTAATCGGGGAATCAAAAGAAAGAACCGTAAAATCTTCTTCGATTTTTTCCTCTTCGAATCATGACCCATAGTCTTATATCTGCTACTTTTGTAGTCAGGACATGTATCTAAATTTTAATAATCCTTCCAATATAAAATACAGTCATTCGGACATGCGTCAATTTTCTCGTAGTTTAGTCCAATTGCGCGGAATCTTGACTTAGCATCCTTCCAATCCTTTGGAAATTTTTCTGGATTATTTAATAAGGTCCTAATCAACTATAAGACATCTGTTATTGTAACCGTTGTACATCGATTCTTCACTTTTTATCTTAAACATCTCCAAAAGAAAACGTAATCGAGACATTTTGATTCCTGAGCATATCGGCTTTTCTGCATCTTGTATTTTTTCAAGTAAGGTATCCGGAAGCGATTCCATCATTTCATCAGTGTCATGTACTCGAATATTATCTATCATCTCAAACATAGCATCACGGTCATGTGTTTCAGAGATATCTCTTTCAGTGTCAACTTGGACATTATTATATTCTTCTAAAGTAACTCCTTCACCATGATACTTCCAATTCATATAATGAAGCCAAAAACCATTTAATATCAAATGCTCGTAAACTATGGTTCGATTTTGATCAGAGTGTTCTTGCATCTTATGCAAGGACAATGTATCCTATCTCCTTCACCTCCTACAATATGATAGAGTGACTCATATCAAAAATCCTAGTCTAAGAATCTGATAACTCCTTTGTTATATGTCCGATAATCATCAAATCTTTTGTTCATCCAACTTTTGTCCATTGCCAAAAGGTAAGATCCAAAGTTAATTATAATGTCAGTTTCTCTTACAAATCAGTTCTATATCACTCTTAATATATTTTACAGTTGTAATAATCCGGAGACCATATCTAAGTTTTAATAATGTATGTTGAGTTATATATTTAAATTAGAACGCCATAACAACTATGTTTTTGATCCTATGAACTAAACTATTAAGCATTTAAAATACTACATTACGAATAGTTCATTTTTACAAAGACTAAGCTATTATTTTAAAAAATCTATACAATCATAAGAAAGAATAACATATTAAAAAATTACTAAAAATAATAACTAAAAAACTTACAACCAAATAAGAGGATGAAATCAAGGCGGAGGGAGGTGGCTTCGGAGGGGAAGAGGATGGCGGGGAAGTCGGGCACCAGCGATAGGGAGGAGGCCGTGCGGGCGGAGGGCGAGCAGGTGGAGGTCGAGGGGGCAGAGGACGAGCGGGCGGAGGAGGAGGGCAATCGAGCGGAGGGCGAGCGGGAGGCGGCAGTACAGGCGGAGGGCAATGGATTCGGCGATGGCCGTACGGGCCAAGGGCAGTGAGCTGAGGAGGAGGGCGAGAGGGCAGAGAGGGCGAGAGGGTAGTGGGCTGAGCGAGTGAAGAATGAGGAATGGATTCGGCCGGAGAGGGTATAGGACCATCGGGGACGGTCGTCCGAACGTCCCCTATAAGAATAATCGGGGACGGTTATAAGTGGACCGTCCCCTTTGGTTGCAAATATTTGGCGGAGCGCGCCAACTAGATAGACATTGGAGACGGTTACACAACTGTCCCCTATAACCAACTATAGGGGATGGTTACCACCATCCCCTATACTTTCGTATACGCGACGGCAACAGTGGAGTAAAAGGGACGGTTAGGATCGCCCCCTAAAGTACCCGGGAAGATAAAGAACAAGTTGAGGCTCTCCTAGTAAGGGATGGCTATATAACCGTCCCTAAAGGTCAAATAACGACGACGGTCGTTAACGACCGTCGCTATTACTCTAGACACGGGACGGTCAGCCTACAACCGTCCCCTATACTAGTATAGGGGACGGTTGCTCCATGACCGTCCCCAATAAGCATCCCCAAAGGCCGTCCAGTTTGTAGTGTTTCAATTTTTATGGTTTTTATAGATAATAAAAATATGAAACTTGGATAGGAATTTAAATAAAATAAAAGAAGCAAGTAGAAATTTTTTATAATTTTGGAAAAAGTTTTGTAATTTTTATTGAATTGTTTATGCAAGAAGGACATTTTATGGAGTTTTTGAATTTTAGTGAATAATAAAAATAAAGAAAATATGAAATAAAATGGTATAAATTTTTGTGGACTTTTTAAACGCATTTTGTTATTTTTTTTAATTTTAACATGCAAAATAAATATGCAGACTTATAGGGACTAAAATGCAATTAATCCAAGTTCTAAGGCTGATGGTAACAATTATGAAAAAAAGTGGTGCTAATGATGTAAAAATCATCAAATCTCGCGTGCCCAGGTGCCCCGCTGGAATGGACCAAAATGTAGATAAATTAATTCTGGGGTCCAAACAGTAACACAAAACATGTGATACTTTTATTGCAATTTAACAATAAAGCACATGTTAAGAATGCAATAAATTCAAACAGAACTCATTCGTAATAAAAATAAAATGCAGGGTATAAAATGTAAATGTTCTATTTAAAATAGAACGACTCGTGTCCACGTAGGGACTTTAATGCAAATAAATTAAAGAAGGAAATAGGATTCCAATTTTAAGCTTCAAGTGACATGGGCCATTGAACGACCTTGATGAACTGCAACTCTGGTCGGACGGCTGGATGATAATGTGGATTGGGCAGTTTGATATGCTCTTGATGCTTAAATCTTTGGCTCAGAATTGGGGTTGAATCGACGGTGGAGATTGAACCCGGCTCCGCATTCTTGATCGTGTAGTTGTAAGGACACCTCGACGAATTGAGAAGAGTCTCCGACTTGATGAGTTTTGAATTCGTGGATCCCCCTCGTTTCTCACCCGATCTGCTTCACATCACACTCAAAAGGTAGCCATTTGTGTTCTGTGTCTGTTGATCACCTTAGATCCTCATGAAATCTCCAGGGCATGGATCTGGAAGGTGATGAAGAAGTCTGCTCCAGGAGCCTGCTTCAAACCTTTGTATTTTCTCTTTGTATTGTTTTTGGAGCTCCTTGATCTACAAGGGATTGTTGATGCTCAGAGGTATGCTCCGACCAAGAATTAGGTCAAAATAGTATGGAATGATGGGCGAATGGAGGTCTCCAACGTAGATGTTCGGAGGGGAGACTGAGCTCATGATTGGGGATGATCATAAGGTGAACAGATGGTGGAAGGGATGGCGAAAAGACGAGGCAAAGATGTTTGCGTAGTCGGAATATGGTTTAGATGATCAGAGCTCCTCAACTCTGAAGATCGGAGGTTGGAAGTGATTTATGGATCAAAGCTAAAACAGGAGTTGAATGACATAATTGAAAGTGTAAGATTAAAGATTAGCTAATAACAAGTACCTACGGTGGAGAATCATGTGGAAATCGCCCTTGATCTCTTCTAGCTAGCAGAGAGTCGGAATGTGACAGAGCTCACGGCAACGTAGGTAAATTGTGTGATCTAAACATCAAACTAGCCTCAAGATCGGACATCAACTTCGATGTCACCAAAGAAAACTTCTCCCACTCTATCAAAGATGGATTAAAGGCCAAAAGAAGGACTAAGAAGTTACGGGAGGTTTGGCCTGGTATATATAGGTGTCACTCTAGCGAGTTTTTGAATTTGAAATGAGAGCGGTTCGCAGAGTGTGACGTCCTGCCCCTCCGGCTACCGAAACCGACGGGACGGGAGCGTCGGACCTACGGTCCAAATATGCCCACGATCTATGATACTCAACAAATCATCTTATGCACATTAGATTAACATTTGAAATAGAAATAACATCAGGAGAATAATGTGAACTGGAAAGTAAAATGCAACATCCATTCTCATTGATAATGATCATCAAGTCCATGTCCATAAAATGAGATATATCACATAACTATAAACTTGTAGAAGAAGTTCTCCAATATCTCATTACAATGTCTCTCAATAATAACATAAAATGATGCGGAAGTAAATAAGTTACTCTAAATAGGATGCACCCTGTCTGGTGCAAGTACAACGTAGGAAGTTCTGATCTCCTCAAAAGACCGCTACTGTGGCGGCTGCTGCTCAGGTACACCTGTTGGGTTCACACGAGGGAAACATTATGATCAAATGCCCAGTAACGAGACAAACACTATAATGAATAATGTAGGGGTAAGAAAAGAAAGTATACTCAACTTTATTTAATGGTATATGCATGTATAAAAAAATTAGAAAGAACACCAAGTCATTCTAACTCACATTAGATCACATAACAGTTGATTTTTATTTATTCATATATTAATCATTTCAGTGTTACCACAATGATCTTGATATTTCTACATGTTGGTTGGAGTCCACAACGGTATAAAAATTTCCAACATCGATTCATTAATCATTTCTAGTATTATTTTAGCACACGCGAGTACGCGACTCGCAGGCCTCCGCTACATGGGAACCTGTTTGTCATCATGGATAAACCTCCAAGTGCCTCTGTGCAACTAGAACAGGAAAAAGGATCTAAACCTCAAATTCTCCAACTTCAAACCATATCTCGGAACACCTCTCACAATAATAATACTCGAAGTAAAAGTAGATGCGGTCACATGAAATTTTAAATCGAGTCTTAAAATCGTGCATAAGTGAGAAACCAAGAATGCCAACCGTGCCACCTGCCAACTCCGTCGAGCGACTCCGGATGCTACCGGGCTGCTAGGTGTAACACATCACCCAACTCGTCCATTGGGGTCGCGGCCTTCATGATATCTACCCGGGGCTCAAGGGTGTATGCTCAAACCCTCGAGGCACCTAACTCCATCTACCCCATCGTTGTAAATTACACCCAAAGGTTGGATAAACTTCTAGGTAACAATATCACTATCGACTTAGAAAATTTTATACTAGCTTGTGCTACCATTATATCAAATTAATCATCACTCCACTGCAGTTCTACCCCATTAATGCCATCACTAAAGTCCTATTTTCTTTTGTGGAAAAATCTACAAACATAATAAATATTTTACCAACATATATTTTGTAAATCTCTTGCCATCTGGGGTTTCCGTGAAATTCCGGTATTGGTCTAGTAAACTTACTCGACATTTCTCGAAACTATTTTTTTTCTCGCACCTTCTTAGTACAATTATTTATTTAAACTATCTTACTAAGATCAAGATTTCATTGTAAAGAATACAATAAATAGCTAGCTCTTTCTTAACGTAGAGTCATTATTGTACATTTTATGAGATAATTATTCTATCACTCTTGTATTTGGTATATTCTAACAAAAACTTATTTAAATAATGTACAGGCGTCTATGTACGTAGTTCTCTCGTTGGGAGCTTTGTATGGTGTGGAATCAAAACCTCATCTCAGCACAGACGTTTTTTTTGTCATTCTTATGATTTTATTTCTTCTATAAATACTGTGGATTGGTGAAGTGTAATTGTTGTCGTTTCATGTGCACAGATTTGAGGCAAAGGGGGACTTTATTCTCGTGAAGCATCACTAACATTGTAGGTCAAGATTTCATAACTATATATACAATATCTTACTAATAAATCCCACAACAAAAACTGGCAATTGTACATATATGTAACGTCTGAAAAAAAATCCATGGGATCAAATCTGATTAATCTTGTCATTAACTCCTATATTATCATGTATTACTACAAAAAAAACAATCAGATATACACATTCCTTGAATAACTAATATGAAACAAGGTTTCACAACATGCTCTTCTAATTTACGTTGCCCATTCCGATCCACAAAACAAGACCTTAGAATATAGAATCTATATTTTGTTTAAGAACATGGTCATGTAAGTAGAGTCACAAGGTCATTAAGGCCAATGATTTAAAGGATTGTTATATAGTTACAATGTTCTACAATCAAGGTTTATAAGCAGATAATATAGATATGATCGAAGATCTGATATGTTATTTGTTTTACTGAAAGTAATATGCATTTTATCAGCTCGTATATTGCCATGGATAATAAAAAAACATCTCTTTAATGTGGAGAAAACAGGCAGAGATAATACGAAAGAATCACAATTTATTTTCAAGATGGGGAAAAGCGAATAAAAATCAGATATCTATGCGAGGCTCAAATGGAGAAAATCATCAAAACCATATGAACCCAACAATAAGGAGGTAAGGAAACTATTATATAAAGCACATCATAGGAATCACCAAATCTATAAACATGTTTCAAGTATACGGGAACAAAAGACGTGGAAACCAACAGCAAGAGGGGGTTTTATCGTTACCTCCGAGGATGTTCCCTCGGGATATCCTCTCACACGGAAATGATATTTCCGTCTCTCGATTGTAGCGTGACTGCGTGTACGAAGGTGACCTCGAGCTTTCCTACGTGATGGTGGCCGTGGATCTTCGATCGGAGTTCCTTCTCCGATGTCGACGATGGTCCTCCGACGACCAAATCCGGCCAAGATGGTGGTGCTCCAATGAGAGGAAAGGATGGTGGTGGCTAGGGCTTTGAGAGGGTAGCCTATAACCTTCTATTTATAGAGGGAGATGTGCAAATCGGTGAAATTTCGGATATGGTTCGGATCCATATATGGGTCCCAACTATTATACTTAAAATATCGATAACTTGAGCTAGGAATATCGGAATTGGGTGTTCTTGGGCTCTCGGAAAGATCTCGATGAGATCTACGTAATGGTGTGATTATTTGAATTTTTTGAGTGTCAAAAATATTCCAGATTTTAGAAAAATAAAAATTCGGGATTTCACACAGAGCGATAGGCAGATCTGAGACATAGGCGTTGGGGAGAATTGAATAGGAGAAAAGATCGGAGAAGGAATCATGTGCTTTTTGGGAAAGTCACGCATGGGAAAATTTTGAGAAGAAACGATCGAAGCCGGAGTTAGCAAGTGGAGGGTGCGGATGAGGAGTTGACCTGGGTCAACAGACCCGGGTTTAGCCAATCAGGACGCACCACAAATGCGAACAAAATAGGGTACACAACAAAAATATAATAAAATATTAAAATAATTCAAAAAAATAAATTAACAAAATTAAGTAATGTAAATAGAAAATATTATGAATAGTTTAAAGATAATTTTAGTGATTTTTAATTAATTAAACAATATAATTACAAGGGTAACAATAAACACAAGGTGTTATTTACAGGTGGACATACCTATATATATAGAGTATTTTGATTTTTAATTAATTATTTTATACGTATATAAATAATTGAATATTTTATTTATTTACAATATTTTACTAGGATTTAGTAATTTTTTCTTTGATTTTTAAGAGTTAATTTATTAGGTTAAACAAATAGGTATATGTACAATATAGACATGGTGAGATATATACAATAAATGCATGTTTTTATTTTTGTTACTTTTATATTTTGTAATATTTATTTATATTTTATATGAGTTAAATACAATATTTACAAGTAATTAAAATTACAATATTCAAAAATATGCACAAGGAAATAATGAATTGAATAAGACACATAATATACATAGGTACAATATACCATAATACCCAATTTGCCACATTTCACACCTTATCTCAGAATTTTATGGAATTACTCCATTTCATAGAATATTTAATTTAGACTATAATTAAAGTGAGTTTGGTGTATTTGGAATTTAGGTGGAGAAGAAATTGACCTTGGAAGTTGAGCTACGTGGAATTTTGAGAGTGATGTTATCTACACAATATATATAGATTTTAATTGTAATTATTTTTGTTATTTGCAAGAGGATTTTATTCACAAATTTCAAGAAGAAATACTGATTATTTACAAAGGGTTATGTTATAAAATAATTATAGAATTGTGTATTACATACAAAATTATTCAAGTGAGGAATATATACATGTATCAAGCGTATTTTTGGTGTTTTTGGCCTTATCTCCCACTACTTTATTTCTTGTCAATCAGGTCGAGTCTCGACATTCTCCTGGGGTTAGATTCAGTCGGCATCTAGATATAGTCTTTTATTTTCTTTGTTTTTACTTTATTTCTTTATTTATTTATTTTAGGTTAAAATTTACAATATTTACACAAAGATGTTGGTTAGTAAGAAGATGGATTTACTGATATATATAGGTGTTTTATAAGGGATTTTAAGCTAAAATAAATTAATAAAGATGATGAAATGCATATTCATCACATGTAAATCACATAATATCTCTCAAGCTTCATGGATGGACTCGTGGGGTCCTTGGGAAAAGGTGTTGATCCTTGCTTGCATCTAGTTGAGATGACCTAAAGGATAGTATTTTTGTAGGAACATAGAATTAAGTTCCTCCCATGTCATCAAGACCTTCCCCAATTTATTAATCCAATATAAAGCCTTATCCTGAAGGTTGAAGGGGGATGCGGTCATCTTGACTACATCTAACGGGATTTCAGGATAGTGAGTTGTATGATAGATACAAGACAATTGTTTGAAATGGAGGTAGGGCTCTTCATTGGTGTTCCTGAGAAGGAGGGAAGAAAATCCAAGAACTGCAGCTTTAACTCAAAATGTCCATGGACTACATGGATCTTTATCCACTTAGTCATCTAGACAGTGTTGGGAGTAAGTTTCTTTGAGAGTAGGCTTGGAAGCCTCTCTCCTCACTCATTTGTTGGCCATCCATGGGGTCTATCTCCTTGCTCACCATCACCTCCTCTTACTCTATTCTCTCTCTCTCCTCAGATCATTCTGCATGTTTTGGAAAGTGACCTAGGTAAGTGCCCGATCTTTCATCTACTGCTGGATAAGCTGTATAGATGCAAACAATTGTGCTTTCGCTATGTTCTAATCTGGATGTCCCTAGTCCGGTTGATTCGGCCCCTTCCCTTTTTTCCTGAGGAGCCATCTCTAATTCAGACTCAAAGGAATTAATTTGAACGGGGCCTAGTGTTGTCTATTGATCTGCATATGGAAATGTACCCTGGTCAGATTGGCAATCTTGGGAACCATGTGGAATGGATGATTTGGAATTAGGGTCAATTCCAGATGTGGGTGAATGGAGCATTTGATAGGAACTAAAATCAATCTCCATCCACAAGGAGTGAATAGCAGGACAAGAGTGATCCCGATTTATTAGAAGAAGAAGTCGAGGAGTCTAAAGATTGGTTTGCAAGATCTGAACCAGGTTCTAGGAAACCATCTCAAATTATTGAAGGTATTGAGTTCATGGATCGATGTGGGTATCAATGGGGTCTCAACTAAACCATCCATGAGACGACATCTTGGATAGAGTCGGATTGGATGAGGAAATGGAATATGGTGATTAACAATCGACGAAGTGAAGAGGAAAATATCATAAGGCTCAAGATGAGTGGGGAAAGAAGAAATGAAAATAAATAAAATGAAAAGGGTGAAAGTGTACGGGATTGGATCTTTGACCTAAAATCTAAATCAAAAAAACACCAAAGCAAGTGGATTCACCAACTCACACAATGTGAAGCCATAAAAGTTCGACTGTTTTTATCTTTTAAATTTTATTTTTATTTTTTATGCAAATCTTATCACAAGTACTTAGTGGGTTATCCCTATAGGAGAGTGAGTATTGCTAGAAAAGTATCCCATACTTCTGACTTCCTTTGTAATTTGTGGCCTACACTTTTTGAGAGAATCCTTCCTAGTGGGTCTGGATCCACTACTCAGCCAAAGAATAGAGGAGAAAGCCGATAAGCAAAACCAATACTTCCCTAGTAGAGTACTCGGATGTGGAACAATGAGATAGACACACCTGTGAGGGCATGGCCTAAGCTTAGTACTTAGGACCATGTCAGATGTTCTACACAAGGTGAGAACACCATTGTCAACAAGGTCCAACTCGCTCACATACGATAGAAGTGCTAATACTTCATGAATCCAGTGAATAACAAGCCAGTATTCAGGCTGGTTTTTGGCTCAATTTTCCGAGGGACATGCCTCACTCAGTCTGGAATGTACTTGAAAATAATGGGGCTTTATAAACCCAAAACAAGGATGTCCATTACTAATTTTAATTTTGGTCAAAGCTTATGAAACACTCCCCTAGTTTTAATTTTTTATTTTCACTTTTTTATATTTTTTTAGAATAACTCTTCTAATGATTTTTATATTATTCTTAAAATCCTAAATGATACAAAAGCATAGAGAGATAGCAGAAAAGCCGTGCAAGTTGATACTAGGATGGAAATCTCACTCGTATATCAAATAATGTATGCTAAGTAAGAGGATTAACAACGCTGCCCAGCTCTCTCCATGTGGGATGCAAGACAGAATTTTAAATGTACTATATGAAAATGCAAGTCGATTAAGTCAGCCTAAGCAGGAATTGCTATTATCATGAAGGACAGATTGAGTTTGATATAGATCCAAATGTAGAGACTATAGGTGCATGGAGATATTAGGTGTTTGGACATAAAGTACTCAACCAAGCAAGTCCTAACATCTAAGGACTTATTCACATAAAACAAATAAAATGAAGGTGGAAAACTCAAAATGCGGAAATAAATAAAAACAAGAGGAAATAGGGAGAATAAAAGGTAGAAGGCAATAAAAATGTGGACAAACCGATGAGGTCCCCAGGTGAACAATCACCCATGCAAAGGACCTCGAAGAGTGTCAATGTCCAAAATATCCTTGATGTTGGACATGTGATCCCATAACGATCCATTATGCAATAAATATAATTGCAACTCACTCCTTAATCTGAAATGAAGAGTAAGTAATTTCCATAATAGGTCAATTAGTACAATTAGGGTTATGTACCGTGGTCATATTAATGATCATATAGATGCTGATTCAAATGTTGAATCATAGAGATTGGTGCTTGGATGATATCTAAAGAGTTAGATTGAGGACTCATCAAACACTGTCAAATGAAGGTTCAGAAAAGATCTCCGGCCTGAGAAGGAGATGGCAATCCTTCTCTAAAGATCGGTATCTGACCGACCTCGTGATGCAGGTCCCCTACATAGGAATAGAGATTCAAAGGTTTTAGATAAGCTAGGTCAAAAAGTTTACTTAATGAGATCGAGATAACCAAGACCTATGTCGTATATTGTCACGATATAGGCACACATCCTCTGACTGGAGAGATGTGTTACTATATGTCTGAGTGTGCACATTTGGTAGACCAATATGTTCATGACCTATTCAAGGTCTATACACCAACGAGTTGGTGTGCATACATGGGCATATGAGTAATACTATTTCTCAAAGGGTTCATACAGGTTCAATACTGAATTGGAAGACATGAGCTTAGTCATGAGATATTGGGATCAAATTTTGTGCATGGTCGTCTCGCTTTAGAAGCTTGACTGAATTTGTAGGTATGATATATTCTTTTGGAAAGTATATTATGCTTTTGGAAAGTATATGATCGATACCAACTCCTAATGATCAAATGAGAAACTTAATGACAAAATCCTGAAGAAGACAATTTAAAAGTGATCCAAAACTTTGAGTTTATTCTAGGTACTCCAGTATGTAGGATATATGGTTATTAGGAATACACAAGGGTGACGCGATCATAAACAATTGTATAACCATGACGCTTCCATTTTGATTGAATGGATGAAAGAGGTTTGGATTTTAGTAACTCCTCTCAACAGAGAAGCAGTATAATCTTAGTCCAAATGTTGGACATTGATCTGAATACAATTCAGATACAATTAGAAGAATTTTTATGGTTTTGATTTAATCAAACATCTATGAGAGGCGGTCGAGATCTAGATTTGATATATGTTCTCAATATCTAAGTCACTATACGTGGAACATACATTCTCCTAGCTCTTCTTTTTAGTTGCAAGAGCAAACTCTCTCCTACATTCTCTCTACACCACTTCCCCTCCCCTCAAGTGTGGCCATCCACATCTTGACCTAGAGAATGTCGTCTTCATCGCCATGCCATTGTGTCGTTGGATTGACAATTCGTGGATGTTCGTCTTCTTCAGTGTCCCTTGCTCGTGAAGAAGACATCGGATTTCATGAGATTAAATCAAGATATTAATGGCTTAAATCTTCAACTTGGATTGCGAGAAGCATACGTCTCATCCACTCGCTCGCAAGTGTCTACTCTATCGGATCATACTTGAGACGGGAGGTCTCATACTTTAGAGTCAATGATCGCAACCATACTTCAATAGGTATTCCTATAACTTTTTTTGTGATCTAGATGAAACAATTGGAGAAGTGTTCTCAAATCATGTGGTTTCATCCCTTTGAAAAAATTATTTTTCATTGCCCCGAGCAAGTAGTACGACTAGTCTCTCTTGATCATATTTGATACAATCTTCATTCTTCTGTGATGCGCTAAATCCCAAATCCTAGCCTTCAAGTGGTATTGAGACAGGTTAAAGGTCTTGGATGTGATCCGAAATCCTAGAGAACAAGGTTTTGCATATAAATTGCGCGGGGACTACTGTTTTGTGCATATGATGCGCGTTTCAAATTGTTTTTTGTTAATTTAAAAAGAACCTGCACTATTTGGACGAAATTTTTGGATAGTAAAAAGTATTAAGAATTTATAGATATGTCCCAAAATAGTAGCCAATTGTTGGCAACAAAAGTGCATGAGTTAAAATTCAATAAAGTTCCTGCAATGAAGTTATTTTTGCATGTATTCACAGATCTGTAGGAAATTTATTTTGCATATTATTTTCATGTTATGAAATGTGAAATGAATACCTTAATTAATTAGAGAATTAAACTAGAAACCGCTTGAATTTATTTCACGTGATTCCGACTATGTTTGCCCTATATATTCCATATTTAGTGGAGATGGGTCGAATGATGATTGGATCATTAAGATCTCTTTCTTAATGTGTTTATCATTCTATGTAAATCATAGAAATTATGAATTTTTATTGATTAAATTGATTCTTAATATTTATGAAAGTATTTTATTAAACACCAGTGGTCATTGAATGTATGTTTCATGACAAAACTCTAGTTTAACCTACAATAGTTGTAGGTCAACTTTTACAGGCAAAAAATGGTTGGTTGATATGACTAGAAATTTAGTATCTCAAATTTATTTTAAGATGCCTAAGATTCTGAATGATTACAATATATAGTATAATGCTGATCATCAAAGTAGATCGATAAATCACAAGTACATTTATATTTTTATGTTGTTCTCAATCAGAACGGTGAAAGTGTCTAGTCCAGGTATGTTAGTTTGGTTCCTTAATTAGCGCCTTGCATGTCAAAGAAATGTTCCCTCCCAGCATAACTCGAGCGTACTAGCTAGATCCATTTTTTAGGAAATAATAATATGAGTAAGTCAAGTTGTCGCTATTTATTAAAACATAAAACAATACGTACTTGTGAGAGCTTATACTATATGGTAATATCCAGCAAACCCTAATTATTTGTTGGTTGGTTGAATTAGATTATTGATTAATTTCTTATAATCAAATTAATTAGATCCACTGGATGAATCTCTATTTCATCATCTTTATTCTATCATTTTGGCCCTAAAAGCCCTAGCTAATGCATGTAAATAACAGTAATTTGTACAAAATAGCATCCATCATTTATTACATCTATTGTGTAAATAATATTGTTTTTAATGACAAAATTATAAAATAAAAAGAATAAAAGAAAAGTAATAAAATATTGAAAATAATTTATGACCATAACCCTGAGACCAAGACCAGAATGGAGTTGGTCGAGAAGGAATAAAGTAGGGGAGATAAGGGCTGATAATAGAATAAAAATCCCATTTATTTATTCATTATTTATGCATTTTTGACACATATTTTATTCTATATTATTTATGCATCAAATAAAGGAACTTTTTATATGAAATTTGTAGATAATAATGTGAATAAAAATACAAAATTGAGTTTGTACAAAAATAATACACTACGTTCATTTTATACACAAAATAAAAAGTCAAAAACCAAACTTTACAGACCCATATCTTTCAAATAAAAACTGAAAATATATCTAAATAACCTCTAATTATATATAACTTTTCAAGAGCTATTTAGGTGTGGTTTTACATTTTTTGGAATTACGGTGTAGAAGTTAGGTTTTTGACCCCTATTGTACATTCTACCGATTAAAATATTCAATTTATTCATTATTTATTATTTTTACAAATTCATATTTTTATAATTTTGTAAATATTATTCATAACACATGTGCATCTTAAAATTAAAATAAAATCAAAAAGAAAATGAAAAATAAAATCAGTTTATGTAATTATATAGGCAAAATGCCTATATTTCTATTTGTAAATAAAGAAAAGGGGAAGCATATTCTTTAATTCTTTATTCTTTTATATTTTTATAATATTGTAAATATTATATATAATCTATTAAAAATATAGATCTAAAATAGCAATCATCAAAATACATTAAAAGAAAATGTTGTATCTAACACATAGGTAAAACACCTACAACTATATCTAGAGAATATGCATATCTATTTATTTAAGTGTACAAATAACATCCTAAAAATAAAATAAAATTATATTTAGTCTCAAAAAAATAAGTTGTAAATATATAAAATAAACTAATAAAATAATAAAATAAAATATATAAAGTAAAATTAAAAATGCATAAAACATAAATAAATATACCTATAAATACATTAATACAAATAAACTACTAATAAATAAAGCCAAAAATAAATAAAAATCATAATAAAATACTACATAAAATTAATAAACCTTTTTATTTTATACTCAAAAATTAATAAATTAATTTCATTGCTATTTTAAATTGGTTATTTTCGAATAAAACCTGTTATTTTGTAGTTTAGCAGCTGACGTGGACCAATGGGGTCGCAACGAATGTTGACTGAGATCAACAGCATCCTCTGCTCTGGATTTGACGCACACATGTGTTTCCCTGTAATTTTTGTTGTTTTTCCCGGGCGTCTCATCGTTCAATCATTGCCGATCCCTTCATACAAAATGATCGTTAATCTTTGTACATACATGTCATACCTTCTGATCGCGTGTACATACGCCCAAATCCTTGTTTTCCCCTAATCGATAAGGGTGCTCGATTAGGTTTATAAATAAATCCCTCCACCTCCTTCTTCAAATTTGGCCACCATCAAAGCCTTGTGAGCCCTGGTTTAGCACCTTGGATTGTTCCTCGTGACAAGGGGATTAATTGCCACACTAGGCCGAGCTCCAGGAGCAAGGAGGCGCACCCACGACCGCCGTCATCAGCAACCCTGCTCCCTGGTCAACCCAAGTATAAGAGATGCGTCTTTTTCATTTACTTTGCTTAATTTTGATCTCAGCTTCCATTTCAAATAGTCAGTTTAGCTTCTAGATAGTTCTATTGGTGTAATTTAATCCGACTGTACTTCGCCGGAGTTGAGCTCCGGCGAGCTCCTCCGCGCTTAACCATCAATCCTCCAACTCCATTGTCAACCTCACATATTTCCCCGATCACTTCCCTACGCCTCACTCATACTCATATCACCCATATCGTCCCTAATTTGGAGATCGGCTCCTCCACCTCCACCGCTCACCGGAGGATCTCCGCCCGACCCATTCCGCCTCATTTAACCTCTAATAAGGCCCTTGGAGCCTCATTTTGGCTTGTGTGTGCATTATATGCGGGACAGAAGGGCCAAAGGACCCATCAGGGTCGATTCTCGTAGGGTGAAAGGTTCGCTAGAGATCCTTTTTTCCCAGGGCCCGTCTGTCGTTGTTCGAGCTCCGGCGAGCCTTTTGAAGGATGCATCTGATGCGGAGGAGCCTCTGCTTCATTTTGCACCACCTACGACCGCCACAAATGGTCGAAGAAGATCAGGGGAACGGATTGAAGATCGCCCCAGGTGAGTTCTTGTCCCGTTCGTCCTGATAGCTTCAGCATCGTCTGATCATGATCCACCACCAGGTCGCCCAGCCACTGTTGGATCATGCAAGATTCAGCTGTCGGATTGCTCACGACGATCTAATCTTCACCGTTGATCCGAGAAGGGGTACCATCCATCAGATGGACGACACGTGGTAAGTAAAGATCATCCAGTCGTCCGCTCGCGCATATATGGGGTAAATTGCACATATTACCCTAACATTCTTGTATTTATTATTTAGTCCTGTAAATAAAATATAACGTGTCAAATAAAGTGGAAATTTTTCATAAAGGACCTTGAGATTTCTATAATTGCAAATAGGTCTAGTCCACGTCACCTCACGTATCGTCCCACGTGAGGTGGCAAAATTGCTTGTAAACCCCTGTAGTTTTATATTTATGGTTTAGTCCAATAAAATGAAATTCACGTTATATATTTTTGTAGAAATTACTTTGAGGCCCCTAATACTTCTTGTAATTGCATTTTATTCCCTCCTAGTTTGAGTCACGTGTTGTCCAACGTGTTGGTAAATTTGTCCAGACGCCCTGGCAGGTTTTGTAATTGATAAATAGTACATTAATGATTCAATTACGTTTTATATTTTTGGTGTTTTGCGCAGATCCCCCTTGTGCCCCTGACAAGACATGTACTTTTATAACTTTTATATAATTATTAAAAATACCTACAATGCTCCTAAAATCCACAAAAATAGGGATAAATGCTTCATGCCTTGTAGATTCACGTTATGATTTCTAATTGGCATTTTTCGCATTTTATCCATTTATTGAAAATGAAAAGGAGCCTCTTTTTGCTCTGTTTACATATAAAAATTGTAAAAAAATATAAAAACTTTTTGAAAAATTACAAGAAAATTAGGGTAGTATATTTTTATATTTAATCTATTCAAAAAATAAAAACCCCTAAAAAATAGAAAAAGAAAATGATAAAAATCATAAATCCTTAAAATCCGACAAAAAAGCATAAAAATCCTACCAAAACACCAAAAATATGTTTTTCTATTATATAATTATCTACATATTATTATTTATAAATTAAAATTAATTTAAGTAATTTGGAACCTATTTTTTATTTTAAAACTTAAATTAATTTCGAATTATGTATTAATCACTTATTTGGGATACTTTTTGACTTTAAAAGTACATAAAAATTAGAAAAATAATCAGAAAAATAACAAAAATATTAGAAAAATATGAAATCATGAAAACTTTACTTTTGCTCTATTTTATCTATTTTGACATATTTTTACCTATATGGTATATATATACTTTATACATATATGTGTACGTGTGTATATATATATTATATATTATATTTAAAATGAAAAAGGAAATATAAAAATTTAAAAATACATAAAAAGAAAAATACAAAATTTGAAAACCCAAAAACACAAAAAATATGTATATATAATTAAAAACCCACAAAAAACCTATATAAGTAAATGACTTGGTTGTACATAAATAACATCTACCATTTTGCTCTCTGTGGTTCAACCTCTACATGCTTGCCTGTTATGCATTTTATGGTAGAGAAATAAATTTTAATTTCACATTTCTGTTGATAATTGTTTCATTAATTATTGTGGGTTAATTGCTGATTAAAGATGGGTTTTGTTAAGTGGCCACATCAACGACGCTACTCGAGTTTGATTAGCAGACCCTCATAGAACCCCTCTTTATCACCACTTAAAATAAACACTCCATTATTAATGGAGATGAAATTCTCTTAGAATAATTAGTCGTAATGAATATGATTCATAATGATTAATTAAAATTTGAATGAGATATGGAGGATCATATAAATAACATCCATGGTCTCCCATCAAGGCGAAGGGTTCTGTCGCCAAGGATTGTATGTTGGAGACGCCTTTCCAAAGTGATATCTCATGCATACAAGCGCGCATGGATTGGGCTCTTTCCTTCTCAAAAGAGTAAGATAGTATGCGCGGTGATCTAAATATTAGTTCCTTGTATTATTGAGGCGATATTGGATTACGCATAGCAAGTTATATTCATATTAATGGTTTATTCAATTAATAGTAGGTCAACATCACGTTAGAGGTGGTGGGACTAGGTGTTAGAGATTGAATTGGGAAATGCAAGTTGGACTTGCAAGGAGAAATGAGTTCCCACTTCTTTTTATCTAGTTGTAATTTATGATATTATTGGGATGTAATAAAAGTAAAAAGGAGATCTTAGATCTTGCTAGAGATATATCTCTTACTTTGAAAGTTTAATAAGGGAATGGACTTTCAAAGTTTAAAAGGCGATATAACTTTGATTTAAAACATTAATATCCTTAATCCGAGTAAAATATTTATACACATCGTATTATTTCAGATAACCTTCATTAAATCCACTCAAAATTATACACAATCATAATCGGTATAATATCATGGATTGGATCCTTGATCAAGATGTAGTACTTGCAGTTGGACGCATAATGTATGTGGTTGCAATGTGCAAGTTTCCTTAGGATTATGAGGACTGACAACTAAATAGACAATAGGACAATAACATGTGGTTTGTATGTCTTTAAAGTCTTGATATATCATCGAGTGTGCTTTGGAAGTAACATGTTAATGATGATTGTAATTGTCAAGATCATTATTAAAAATCGAAGAATATGTTTTGGGCATATGTTCTCTTAGTATTTAATCATGAATGACATGGCTTGATGTATTACGCATAATGGTGGCTTGATAAGAGATGATGTACTCAAAATGTTTGAGTACCTACCTGAACCAAAGTCATTTTGTTAAGATGAGTATGGATATGATGAATGTCATCATTGTGCAATCTCTGCTCAATTTTTTCATGATGCATCATATTATTCATATTGTATGAATAGGAAGAAGCTAGAATAAATGTTGAAATACTCTTATATTGAAGTCCCTTGAGGACATGTTCAATTTAAGAGATCCTTTGCCTAAAGTAATGATTGTTTAAGTGTTAAGGGAGTGTAGTGGAAGCATGGATTTGACCCATGTAAGAAGGAGAGTCAAAGAATTGGTTGTACCTTTGTGACTTCTATATTTATGACATTCAAAGGGCTGGGTGAATGCCAATAATGCAACAAGTCAATGTAGTGATAGTATGACTATCTAAGATCCTTTGAGAAGGACTCGGATAGTGCATTGGGATATTCTACATCTACATATCATCATTGAAATTGACTTACTTATTAGATAAGAATAAAGTCCAATAATGGTATCTCCTCCTAATAACACTTGCAATTAATTGCATATGTTTCAGAAGACTAGAAAATTTGATCTTAAAGATTTAATAGTCAACCACAATGGAGTTTATGAAATTATTGCAACAATCTCCATTGGATAGAAAGACTGCATATTTTTAGTAGAAGATCCATCAGTCTCAGAGAATGAGTTATAACCTAGATATTAGAATACATTCATTGTTTATTTCTAAACTTCTTAGAAATGGGCATACATTCTTGAATAGATAAAGAGTTATGATTAGTAATCAGACATCTAGAGGACTATACTAAATTAGAATATTAATGAATGGTTCGTTAACATTTCAAATATTGGAAATTTAAACCATAAAAGATCAACAGGAGGATGAAACTCATTTGACAATGATCTAGCATCAAGCCTTGGACACATGCCTATTAATAAGATCAATAGACTAGTAAGGTATGGAAATTTAGATTGTCTTACATACTTGTGAATATTGTATTCGAAGTAAAATGTATGATGCACCTTTCTCTGAGAATGGTGTAAGATGTTGAGGTATTCAAGACCTCATACATATTGATGTATGTGGACCCTCTATAGTAATGAATATTAATGATATGTGATATCCGTTAATGATCATTCATGGAATGAGATTTTTTCTTTTACCCATTAGAAACCTTTAAAATGTTCAAAGATTTCATAATTTTGGTTGAGAACCAAAGTTATAAGGAAGAAGAAAAGAATTTGATCTAACCTAGGTAGCTAATACCTATTAGATTAACTCAAGGAATACCTTATAGAGAATGAAATATCATTCCTATCGCACTCCTCCTAATACATTCCATATATATAGATATATATATATATATATGTAGTAGAAAGTGCAATATATATTATGAACCCAAAAATCCTCGTGATATATGGTTTGGAACAAAGCTTAGTGTCAGACACTGGAGGATTTAAGGGTTGCTTGGTCCATGCTATAACATATATGCAAGAAGTAGAATCTTTGAACTTGAGAGTGCTACTTCACTAGGAATATAAAGGATGGTATTGGATACCTACCTTATGACTTCAAGATTCTTAAAAGATTTAACCTCTAATAATATGATTCTAAGAGGATGACTTTCTTGAGAATCAGGATAAGTATGAAGTAAAGGGACTCATTGAATTCTAAGAGGATAATGAGGCTTCTAGAATTGGAAACTAAAAGGATAATAAAAGATGAAACACGCATACTTCTTCAAATAAGTATGAGGGTTATGAGACCCCTTAGAGGGTATGGATTCTGTGTGTTAGAGAAATCTAGCAATGATCAAACTTCATATGATGAAGATTTTGTAAATCATGACATGGAAAGATGGATGTTAGCAATAAAATCTAAAGTAGACTGAGGATCCACTTGTAGGACTCAAACCCACTGGGTGGAAAAGGATCTTCAAGATAAAGAGAGAACCTGATGAGAAGGTAGAGACCTTCAAAGCACGGGTCATAGCCATGAACTACACACAGAAAGAAAACATCAATTGCGATTAGACTTGATTTCTAATGATCATTCTTAAACCCATCAGAATATTTCTAACCTTAGCTACACAACTTGACCATGACATCTGGAAGATGAAAGTCAAGATTGCATTCCTCAATGAATACCTCAAAAAGGATATTCATATGAAGTAGCCCCATGGCTTCATTGTTGGAGAATGCAAGGTGTAGAACACCATTTATGGACTCAAATAAGCTTCTTGTAGTTGAAAACTATATTTGATGAAACTATTCATATTATGATTTCAAATAGAATCCTGATGAACCATGTGAAGCTTAGTGGGAGTGCCATTGTGTTCATCATGCTAAATGTAGATAAAATCCTAATCATTTGGAATGATATAAGTATAAGTGTTTTATGATATGCTTGTTCCATACCTTGAGATAAAATATCTAAAGGATGTCTCTTATATCTTAGTTCTAATGTTGTTCAGAAGCAAAGAGAAGAGGGCATTAGGACCATCACATTAACAATACACCTTGGACATATTCCATATTTTTAGAAAACTAGACGTGTATCTTTGGTACTGACATGTCTAAAGGGATAGGCACGCATCCTCTAACCAGAGACATATATTTTACTATATGTCTGAGTGTGTACATTAGCAGACTGATAGGTTGATCACCTATTCAATGTCTATACACCTGCGAGCTAGTGTGCATATAAGAGCATATGAGTAATACAATCTGTCAAAGGGATCGTACAACTTCATTACTGAACCATAAGATATGATCTCACTCATGAGATATTGGAATCAAATGTCGTGCATGGTAGTCTCACTTTGGAAGCTTGATTGAATTTGTAGGCACCATATATGCTTTTGGAAAGTATATGATCAATACCTAGGTATGTAATATGCTTTTAGAAAGTATATGATTGATACTAACTCCCAATTATCAAATGAGAAACTTAATGATAAAACCTTTAAGATAACACTTTAAAAGTAATCTAAAACTTCGAGTTTATCCTAGCTTTTGTAGTATGCATGATGTATGGGTATTAGGAATACTCGAGGGTGATATGATCATAAACGATTGTATAATCATGATGCTTCCATTCTAATTGAGAGATGAAAGAGGTTTGGATTTTAGTGACTCCTCTCAATAGAGAAGCAATATAATCTTATTACAAATATTGGATATTGATCTGATATAATTTAGATACAATGAGAAGATTATTTATGGTTTTGATTTATTCATATGATGAATAAATCAAAACCATAAATGGATATATTCCATGAATGATCATTAATGGATATCACCTTGGACATGTTCCACATTTTAAAGGAAGTAAGGAAAGCTTTTTTACCTTAAGATATGGTACTGACATGTCTAAAGGGATAGCACCTCAAAGAATTGAGGATGTGAATACTAAAGCTACATGCCCTAATCCATCAACTATGGGAAGCTCGGTGTATGCTAAATGTACAAAAGGCCATATGTTTGACATGCAGTGGGAGTAGTAAAATACTATCGGTCCTAATATTTAGATAAAACACTAACTTGCAGTAATAATGAACATCTTCAAAGGCACGAGATTTTTTGAAATAATGATCTCAAAGTCTTATCTTTAAGAAATTAAGACTTTATAAATAGTGCTTTTAAAAAATGTCTTACCTACAGATACCTTACTAGACTTTACACTATGTCTTAGTCTAAGGAGATAGAGATCTCCAAGCATAAGGGTATCACTAACTGGTTATAATAATTATCGAGTTATAATGAAAAAGGAAAAATAATTAATTTAACAAGATTGAGTACTGGACGCGTAAGATGCAACGTTCGCATTGGATGTAAGCATTGTTACTGGGGATATGCAAGTCTATAAAAGAACTTGGCACAGTCTCCCAAGAATAGAGTAACTAGTCAGCCGACAAAGATTTTTTTTATAAATAACTTATGATTACATGAGTATGGATCTAAATATTAACCCATTAAATGGCTCTTTGGGCTAGTGGGAGATTGTTGGACACATGAGCCCATGACGAGTCATTATGCAAAAATGTTATTACAACTCACTCCTTAATCTGAAATGAAGAATAACTTATTTGCATAGTAGGTATCTTGGTACAATTAGAGTTATGTACCATGGACATCTTAATTATCATACAGCTATTGATTCAAATATTGAATCATAGAGGCAGATGCTTTGATGATATCTAAAGAGTTAGAGTGATGACTCAGCTAGCATCGTCAAATGATTGTTAAGAAAGCATCTCCAGCCTGAGAAGGAGATGGCAATCCTTCTTTAAAGGTAGAAATATGACTATACATTTCCCCTACATAGGAATAGAGATACGAAGGTGTTAGATAAGTTAGGTTAAAGAGTTGACTTAACAAGATCGAGATAATCGAGACATATGTCGTATACTATCACGATATAGGCACGCATCCTCTAACCAGAGACAGATATTTTACTATATGTCTGAGTGTGTACATTAGCAGACTGATAGGTTGATGACCTATTCAAGGTCTATACACCTGCGAGCTAGTGTGCATATAAGAGCATATGAGTAATACAATCTGTCAAAGGGATCGTACAATTTCATTACTGAACCATAAGATTTGATCTCACTCATGAGATATTGGAATCAAATGTCGTGCATGGTAGTCTCACTTTGGAAGCTTGATTGAATTTGTAGGCTGATGAATCCACGATTCATCATCTCAATATCTTGATCTTAGCAAAATCCACGAGTAAATTCTCTAATAAATGTATATAAAATCAATAAATTAACAAATGACTCTTGTAAATAAAATACATGAATTATTGTATATTAGATTGTACAAAATAAATTAACAATAAAAAAAAGCCGCAAAATCGAAGGAGTTTTATACATGTAAATAGCCCTTAACTTTATGTATTTTTAATAATTTCATATCAACTCCTTTTTGGCTAATTCTTTCTCCAACATGTTCATATCAATGTATATAAAAATACAAAAATACAAAACAAAATTTACCTCAAATAAATACTCCTAGATCCTAATGGGAAAAAGCCGTAAAGACCAACTTCCAAACTAAATTCCCGCTCCGTATGAACTCCAAATTCACCAAACTCACTTTTAAAGTTCAAGTTAGAAAATTATCTATCCAACGGAAGTAGTTTCATTAAAATCGGAGCTCATTTGCAAAAGTTGGGTTTTGGGACCTAGATGTACATTGTATACCTTGTATATATTCATTCTTTCTTTAATTTTTATTGTATCATTCATAATTACTAAAAATACAAAAAATATAATGATTGTTTTGTATTTTAATTATATTATTTTATAGTATTTTTCTGTTGTAAATATCTCTTATTAAAAAGACAAAAAAAATACATATTAGAAAAGTAAAAAAATATATGTACATGTCGTTTGTCTTCCCTTGTAAATTCTCCACTATTTATTTTTCTTTTTTTTTATTCTATTGTAATTAAAGTAGCCAACTTTATTTTATTTATTTATTATACATTCTCTACAATAACCACCATTCAACTCATTCTACCACCAACCTCCATTCAACCCCACCATTTTTCTAACTTCTAATTCAACTCCACCATTTTATTAACCTCCATCCCACTCCATCTTAATTCTAACTTCCATTTTACCATCATCTTTATATACATGTCATTCTCCTCATTTTTGCCTTTGATCCATCTTTATGTGAGGAGAGCCTAGTTCCCAGAGTTGAATCGGTGACAGCGACGCAACCGCGGTCGAGCGACAACAACCCTCTCTCCGGTGTGATCCGTTGGCTTTTTGGCCAACATCGCAGCCGCAACCGCGCGCTGCTCGAGCTCATTGCACGCCGGCGATTTGAGTGAAGACCGTGCTTGCGTGAGCACTCCATAGGCGATCGCGTTCATCTTAGGTAAATTTTACCTTCATTTTATCATCTTGTCATTTTTGCATTTTTTTAGTTCAAAAAAAAAAACACCACACATCATCTTCCATTTGTTCTACTCCATCATATTACCATCATCACATTTTTTCCCCATCATGTTCATTCCCTGTATTAACAAAATTAAAAAAATATAAAAAAAGATAAAAAAAACCTTTTTATTACATCAGTAAGAAAAAAAGTTAAAAAAATAAAAAAAAATAAAAAAAAAAGCCGAAGGGAGCAGCAGCGGCACCGCCGCCGCCCCCTCCATTCTCTCCACCGCCGCCAGCCAGTGGCCACAGTGCCGCCCGCGCTCCGCCCCTTCCAGCCGCCCGTCGCTCCTCCAGTCGTGCTTCCGCCACCCGCGTGCGGCCGCCGCACCGCCCACCACCGCCGCCGACCTCGAACCGCATTTGGGTTCTCCCCTGCGTTCAACGAAGAAGGAAGAAGGAGGTTAATTTTTTTATTATTATTTTATTGTACAAATTGCAAAAAAGTTCTTTCAATGTTTCTGTAATTACTAATTAGTCCCAGTACATATTTTCTTTTGTAATTTAAGTTTCTAGATTTGCAAAGACAACCCTGTGTTCACATCTTAATTTGGACATCATTGTTGCATCATTTCACTCAATAAAAATTATCATTAGGTTGAGCAACTTAACCTCTGTCATGTGATTGTTTATTTGTTTTTTTGTGAGATATGGGTAATTAACTAAAATTGTTCAACTGAAATTTTGCATAGTTTACCCATTTCGGTGCTATTAAAATTAAATGTCACACATAGTTGCTCTAAAAATTCCGCAAAAAATATGTGAGATGCCTTGATTTGTGATGGATTTACTGTCCAAATTTCATCGAAAATGGAGTTGTCTTGTACCTAAAATAAATTGTAGAGTATTTTTAGTATTTGATTTTTAATTAAATCCATGTATATCCTTTTTGTAAAATTTCAACTCTCCTGGATTGCTTTTCTAAATAGCTTTTTGGGATAATTTTCTCTCTGACTAGTTTGATAATGTGGATTTAATAGGAATTAATTACTCATTGCCACTCTATTTTCACTAAAAAATCCATAAAAAATTCATATCTTGTCAAAAAATTCCAAAAAAATTACTGTAGCTTCCTTGCATCATGTTTTCATTCCAGGAATTTTTTCATAATTTTTGCTTACTGTTTGTGTGAGAAATTGCGAAAAAACCCATAAAAAGTGTACATTTTTCATTATTGCATTTTAACCCCTAAAATTATAAAAAAATATGTTTTGTGTTCCCCACTGGATTAGGACCTTAGGAAAAATATAATTTGGCTGAATTGGATTAATTTGACATTAAAATTAATTTGGCTAAGTTGTGTGTTCTCTTAGTGTCTTGATTCACCCGCATTTGCATTTGCTTTGATTTTTGCATTAAAAAAAATCTAAAAAAAACCACTTGGAAATCTAGACCTAAATTTGCAAATTAATCTCAAGTTGTTCCTTTGCCTCCCTGAGTTCGACCCCGGACTTGCCCGGGATATAAATTTAAGCCGAGACACTCTTCACGGAGATCTTCTCTCGGTTCTGACCGAATCGCTAGGTACACGTATTACAACGAACACGAATTAAATATCGTATTTAGCGACTCGTCAGATGGCGCCGTTGCCGGGGAGGCAAACGGCTTAGGGATTAGTTTAAAATTTTGGATTTATATTTCATTTACTCGGGTAGTCTGACCCCCGAGCCACTTTGTAATTAATCCATTTTCTGTCATTTTTTCTCTTCAATATTTTTGTATATATTTTGTTGTTTATCTCTCTAATATAAATCTCATTTTCCTTGCGAGGGCCCGGTGGACTTGGAGTGCATCGGAGGTCGACGGACGCGACGCGCGCCGACTGCTGAAGAGCTTGGAGAATTTATTTATCTTTGAGAGAGTTTTTGTAAATTGTTGTAATTTTTTAGGTAGTTGCTCCTTTATAGCGGCTCTTGTTTGAGAGCTCGCGTGTGTAAAAAAGACTTGGACATTATTTGTGGTGTGTCGAGCATGTTTCACTCTCCGGCGAGGGTGGGGCTTGACTTGAGTGGCGAACTTAAGGATTAGGCACACGGTAGTTTAGATTCAAACTTGTTTGTGCCCATCGTAAATTAGGCCACACATATCTTAGAAGATTCACATATCTTATAAGATTCATAATGAGACGCACATAGACACGTACTACTTAGCTCAAATTCAATCAATTCTTCCCCGCTAATAGTATACTGTTTAGGTGCGGTTTTTCTCGATCTGCATGCATTTAGTGTAATATTTACAAATTCAGTTTTGCATAACGCATGAAGAGTGCTGGGATTCACTGTAAGTATAACTTCTTCTGAGCATGCATCATAGTTTCTCGTTTGCATTCTGATTTCCGATTCCCCTCTTGTTTTATAACTTAAGGTCAAAAGGAAATTGGGACTGAACGGTAGACGTGCTTGTGTGTTCACATAAATTTCAAGTGATAACCTAACTCTAAAATTGGGACTGAATTGAGCAGGTCGATTTAAAAAAATTGGAATAAAAAGAACCCTTGTTCTCGGGTGCATAAAGCCCTCATTGTTTGTTTTACTTGCAAGTGAGAGAGAGACGACCCTAGGATAGAGCCAAGTCTGGATTTCTTACTTACTACTGGTTCTTTATTTTCAGGCGACACTAGTCGTAAGAACCGGGTCAGTCTGTAGGAAAATACAGACACCTAACAGCTCGTTAATCTTTCCAAGATTGTATTCTCACCAACTAAAATTGACAAGATAATTCGGCCGAACTCTTACGGTCCTCACGTGTTGAGTTGGTGAAATTGAGGGTTTGAATTGTGTTTGTATTGTGTGAGTTCACTCTGCATATTTACGTGCACCGTAGAACTAGCGCCTCATTGAAATATCGTGTTCTAATCGGTTCTTTTGACATCGAAGATGACTGATTGGGGGGATAATTATTCGGACCTTGCGAATTTCCCGTTGAACCCTCCAAGAAGTATGTCTTCAGAGGTCCATGCGCAACATGGACCAACCTGGACTCATGACCCTCTTGAGTCCAGAATCACCCACTCTCGGGATGGTTACTCTCAAACCATTCCCTTTCTCTCTTCCCACCTCACCGAGGAAGACCTTCGCCTCGATGAGAATATCTTGATTCACAAATCCTCTTCTAATCAAGAACACGTTGCTGATTCAGGACCTAAAGAAGACACAAGTAAAATGCCTCCAAAGAAGAAAGAAGAGGAAGAAGAGAACAATGAAGACCCAATGAGAATGATACTTGCCAGATTAGCTGCATCTGAGCAGCAACATGCACTTCTCAGAGCTCAGTTAGGACAGTTGAATGTTGGGGTCCAACTACCAATGGATGCGGCGTATAACCCCGGACAATATCAAATTCGGAACTACTTAAATCCGGCCGAACCCGAGGTTGACTTTGAGTTGAAGCCGCACTTTCTGAACCTGCTGCCACATTTTGATGGGAATTCTTCTGAGGAACCATATGCATTCCTAAGGGACTTTGAGCTTATCTGCGCTAACCTCAAAAATCAAAATGTTAGCCAGGATTATATTAGGCTCAAAGCCCTTCCATTTGCCTTGGGTGGCAAAGCTGATTACTGGGTAAAGAATCTTGGGATCGTTGTCACCACATATGCCCAGTTCAAGGACCTGTTTTTGAAGAAGTTCTACCCTTTGAGTAGAACTAACATGATGAGGACGCGCATTACGAGTTTTTCCCAATTACCCCATGAAGCTTTTTGTGATGCTTGGGAAAGATTCAAGGACATCCTGCAGAAGTGTCCCTGTCACGGACTAAATGATAACATCTTGGTCCAATCATTTTTCACTGGTCTCAACCCTGAGATGCAGGGTTTAGTGAGCGCTGCCTGTGGAGGCAGCTATACGTCACGAGGAGCGGATACCGTCTGGAGGGTATTCGAGCAGATGGCTGAAACTAGCCGCTCACAGATGGCCAGCAGGGCCTATACACCCGCCCCCAGTTCACTCTCACTTGGAGGGGGAAAATCAGCTGTAGTTGATCTCTCTCAGGATGTGATCCCTAGCAAGGGACTCCTTGCTGACAAGCTTACTGTAGTAGAGAGGATCGACAGGAGGATTGATGAGTTAGACCGGAGCGTCTCCAAGATCCCAAAACAAATGGAGGAGTTGACTGATAGGGTATCTAAGATAAAGATACCTGCCGTGACTGCACCCTCTGCTCCCGTATACCGAGTTCACCATGTTCAGGAGCAGTTGGTGTCAGGGCAACCCCAGCCGTGGGAGCAGGACCAATCCTACACCCACTCTTTCCAGCAGCCACCTCCATTAGCAGAGACAGTCCAGGAGGAGCCTCCACCGGTTTGGGAGGTGAATGGAGCATGGTATACTCAGAACCCTGCCAGGCAGGGAAGTACGGGAGACCGACAGACCTACCAGCGTCCCCCGACCTTTCACAACACCGCATTCACCTCCGCACCACCTCCTTCACAGCAGAGCCCTGGATTCCAGCCACCCCAGCAGCAGAGGCAGCAGTACCAGCAGCATGGCCGACAGGGCCATTACCAGGCGGGCCAGCAGGGCCCGCAACCCCAGCAGCAGCAGCAGAGGCAGTACTCTGGCCAGCAGGGCCAGTCTTCTCGTTCTTCTTCCCAGTCTTATCCACTTCCTTCTTCGTCTAGTCCCGTGGATATACAGTAGCAGATACTCGACGAGCTACGTTCCTACAGGAACGAGATTCATGACTTACGGGTGGATGTCAACCGCCTGTCTAGATGGCGAGACGAGCAGACTGCACCTTCTACCTCTATCCCAGCCCAAGTTCAGGCTAACCCCAACAGCCTGAACAGATCTAGTTCTCAGCAGCATTTTAGTCAGGTATACTATTCAGCATCTCCTAGATCTGAACATGAGATTCTTTCATGTGACGAGGCTAACCACATGTCACTCAGGAGCGGAAGGACCGTGACCGTACCTGACCGAGCGAGGGATACAAGGAGGGGCATCTTTGGAGCTCTACCTGAGGAGTCTTCAGAGGACGAGGAGGAGAGGCATCATATTTCGGAGCCCCATCAGCATCATTCGAGGATTTCCATTCAGGGAGCCGAGAGGAGGAGGAGAGCACGTATGCAGCATCGTCAGCATGGATATTCTTCTGAGTCTACGGAGGACCTTGCATCTCCGGTTGTGGCGGATACCACTCCAGCTTCTATTCCACAACCTGTAGTAGATAGTTTAGATTTTGAGTCCATGTTGCATCAAAAAGATTCTTGTATGAAGAACTCTGTTTCCGTTAAGTCAAAGAATGATCTTTCAGTTCATGATTCAGATTCTTCATCCTCTGTTTCCCTAGCTTCAATCCCTTTCCCCCGTGCTCTTACGGCAGGAAAGCGCATCAAAAAGATTCAGAAAGATGACCCCGATATGGCACGATTTTGTAAAGAAAATATCACAGTCAAGGTGCCATTTGATGAATATGTGCCTTCCAAAAATACCTTAAGGTGAGATGCACACCTACAAGGGTTAGCAGGAAGAAAGATAACCGAAATATAAAGACACATGTCTTATCGGTAGCCACAACCTATTGTCTCAAGAATCGGACTTTGCCAAGGAAAAAGAGAGACATGGGTGCTCATTATGTGGAGAGTCGTATTGACGACATTGCGTTTGCACGCACACTCTTAGATAACGGTTCTTCGATCAACTTACTTCCCTTAGCATTATATCAGAAATTGGAGTTGGGACCACTTCGCAAATCTAGAGCCTTACTCCAATTCGCTGATCGATCAGTGAAGAGACCTAAGGGAGAATTGAAGAACGTAGTTATCTCGATTGAGGGGCAGAACTATCAAGTTGACTTCACAGTCTTGGACATGGAGACCCCCAATCATTGGAGAGAATCTCAGATCATTCTTGGGCGGCCCTTCCTTAGGACCGCATGCGCAACTTTTGATTATGGTACGGGAATGATGAAGTTCCGTTCTCCAGGCGGAGAAATGAACCTTGAGATGAAGCAAACCAAGTGTCAGCGACCCGATTCAGAGAGTAGCACAGAGTATTCATCTTCAGAGGCTGATTGCAGTTTGATTAGCACAGTTGGGATTTGGGGACAGATTCCTTCAGGACAGAGCGAGTCCCTTTCATCTGGAAAGGATATAGTGGATGATGCAGTTTGCCAGGTGTTGTCTGATCTTGTGAGAGATGCCTCTATCTAAACCCATGATGACACAGAGATCCATCTGGATCTGTCAGTTCCATCCCCTTCGGAACGATCATGGGATATAGATGATGAGTCGGACGCGGCTTTGGCCGAACTACCGCGTTTCTTTGGCGATCCGACTCCCGATACTTCTGATTTGGTGGCGAGTACTACTCAGCTTAGCCCACCTTCATGCAGCACGGAACCAGATTCAGATTCAGTTCAGCCAGATCTGCTTGATGATACCACATTGCCAGAACTGAAATCACTACCTCCTACACTTAAGTATGCCTTTCTTACGGGACCCAAAGAGAGATATCCTGTCATCATTAGCTCAGACTTGACTTTAAAACAGGAGTCTAGGTTGTTAGAGGTCTTAGAGAGGAACCGCAAAGCAATAGGCTAGACAGTGTCAGATCTCGTGGGCATCAACCCCGCTCTCTGCTCGCACCACATTTTTACTGAGGATAATGTAAGACCTTCCCGTGAGTTCCAAAGGAGACTTAACCCCAATCTACGGGAAGTGGTGAAGAAAGAGATTGAGAAATGGTGCAAAGCAGGGTTTATATACCCTATTTCTGACTCCAAGTGGGTGGCCCCACTCCATGTTGTCCCGAAGAAGTCGGGAATTCAGATGGTCACCAACGAGGAGGGGGTAGAGATCGCGACACGAGTACCTACGTCGTGGCGTGTCTGTGTTGACTACAGGCGCCTGAATGTCGCGACCAAGAAATATCACTTTCCCTTGCCTTTTATTGATCAGATCTTGGAGAGACTTGCAGGGAAAGAGTTCTTCTGTTTTCTTGACGGGTACTCAGGCTACAACCAGGTGGCCATTGCCCCTGAGGACCAGGAAAAGACCACATTCACATGTCCATTCGGCACTTATGCTTTCAGGCGCATGCCATTCGGGCTCTGCAATGCCCCGGGCACATTTCAGCGGTGCATGATAGCCATATTTGCCGAGATGGTGGGAGATTTCCTGGAAGTATTCATGGATGACTTCTCGGTCCATGGTGATTCTTTTGATACATGTTTAGCGCACTTGGACCGAGTCCTCACGAGGTGTATAGAGGTGAATCTGGTACTCTCCTGGGAGAAGAGTCACTTTATGGTGACGGAGGGTATCGTGTTGGGGCATGTCATCTCCAAAAGAGGAATGGAGGTTGACCCTGCCAAGGTGGAGGTGATCAAGAAACTCGATCCACCTACCAACGTGAAGTCAGTGCGGTCATTCTTAGGACATGTTGGATTCTATAGGAGATTCATTCAAGATTTTTCAAAGATTGCCCGCCCACTGACTGAGCTCTTAGGAAAAGACACAGAGTTCATTGTAGATCACAGGTGTCTGGAGGCCTTTGAGCTCTTGAAGAGGAAGATTTGTGCCTCGCCTATCCTACAAGCTCCTGACTGGTCTCTTCCGTTTGAAATCATGACTGATGCTTCAGATTTTGCTATAGGAGTTGTGTTAGGACAACGGCGAGAGGGGATTCCGTTTGCAATTCATTATGCGAGCAAAGTTTTAGATCCTACACAGAAAAATTATACAGTGACTGAAAAGGAAATGCTCGCGGTAGTATGGGCCCTCGAGAAGTTCAAATCATATATTTTGGGCTCTAAGGTGACAATTTATACAGATCACACAGCCATTCGATATTTAATGGAAAAGAAGGACGCGAAGACGCGTCTTCTTAGGTGGATTTTACTCCTCCAGGAATTTGATTTAGAGATAAAGGATAAACCTAGAGTAAAGAATGTTGTGGCTGATCACCTTTCTCGGATTGAACTTAAGGATTCTCCTGATCATGAGCGGATTAGAGAGACCTTTCCAGATGAGTCAATTTGTGTTATTGACTCACTCCCGTGGTATGCCAACATGGTGAACTATCTTGTCTCCAAGCAGGTTCCCCATGGTTGGACTAGGAGCAGCATTGATCGACTGAAGTCGGATTCGAGGAGATACCACTGGGACGATCCTTTCCTTTTCTTCGAAGGACCGAATTGTGTTTGGAGAAGGTGTATTCCTCAGGAGGAATACCAGAGTGTCCTCACATATTGTCATTCACTTGAGGCTGGAGGACACCATTCGGGAAAGAGAACCGCTCACAAAGTACTTCAATGTGGATTGTATTGGCCGACCTTGTTTAGAGATGCCATTGATTTTGTACGGTCGTGCCCGATCTGTCAAAGGATGGGAGGGACAGTTGGACAGAGAGATGAGATGCCTATGCAACCGATGATTATTTGTGATGTTTTTGATGCATGGGGCATAGATTTTATGGGTCCCTTTCCCAACAGCCAAGGACATGAGTACATATTGTTGGCGGTTGACTATTTATCCAGGTGGGTGGAGGCTATCCCAACCTGAACCGCAGACAGCAAGACTGCTTGTAAGTTTGTGAGAGATCATATTATTGCTAGGTTCGGGGTGCCAAAAGTTTTGATATCTGATGGGGGTAGCCATTTTGTGAATCGAGATATGAGATCTTTAGCTAAGGACTATGGATTTGAGCATAGAGTTACTAGTCCTTACCACCCACAGTCCAACGGCATGGCAGAGGTTTCAAACAGAGAGGTGAAGAGTATTTTGCAGAAATTGGTTCGTCCCGATAGGAAGAACTGGTTTCAGCTTTTGGATCAAGTTCTGTGGGCCTATAGGACAGCCTACAAGACACCATTGGGTACTTCACCATTTAGAATGATCTACGGCAAGCCATGCCATTTGCCCGCAGAATTGATCCATAAATCCGAATGGGCAATTAAGAAGATTAATTGGAGTTGTCACCTAGGGAAACTTTGTCAAGACTTGAACTTGAACGAGCTCGTGGAAATCCGAAACAGGGCATATGACAACAGTGTGATTTATAAGGACAAAGTAAAGAGATGGCACGATCAACACATTAGGTGCAAAGACTTTGTCCCTGGACAAAAGGTATGGTTGTTCAATGTCAGGTTGAAGATGTTCCATGGGAAGCTCAAATCTAAATGGACGGGTCCCTTTGTTGTTAAGAAAGTGCACGAGAATGGAAGTGTAGAGATAGCTGATCTCACAGATGGTGCACAATCTCATGTGGTAAATGGACAACTGTTGATGCATTTTGTTGATTCAAAAGAGCAGTTAGTCCAAGTCGAGGTCATCAACTTCATGCAGAGTGAGCACAGAGCAGATATATCATATTACTCATCATGAAGACGCAGAATCAAGATTCAACATCTTAGAAGATTCATTCCTCGTGTACATTCGCCGTTCTTTGTATATTCTCCAGATCACATCGGTTCTTACACTTACTCTTGTCCTATACTTAGGCTTACCAAGAGCCTAAGTATAGGGGGAGCCGATGCCCGCCGTGTGTACATACTCATCCATTTCTCCTTTTGACCTCGTCCGCCCCATTTTTGCTCTTCTTCTACACTTAGGCTGTCCAGAGCCTAAGTATAGGGGGGGGGGGGGCGGATCGACTTCTATACTATTTATTATTTTAGCCATCCTACGCTTAGCACGAGCTGTCTTTTTCTCGCTTCTTGTGCCATGAGGACATAGCACATGCTAAGTATAGGGGGGCGTGTATACATTATATATATACTTTACCCATAGCTCGTACTTTCATGTATTTTTGTATATATTATACAATAATTATGGGGTGGGTAAATAAAAAAAACTTTTTCAAAAACTTAAAAAAATGTTTTTTGTTCTCTTTTCTTATTTGCTCTAAAAAAATCTTTTCAAAAAAAATGTATCCTTTCTTATTTATCTATATTTTTCAAAAAAAAAGAAGATAAAAAAAACCTTTTCAAAAAAAAAACTTTTCAAAAAAAAATCCTCTTTAAAAAAAAGTCCTTTCTTATCTACCTATCTTTCAACAAAAACTCCTGAAAAAGAGCAAAACTTTTCTAACAAAAAAAACTTCTTTGCCTTTGTTTGTCAAAAAAAACTTTTTGAAAAAAAAAATACTTTTTGTAAAACTTAAAAAAACTAAAAAAAACTAACTAATAAGTTGGTTTAACCCCTGACACATTCACTTTCACACAAGACTAGTGATGTTCAAAAACACTTGGTTTATGAGGTCTTGATATTTTGAGTTAACCAGCCTTAGTCATTAGGGTCCTTGACTTAATTATTCACATTTCCCTAGTTTGAAAGATTTGTATGCTATATTGCATGCTTAGTCTCTACCTTAAGAATATGATCAGCACCTCACATACACGACTGCAGTTATGATGAGATGAGTTGAAATTTCACTTGAGGATTTGGGATGAGGGATTTGAGTTTGGACTTGATTTAATGATGCTCGAGGATGGGATAAAATCAATGAAGGCTTCATGAAACCTGAGTGTCAGCACATTTAGCCAGTATGAGAACATGGTTCTTGTACTATCTCTTGACATTTACCTATGTGCCAGGGTGTGATAAAATAAAAAAAATGTTGATCAGTGTGCGCCAACTCTTGGTAAAAGCAGTGGAGCTAGCCAAAAATACTACAAATCAATGAAATGTCAAAGAAAAGCTCTCATTCCATACAAAGTCAAATATCAAAGAGCTTCCACCAAAGGCGAGCGCTCCCAACCATTTCAAAAGTGTCCACTTGGACCACCGCTATTAGGACCAGGAGTCGGGCTTGCACCAAAAAAGGGCTCTGCATCGTAAATGCTACAAGTCTGGGTGTAGAAGGTATAATAGATACTCAAAAAAGACACACCCCGGTGTACTCCCAGGAAAACAAGTGCAGACGACTCCAACTTCTCTTGACGGACGCACTGATCAACACCAAAAAATGCGTTGAGTAATAAGGCACTTGAGAGGATCCTTGTTCCAATGAGAGGGAGAGAAGAAATGACACAATCCTATGCCTTCCATCAACTGGCCTTCCATCTACACTTTCAAGTCTGACAACTAAAGAGACGGTGGATTGGATGCAAGAAATGGTTTATTCCCTAGTGTTGAGGATCGGGTCCTTAGGAGAGTCTCTTGGACTGGAAACTTGGGTGACGTTGTGACTCTACTCTTGTAACTGCGGTCAACACTTAAAGTCATATCCCTACTATATATGTATACAAAGAGAGTCTGATGATTAGGGAAATTGGATACCTTTTGACTAGAGCTTGGTTCAGCTTAGAATTTTAGGATTTCTAAAACCGAGAGTTCTTGAATAGATCAAGTCTTGTTTTCACATGCACAGTCAGGGGTTAACCCAACTTATTCATTCTTTATTTGCTCGAGGACTAGCAAAGTTTAAGTATAGGGGGGTGATGAATCCACGATTCATCATCTCAATATCTTGATCTTAGCAAAATCCACGAGTAAATTCTCTAATAAATGTATATAAAATCAATAAATTAACAAATGACTCTTGTAAATAAAATACATGAATTATTGTATATTAGATTGTACAAAATAAATTAACAATAAAAAAAGCCGCAAAATCGAAGGAGTTTTATACATGTAAATAGCCCTTAACTTTATGTATTTTTAATAATTTCATATCAACTCCTTTTTGGCTAATTCTTTCTCCAACATGTTCATATCAATGTATATAAAAATACAAAAATACAAAACAAAATTTACCTCAAATAAATACTCCTAGATCCCAATGGGAAAAAGCCGTAAAGACCAACTTCCAAACTAAATTCTCGCTCCGTATGAACTCCAAATTCACCAAACTCACTTTTAAAGTTCAAGTTAGAAAATTATCTATCCAACGGAAGTAGTTTCATTAAAATCGGAGCTCATTTGCAAAAGTTGGGTTTTGGGACCTAGATGTACATTGTATACCTTGTATATATTCATTCTTTCTTTAATTTTTATTGTATCATTCATAATTACTAAAAATACAAAAAATATAATGATTGTTTTGTATTTTAATTATATTATTTTATAGTATTTTTCTGTTGTAAATATCTCTTATTAAAAAGACAAAAAAAACATATTAGAAAAGTAAAAAAATATATGTACATGTTGTTTGTCTTCCCTTGTAAATTCTCCACTATTTATTTTTCTTTTTTTATTCTATTGTAATTAAAGTAGCCAACTTTATTTCATTTATTTATTTATTATACATTCTCTACAATAACCACCATTCAACTCATTCTACCACCAACCTCCATTCAACCCCACCATTTTTCTAACTTCTAATTCAACTCCACCATTTTATTAACCTCCATCCCACTCCATCTTAATTCTAACTTCCATTTTACCATCATCTTTATATACATGTCATTCTCCTCATTTTTGCCTTTGATCCATCTTTATGTGAGGAGAGCCTAGTTCCCAGAGTTGAATCGGTGACAGCGACGCAACCGCGGTCGAGCGACAACAACCCTCTCTCCGGTGTGATCCGTTGGCTTTTTGGCCAACATCGCAGCCGCAACCGCGCGCTGCTCGAGCTCATTGCACGCCGGCGATTTGAGCGAAGACCGTGCTTGCGTGAGCACTCCATAGGCGATCGCGTTCATCTTAGGTAAATTTTACCTTCATTTTATCATCTTGTCATTTTTGCATTTTTTTTTAGTTCAAAAAAAAACCACACATCATCTTCCATTTGTTCTACTCCATCATATTACCATCATCGCATTTTTTTCCCCATCATGTTCATTCCTTGTATTAACAAAATTAAAAAAATATAAAAAAAGATAAAAAAAACCTTTTTACTACAGCAGTAAGAAAAAAAGTTAAAAAAATAAAAAAAAAGCCGAAGGGAGCAGCAGCGGCACCGCCGCCGCCCCCTCCATTCTCTCCACCGCCGCCAGCCAGTGGCCACGGCGCCGCCCGCACTCCGCCCCTTCCAGTCGCCCGTCGCTCCTCCAGCCGTGCTTCCGCCACCCGCGTGCGGCCGCCGCACCGCCCACCACCGCCGCCGACCTCGAACCGCATTTGGGTTCTCCCCTGCGTTCAACGAAGAAGGAAGAAGGAGGTTAATTTTTTTATTATTATTTTATTGTACAAATTGCAAAAAAGTTCTTTCAATGTTTCTGTAATTACTAATTAGTCCCTGTACATATTTTCTTTTGTAATTTAAGTTTCTAGATTTGCAAAGACAACCATGTGTTCACATCTTAATTTGGACATCATTGTTGCATCATTTCACTCAATAAAAATTATCATTAGGTTGAGCAACTTAACCTCTGTCATGTGATTGTTTATTTGTTTTTTTGTGAGATATGGGTAATTAACTAAAATTGTTCAACTGAAATTTTGCATAGTTTACCCATTTCGGTGCTATTAAAATTAAATCTCACACATAGTTGCTCTAATAATTCCGCAAAAAATATGTGAGATGCCTTGATTTGTGATGGATTTACTACCCAAATTTCATCGAAAATGGAGTTGTCTTGTACCTAAAATAAATTGTAGAGTATTTTTAGTATTTGATTTTTAATTAAATCCACGTATATCCTTTTTGTAAAATTTCAACTCTCCTGGATTGCTTTTCTAAATATCTTTTTGGGATAATTTTCTCTCTGACTAGTTTGATAACGTGGATTTAATAGGAATTAATTACTCATTGCCACTCTGTTTTCACTAAAAAATCCATAAAAAATTCATATCTTGTCAAAAAATTCCAAAAAAATTACTGTAGCTTCCTTGCATCATGTTTTCATTCCAGTATTTTTTTCATAATTTTTGCTTACTGTTTGTGTGAGAAATTGCGAAAAAACCCATAAAAAGTCTACATTTTTCATTATTGCATTTTAACCCCTAAAATTATAAAAAAATATGTTTTGTGTTCCCCACTGGATTAGGACCTTAGGAAAAATATAATTTGGCTGAATTGGATTAATTTGACATTAAAATTAATTTGGCTAAGTTGTGTGTTCTCTTAGTGTCTTGATTCACCCGCATTTGCATTTGCTTTGATTTTTGCATTAAAAAAAATCTAAAAAAAAACACTTGGAAATCTAGACCTAAATTTGCAAATTAATCTCAAGTTGTTCCTTTGCCTCCCTGAGTTCGACCCCGGACTTGCCCGGGATATAAATTTAAGCCGAGACAATCTTCACGGAGATCTTCTCTCGGTTCTGACCGAATCGCTAGGTACACGTATTACAACGAACACGAATTAAATATCGTATTTAGCGACTCGTCATAGGCACCATATATGCTTTTGGAAAGTATATGATCAATACCTAGGTATGTAATATGCTTTTAGAAAGTATATGATTGATACTAACTCCCAATTATCAAATGAGAAACTTAATGATAAAACCTTTAAGATGACAATTTAAAAGTAATCTAAAACTTCGAGTTTATCCTAGCTTTTGTAGTATGCATGATGTACGGGTATTAGGAATACCCTAGGGTGATATGATCATAAACGATTGTATAATCATGATGCTTCCATTCTAATTGAGAGATGAAAGAGGTTTGGATTTTAGTGACTCCTCTCAATAGAGAAGTAATATAATCTTATTACAAATATTGGATATTGATCTGATATAATTTAGATACAATGAGAAGATTATTTATGATTTTGATTTATTCAAACATATATGAGAGGTTGTCGAGATATGAATTTGAGATATGATCTCAATATCTGAGTCACTATACGTGGAATGTACAATCGTCATATCCTTGTCTTTGATTTTCTACGTAGAAAGCGCATTCTTAAAAAAGAGTTCACAAATAATTGCATTGTTGAATAATATATCTAAGCGTTGCAAAATTTATAATTGAATACAATTTAATTATCATGAATAATATGAATATGATTCATATTATTAAGAAAGATGAAAATAGGAATCTAAGATAATGATGATTTAATTATCAAGGAAATGAATGATGGGGATATCACTATCCATATTAATCAAATATACTATAAATGGCATTTTTAATATATTAAAGGGAGATAATTGTAAATAGTATTTACGAATTAAATGTTGATGTGAATTGGATTCACATTGAATGATTAATTGAAAATACAATTTACATTTTATATTGGATGTGTATAAAATTTACAATTATCAATGGCATGATTGAAATTATCAAAAATAATCTGGTAATATTTTTGTGAATAATTATGAAACAATTGTTGTTGTACATGTGGGATTTTGGAGAGATATGAGATCTCTCAATTAAGGAAAAATAGGAGCACCTTCCCCTTTAAGATAGGTGATGACCATGGAGTCCTACTTCTTGTATAGTCGTCCCCTCTATTAAGGGAAGGAGGCTTCTCCTCTTTACTTTAAATTCGCAAGAGATTGATTTGATTTAAATCTAATGTGTTCTAAATTATTTGCAACATATTTGAGTTATTTAAATTAATAATTGTTGTTGCAAATTTATGCAATAAAAATTATGGCCATTGGTTGAAAGTATAAAATAATCTAAACCATTGATTTTGATGATCACATGGATTAGGATCCATGGACATCCAGTTTGTTATAAAAGAAAGAGCAACCTTAGCTCTTCTTTATAAACAACACAATCGCAAGAGCACACTCTCTCCTCCATTCTCACTACCCCTCTCTCAAGTGTGGTCATCTACATCTTAACCTAATAATGTCGCCATCGTCGCCACAACATTGTGTTGCCGGATGGAATGCTTGTGGATCTATGTCTTCTTTAGTGCCCTTGCTAGTGATGAAGACATCGGATTTCATGAGATGAAATCGGGAGATTAATTGTTTGGATCTTTGAATTGGATTACAATAAGCACACATCTCATCTACAGCCACGAAAGCATCTCCTCCATCAGATCGAACTTGAAACGGGAGGTCTCCTACTTTAGAAATAACGATCGCAATCACGCTTCAAGAGTTATTCCTATAATATGTTTGTGATCTTGACAAAACCAAAAGATACACACTTAATTACAAACTTCTAACTCTAAACCATAAATATAAGGACCTAGGAGGGCTTCATTGGAATTTGCCCACCTCACGTGGGTCGCCACATGAGGTGAGCTATTAGGACCTTGACGAATCCAAAAATACCCTTCTTAAATGATGTGAATAACTGTTTCAAATATCAATGTGTCGTTGTAATTACGTCGAGTAATCGGAATCAATCATGAAATAATCACTAAGAAATTTAATCCAACTAATTCGAGTGATTCTGTGTTTGTTTTACTTAGGTAAATCCCAAGGTCGAACTCAAGCAGGTAAAGGAACAATTTAGGATTTTGTCCATCAAATTTTGTGCATAATTTTCGAGGCTGTAGTTTTTTGGTATTTTTACGCAATTTTTAATTGCAAATGCAAATGTGGCCAATTTTTAGGACAAAAATGAAATTATTAGTTAAATGGAGTCCGAAAATTATGAAACTTGGTCGAGAGGTAACTAATGATGAAATGGATGCACTATAATTTTTTGAAAATTTCTAATGCAATGTGAAAATTAATTAATGAATGAATGCAAACTACATGAAACGAGGAGTTCAATTTTACTAAATATTAAATCAATTTATTTTAAGGAAATAAAATTATCCAAGGCTTACCACTATGAGAGATATTTGAGAAAAATTTAGCGATTTATACTTATTAAAAATTAATCAATATAAAATACTAAATGATTTTTATAGAACAAAATATGCATGCATCTGCAATTCTTTTTGGTTGTGATGTCAAATACAGTTAATTCTACGATTAGTTAATTTTTGGCAATTTCTAAGGCTATGGTTAATTATATGTAAATTTCAAAGAATAGAGAGGGGAAAATATGAAAATTTCCACAAGATAATAATTGTTAAATAAACACAACATAGAAAACTACAACATTTATGCCATAATGTAGAGAAATAATTAAAGAAAACCATGCTATTTTTTAATAATAAAAATGATGTAATAAAAATGTTCAAAATTACAAATAAATTCGAGGAACAAATGCAATATCAAAAAATGAAACAAGATGCAGAACATGGACTTAACTATAATTACCTAAACCTCAGGGGGAGAGTTTGCAAAATTTCTATAGGGTCACGTGTTACGCACGTGCCCCTTGATGCTAGATCTAAAGGTGAATAGGTGGACGTCTTAGGGCTTCCTCGTGATTTACCCCCACTACATGTGGGGGTCAAGTGACATGTCATGGGAGAGCCATCCGGCGAAGAGGAGCTAGGGACTGGCGGCAGAGGCACGGCGAAGTCTTGGAGAAGAGCTTACGAGTGGTGTGTGTTTATGGTGGTGAAGCTTCCATGGCCAACACAATGTCGGCGGATGTCGGGGGAGCATGAGGTCGAAGGCCTACATACGACTAGAGGAAGGTGGGTGTGGTCGAGACAGCTCCAGCGATTGATAGCGAAGGTGACGTCATCCAGAGTCGTTGAGCTGAGGGTGAAGTGGCTTCAGTCGGAGGAGAGCAGAGGAGTTGGTGAAGCATGGCAAGGCTCGACGACGCTGGGAGGTGGTCGGAGCAAGAATGAACAATCGGTGTCAAAGGTGATCTGATGTTGGTGGAGAATCCTGGAGTAGATGGAGGCGAAGCAGATGTTCGCTAAGTCATTGTCTCAATGACCAAGGTCTGAGAGAAGGGCAGCTGCACGTGAGGGGTACGACGTCTCTGCAACGAGGTAGAGGACTTCGGATCTCGCCGGACGAAAAGGGGAAGTGGAGGCTCTGTCATTGTCGTCCCCTTCTCGAGTTAACATTATGGACGGATGAAGATGGTGAACGCTTACGATAAACTTTTTATAGGATGAAGGAGTGGAGGTGGAGGAAAGGCTGCGATCAGTGATGAGTTTGATTGGGGTGTGAGAAACAGAGATTGATCGGGATGGGGATTAAATTGAAGAGGGAGATGGGACCAAATCTGGAAGGGCAGTGCGTCGGTCAGAAGATGGATGGGGGAAGGTGATTGGCAGCGGCCAAATTTTGAGGGAAGGCGATGCGATGTAAACAAAAAGACGGGTGCGAGAATCGTGGTGCTGCCAGCCTTAATAGGAAGGTAACCGGTGATGCATAGAGGCACCACCGCCCTATTCTAGAAAGGGGCAAGAGACGTACGATGAAGGGAAAGAGAACCTCAACTGTCTGATCTGTTGAGATCATACGGCTGAGGAAATGCCATGTGACATTTTTAATATTAATTTTTTATTTTTTTCATATTAAAAAACTTTATATAATAAATGAAATATAAATCCCAAAAATAGGTGAGATGTGGAGGATCCAGGAGCAGACACGTGTCAACTCAAGAAAAATCGAAAAGAAAAAGGAAAGATAAATCAAAAAGAAAAAACAAACCACCTCTGATCAAAAAAATTCTTCACAAAATTGCTCGTCTCGACAAGATCTACAACTTTCATGAAGATATCAAAACCAAAATCGATCATTTACACAAAGTAATATTTTCGGGATATTATGTGCATAGAATACCTTGATTTTTGGGTTTTATAATTTTTTTGTTATTTTCATATAAGATAAAAATATGGAAAATTTACAATAAAATCAAAGGTAAATATTTACATTAATCTATTTTTTGGATTTTTATTAATCAAGAAAAAGAAGAAATAAAATAAAATACGAAAACGACAACTTTTGTACATACTGTTAGTGAAGACTCGGTAGTTTCTTTGATTTCAAACTCATTTTGGATTTGTATTTTTGTGCATTTTAATAAAACTTTTGTCAAAGAAAATAAATGAAAAAGAAATGAAATAAAATTAGTTAATTATGTACATAAAATAATAGGTCAAAAACCGCAAAAATACAAAATGTACAAAAGAGGCCCGAAACCCAACTTTTACATATTAGCTCTGATTCACTTGAACTTGGTCTTGTTTTCAAGGTAATTGAATGTACATTAGTTCAAATCAGATATTTTATGAGGAAGATATCAGTGTTTTAGTCCGAGAATCCTTAAATTAGGGTTTGGATTTATATCTCAATTATTTCAATTAATGATTTTTTTGTATTTTTCCTTTATTCATGTTAGTAATATGTATACACTGGAGATGTTTCAAGTCATTTGTATTTAGAAATAATTAATTAAAAATCAGGGAAGTTATCTTATTTTACAGGTCAAATAGATATGAATTCTTGTTTTCTTATTTTATTCAAATATGCATGATAAAATGCCATTATTATTTACATGCGCATGGATGCTAATTATGCAATATAGATGGAGAAATGCATGTGTATTTTGGGAAATTGAGATTAATTATTGACTTTTAGAGTAATGAATCTAAGATTTATTATGCCCATATACTTAAACCATGCTCGTCCCCGAGCATCTAAAGAAATGCAATGAGGTGAAATGAGATTGGGTTCCATACCAAGACCATGAGCAGAAAGTGAAACTGGAGCTAGACCCGACCTTTGGATTTTTAGTTTGGCAGAACTTCTGCGAGAATCAGAGTTTTAAAATCGACAACCTCCAATTTCTACATATGATTGTCACAGCTTCAGCTCAGAAGTCATCTTAGATCAATCTTCCTCCCATAGCATACCCCCATGAACATTGAACAATTGACCATGTATGTGAAAGGTTTTAGTTCTTCCCATCCAGAATGCCGAACTACCAAGCAAACCCCCTCTTTAATAACTCATCCTTGGGGGAGTCGGATACTTCCTTCTGAGGTATGTCGTGTTGTGTTCACAATCGAAATGGGGGAGAAGAATAGAAGAAGGGGAAAAGAACTGGAGGGTGACTAGTGTGGTTACCTCTCCTTGTGAAGCTGGTCAGTGTAGCCGAGTCTCCACCAAGATCTGCAAGCTCACTTGATGGTTGGACCTTTTGGTAAAATAATTAATTGGTAGTAGGCTTCTTTTTAGTTTGGACTTTTGGTTGCTCTTGCGTGGATCTTGTTGTGCCCCTACAGATATGGAATCTTTTTTTCTGTACATTTTCTTGGGGTCTTAGAAAAAATTTGCTCAGTCGTCCATCCCTTATCTGAAGCTTTATTTCAACACATACTCCGGTATTTAGATGTTCATGCTACCAAAAAAGAAATTCGCACAGTCTTCCAACACCCCATGTCAGTTGAACTAAGTGAATAGTGCAAGAGTACAAATTAATTATCTAAGAGTTGTACCCAGAATGAGAAGACTAGGTTTGACACTAAGAGTCAAACTCCATTGTCATGTGGAACTCAAAGAATTAAGTCAAAGACCTGAAGCTTCTAAAATCCTCTTTCTCAGTGAAGTTCCTCTGAAAATTAGGTGGATTAAGGTCAAGTCCAGACAACTCTCGATTTCTTCTCATAATTCGGTTCAGAACCCAAAGGCTTTTCACAGATGCGTGAAATATTGGATGAAGTGCAAATGCATGAAATGCAAACACATTTTTTTAATTTTGTGACTTCTTTCTCCTTTTTTGATATATATATTTAGTGCAAGGATTTTTTTTAATGCACAAAATGAATAAGAAGCCATTTTTCAAAAACAATTGGTTGGACACAGTCAGTGTTAGATGCAAAACTCATTCATTTATGTTAGCGTTTTTTTCTTGAAGATTTCGCAAGTTAGTTACCCATCTCATAAATACATATAGACTTACGTAAAAGTATAAGCTATACGTAAAGTATATACACACACCCTCCTATACTTAGCGAGTGCTATATCCTTAGAGCACAAGACGCATAGAGAATACATAACTCGGGCTAAGCATAAGAGAGTGAAAAATTATACAAAAATTAGAAGTCGTTTGCCCCCCTATGCTTAGACTATGAAAATTCTATACATAAGAAAATCGAAAATAAGGCAGATGATGGGAGAAGTGGATGGAGAGAGTATATGCAGATGGCATCAGGTCCACCTATACTTAGGCTTTGGTCAGCCTAAGTACGGAAGAAGGGTGGAAATGGGGTGATCGAGAGAAGGAGTGGGTGAGGAACATAGAATATACAGATGGCATGTCTCCCCTATACTTAGGCCTTGTCTTAAGTAGAGGAAGAAGATGTACAAGGGAATCGATGGGGTCGAGAGGGAGGGAGGGAGGGTGTTAATGATTGAGGAGGTTTTCGACTGGTCTTTTTGTGAGTCTGTGATGGGAGGTCATAATGATTATAAGAAGATGAATTAGGTGAATCCCATCCATCATCAGTGTTATCCTCAGAAAAATCATGCTGGAGAGTAGATCAAGCATATGAATCAGTTGATATCCAGCCATCATCGAAGTTATCCTTAGAGGAATAGTATAGGAAAGTGGAGGCACTCCAAATATTCCTATTCTTAAGTTGCTTCAGTTGTTTCCTCGGACTTTGTTCCCTGTTGGGATTAAGTGATTCGTCCTTAGATGAGGAATACTCTGAAGCACCAGCCTTAGTCAGCTGATAAGAAATTATTCCAGTATATTTAATGAGATCAGGAGAATCAGCTCTGGATGAATAATAGTAAGGAACAAGAGTCATCCAATGGAGATCAATGTTTGAATTCTTCCGTAGATAGGGTTTTAGGGCTGCCTAATTGACCTCACTCATAATGATTACCTTTTCTGGACATGATGAGGAATCATCAAACGGTTCCTTTTTCAGTATGTCAAAGGCGACTTTCTTCTTAGATGAAGGAGCAACAGAAATGGGCATTTTGGTTCGTGTTGTTTGTGAAGGTGCTGGTCCTGGGAGTGAGGGGTTAACAATAGAGTCTTCACATGAAATACCATTGAAATTTTCCTCCTTTATCAGTGCATGTCTTGTGTATTTGTTCTTAATTGTCTTGATGTTAGTGCATTCCTGTATTGGGTCGATTTGATCAAAGTGGTCAGAGAATATTTCGGTCGACTCAAGATGAGCCCATGCATATGTTTTAGGATCATATAATAAGTCATGTATTCTATGTTCCATGGTGAGAGCAGTGGGAAATAAAACAGTGGGGAGAGTCTCTGAACCAATTATCAGTTCAACAGCAGCTATCTCAGGTGTAGCAGCGGGGTAGGGCTCTTCTACCGCTTGGTGGTTAGGACTATTGATGGCTTCGTGGGTCGCCACAGAATATCGTGTTCCCTTAAAGACTGGGTGAGATCGAAGTGCTCCCAATGCTGTAAAATTGATTTCCCAAGTCTTACACTCAATAATTGCCTTAGCCAATGCCAAGAATGGTTTTCCAAGAATGATTGGAGGCTCGGTGAATTCTCCTTGATTATCTATTTTAATGATCATGAAGTCCACCTTGAGTAGAGCACCTTGGAATGTAGCGATGGCTGAAATGGTTCCTCTCAGCCATTTTATCGATTGATCAACCAGTTGAACGATCTCTCTTATCTTCCTAATAGGACCGAGTTTGAGCTTATCAAATACATAGGTCGGGAGGATATTGATTGGTGAATCGTCATCAATTCGAGCATGGGTAAATGTTGTGTATTTGATTCCATAGTCAAATCTGGGCAACCTCTTCATTTGCGACTTTTGGTTTTTCTCCTCGTCATCAATGGTGTGCCCATTGACAAGATATGTCTTTCAGTTCTTGTCAACTTCTTGACCGACATTTTTGGTATTAATTTATTCCTTATAAAAATTTTAAGGCCAGGGAAGTGTTCAATGGCTTGAATCAAGGGAAGCTCAAAAATCAATCTTTTATCCAGTGCCTCCCTCAGAATAGGGTCTAAATTCCATAAATCTTCTCCAGTTTCAACTTTTATGGTTTTTTTAGGATATTCAATTTTTGGGGTTTTTGTGGATTTTTTTGAATTTTTTGGTCTTTTCATTGTGGTGCATAGATGTGTAGTTGTCCACAGATGATCAGCTTTGATCAGAGTTATAGTCATCCCTAAGGGAGTAGTATACAGAGATGCCATTGTCAGAGTCATCCCTAGGGTATGCACAGTTTGTGGGTTTCTATTCTCAAGGATTTTAACTTGAGATCCAATCATATTATCTTCTACTTCCATACCCGAGCTACCATAAAATGAAACTACTCGATCGGCGAAACTTCTAAATTTATCCTCAATTAATTCAAATCTCTTAATAATCCTCGAAATTTCATCCTCAAAAAATTTTCATGATCAATCATGGGAGTGGTCTATTCAATTAAAGGATATCGAGAACTTGATGTTTCATACTTAATATATTGTGACTCAAGCATGTAATGCGGGGTTGAGTAGAGTCCATTTCCATGGTTATGATTAGTCAGATCCTCATACTGTGGAATCATACAGGGTTCAAGTGTGTTGATACCATCAGTCAACTCCTCTATATGTGTAGGTTGTCCGAAGGAGTGACATGTAGGTTGGTCAATAGGGATTTGATTGTCACGGTTCATCCAACATTGATGATCATTTGGTGTGGTCCTCTCCATCTACTTTGGTCGATCCAACAAGTTATTCCCTAAGGTCTAGTCTGGATGTATATATATGAAGTGTTGACCTATCTTAATATTATGATGAGGAGAGATTGTAGTTGGTTGGAATCGTTGTCTTGGCCAGTCATTGGTCTCAAGAGTGGTTTGATCTTCAAATGGTACGGCGAGAACTCGAGAATAAAATGGGTTAGCCGAGTATGAAGTCTAATCATGTGTAGAACAAGTCTGGGGAAGTGGGTAATATGAAGAATTGGAGGATTCAATCGGATGATCAGAGTAAGAGGAATTTATATAGTATGTTGGATTCATCCGAGGGTCAGAGTTTCCCACAAATGTTGGAGGATGTCTGGAGGAAGAGGATTTAGAAAATCGAGGTTTACTCGAGAAGAATTCATTTTCAAAGTAATAATCCGATGGGTACTTGGTGTAATGTCCTGATATCTTCAAAGTTGGTGGATGAGATGACATAATGGATATTAGTTGAAAATGTTCAAGTACCTAGGATACTCAACATAAGAAACCCTGATCTTTTGCAAATCAAGAAAGAGTGTGATGGCACAAGTGTGCAGTTTTTTTTTCTTCGAGAACGGTTAACGCAAACCAATGCAAATACAAATCAAACCGCAAGTTCACCAACTCACATAATGAGGGTCGCAAGAGTTCGACTAATTGTCTTGTCAATTTTAGTTGGTGATAAATTCAATCTTGGAAAGAAATTAGCGAGCTATTAGGTACCGTAAATTTTCCTAAAATTTGTCCTGAACTTTTATGACTAGTTGCACCTACTTTCAGCCAGTATATATGTAAATACGGACCATAAAATGGCTAATTGTTACTTAAGAATGGAGCCTTACATAGTGTTCTTTAAACCACACACTATGTTAAGGAAATCCGGACCGTTTACTGGCAACTCGTATTTCCTCACTTATAAGTAGCTAATCATTTTTATAGAATCAGTAGTTAATATGAAAATCTTGAGCTCAGCTCTAACCTTAAGTATCATCTCTTGCTCACTCAGACAAAATAAATGAATCCAAGGACGGGGTTGCTCTCTCACAAAAATTCTTTATTTTAAGAGTTAATTAAACTTTGTCTTCTTTAGCAGTCCTAATTTTTATTAGGCGGTCACTGAAAAAATTAGGTGAGAACAAATGCACGTCTACTGTCCAGTCCCAATTTCCTTTTCAATTTACGTGACAAACTAGGAGGGAGAAATTCGGGAAAATCTGATGCACATGAAAATGATTATGAATGCTTATTTAGAAGGTTTAAAGTGATTCCTCGCAATCTCCATGTGGGATGCAATACAAGAAATTAAAATTATTCCATATGGAATGCAAGCCCACAAAACTGCACCTATCAAAAAGTTCTACAGCTGTGAAGAATTGAGTTAAAATTTTGACTAAGTAGAACGATCTAATGTGCGTCTCAATTAATGTGTAGTGTGGTACGAAGTTCTACCAGGATAGTCAAAAAATCCTAGAAGCTCTAATAGTCGTATGTGCAGGTCTAACCTACAAGCTACTCAAGTCAAGCCCCGCCCTCACCGGAGAGTGAAATAGGCCACGACACCACATAAATAATTTGAGTCTTGTTACACACGCGGGAGTCCAAATGGACACCACTATAAATGAGAAATTAATTGCAAAAACTAAAATTGCAGAAATTAAAATCCTAGACTCTACACTCTCACACAACTCAACTCGATCTTAATTTTAATGTTGCTTGGTGACTAGTAAACATGCACTGGTTTCAAGAGAGTCGATCCACGGGCATTGGGTACCTCGCAAAAAAATAAGAGAGAGAGGTGTGAGAAAGATACACAAAAAATCAAAAATAAAAGATAGAAAATAAATGCTATAAAAAATAAATGCAAGAATAAAAAATTATGGAAAATATACATTGAAAATTCGGGGCTCAGACTACCCGAATAAGGAAAACAAATTACTTAAATTTTCTAAACGAAAATCCTTAAGTCGTTTACCTCCCCCGCAACGGCACCATCTGACGAATTCAAAAATACCCTCTTTAAATGATGTGTATTATTGTTTTAAATATCAATCTGTCATTGTATTTACTTCATGTAATTGGAATCAATCAAGAAATAAACACTTAGAAATTTAATCCAATTAACTCGAGTGAGTTTATGTTTGTTTTCTTGGTCGTTTACCTCCCCCGCAACGAATGCTAATAGCTCGAACTGGCTGAAATTTAGGAGCAGATCGTCGGAGGATCTCTAACGATGGGGATTCTGCCTCTGATTTTTCTTCTCCACGTCTACAAGGCAGATGAGTCGAAGATTTCACCTTCAGGCTCAAATCCAAGTCCTATTGGGGTTACGAAGCAGTAGAGGTGATCAAAAACCAAAAGAGGGGTGGCAGAGGTTTATTTGTACACAAAGAAGGTGTGACTATTGATGGAAGTTGGCGTATGAGGGAGACGAAGTTGGAGAGGAGTAGGGTGATGGTGAGGTAGTGGGCGACATAGTAAAGAGGTTCGGTGATGGTATATAGGGCCATCGAGTCTTGGATCTCTTCCAAAAAAATAGAGAAAGTCAGTTGTCACGAGACCTCTGACAAGGTGGGAGGTGGAAGGTGTACAGTTGACCCCCTAGTCAACTAGCGACGGGATCTAGTTGGTCCACGTGTACCAACCCGAAAATAGGGATGCTAAAATACATTATTAAATCATTTAAAATTAGAAAATTATTTATTTAATTTATGGTCAAAAAATAAAATTTTGTGTACTTTTATGTAATATTTTTAGGCCATTTTTTTGTTTCTTCAATGCTTTTATTAGGTGCTAATATTTACATGTATATGCATAGGTATATGTACCTGTATTAAGTACATTTATTTTTATTTTGTTTTTTGGACTGTATCTTTATATTTACATAATTTATTTATTTATAGTTTATTTAATTACACATTTACATATTTATTTTTTTGAATTTACTTAAATAAATATGTATAGGTATATTATAGGTACAATTTACCTGTATATTAAAGTACATTATTTATTTTAATGTATTTTTATTGGTTTTATTCTAATTTTATTATTGAAATGTGTTTTTGTAATATATACAAATATGTCACAATATAAATAAGCTAAGAATATAAGTAGCAAATACATTGATTATTATATGAAGGTATATATTACAATAGGGCCCAAAAAATCAACTATTGCATCACAACAATAAGTTAAATGAAAACTTCATTAAATAGATAATTACATTTTATAAACAATAAAGGTGACTTTGGTCAATTTTGAGTCTGTATGGAGAAGATACACGTCTGGAAAGTTTTCTTTGTGGTTTTTTATTCTATGTATCTATGGTGCATTGTGTATTATTTTTGAGTGAAATCAATTTCGTATTTTTCTGTGTTTTTATGCACAATATTCATGTTGAAGATTTATTGATTTGAGGTGTAAAAATAAGAAAATAAAATAGTTCTCAAAATCTTATTATTACCAAATAGGGTTTCTGTGTAGTATTTTATGTGTATTTGGTTGATATATTGTGCACTCAATAATCGTAATGAATGGATCTCGGGGTTTAGGGCCACTCAGTGTCTTTGACACTTCATTCTTCTTTTCCTTTATTCTTTTATTTTGGAATTGAATACAATGTTTATTGGTCAATTAGTGCTTGTTATTTTACACAAACTAATGCTATATACATGCATTTAGATAGGGATTTAAGGCCAAAATGAAAGAATAAAGGTGATGAACTGGAGACTCATCAAGCCACTAGATTGATCTCTTCCATTTGAGATCATAACAGATGCTTCAAATTATGCCATCGAGGCTGTGTTAGGACTACGACAACATGGATAGCCATTCGATGTTCACTATGCTAGCTGAACTATGGATGAAGCATAGAGGAATTACACAGTGATAGAAAAGGAACTGCCAGCGACTGTTTTTGCACTGGAAAAATTTAGGCCACATCTTCTCGGTTCTAAAGTGATTGTATATACTGATCATTCTACCATCTAGTAACTACAAAACAAGAAGGATTCCGAGTGACCCTTACTTCATTGGATCCTTCTACTCCAGGAGTTTGACCATAAGACACGAGACAAACCTGGGGTCAAAAATGTGGTGGCAGATCACCTTTCTAAATTAATAGAAATTGAGACTCTTGAGCAGGACCTGATTCCAATCATAGAGACCTTAATAGATGAAGCTATATTGTCAGTCACCTCTCTCCCATGGTATGCTAATATCATCAATTACCCTATCTAGAAGGAAATTCTTCAAGATTGGCTAAAGTTGAAAGTGGACAAGTTTATGTCTGACATACACTTCTACTAGTGGGAGGATCCATATCTATTCTGTGAAGATGTAGTTACATATGGCAAAGAATCATTCCTGAGGAGGAGAACATGGGTGTTTTGAACCAATGTCATAAGTTAGAATCTAGTGGATAGCATTCTAGAAAGAGAACAATAGCCAAAATTCTTCAAAGTGGCCTCTGGTGGCGGACTCTTTTCAAAGATGCTACTTAATACGTCAAAGAATGTACTAACTATGAGAAGATGGGCACCACAATTAGTTCTTGAGACACCATGCCACTCAAGTATATTCAAATTTTAGATGTCTTTGATGCATGAAGGATCAATTTCATGGGTCCATTTCCGAATAGTTAGGGGTATGAGTACATCTTTCTATTTGTTGATTATATCAGTCAATGGGTGGAGGCTATCCCTGTCTGAGACACAACAATTGCACCATCTGTTAGTTCCTCAAACAAAACAACATTGCGTGGTTAGGGAATTTGAAAATAGTTATATCAGATAGGGGGGAGGAAACTTCATAAGCAAATATGTCAAGAAGCTGACCTATGAGTACGGTATAGAATATTGTGTCACATATCCATACCACTCGCAGACTAATGGCTTGGCTGAGTGTTCAAACAGGGTGATTAAAACAATTATGTAGAAATTTGTATGTCATGATCACAAGAACTGGTCGCAGTTGCTTAACCTAGTTCTTTGGTCTTACTGGATAGCATACAAGTCTCCTTTTAGCTTGTCTCCCTATTACCTTGTCTACAACAAGACTTTCCATTTGCCCATGGAATTAATTCATAAATCCTTGTGGGAAATTAGTGTATGCAATCTGGACAGAGAAAAACTAGGGAAAAAAGAATATTGGACCTGAATTGTTTGGAAGAATTTAGAGACTCTGCATATGAGAACAACATAATCTATAGGGAAAAGGTCAAGTGGCAAGCATATCAGATAAAAAAACTTTTGAGTTAAACAAGAAGGTGTGGTTGTTTGATGCAAAGTAAAAATTATTTCCAGGTAAATTGAAGAGAAAATAGTTAGGATTGTTCATTGTCAAAAGTGTGCTTCAGGATTGTCACCAGAGCACAACCCTTTTTAGTAAACGGGCAGCTGTTAAAACCATATCTTGAGAATGACACCTTCATGTTTGTTGTCGATTTAGTTCAGGTTATCTATCAAGAAGATCGTCCAGATGCATATAGATCAAACAAATAGAAAAAACCAAAAAATCTTTTCATTTTATTTCATTCTTTTCTTCTTTTCTTATTTTCTTCTTTTCATTTCATTTTTATCTTTTTTCTATTATTTTGTGTATTCAATCATCCCTTTCATTGAAGCTATACTTAGGATACGCTTCATCCTAAGTATAGAGGGGTTGGCTGACTCGGGTGTTCATTCTTTGATCCTTCGCATGTCTTCCAATTTGTTGATGTTCTATCTGTACTTAGGGATATTTTACCCTAAGTATAAGGGGAGATAGGACGATTCGATGATTTTGTACATTCTAACCCTCTATCATCCCCACTTTGTGTACAGATTACTATAGGATAAGTTAATCCTAAGTATAGGGGGACGACTGACTTCCCATTCTTTCATTAAGTTATTTGTATTAGACTTTCCCTTTACTCGGCACGAGTTATGTCTTGTTTTTCTTCATCGATCACTGTGAGGACATAGTTCAAGTTAAGTATAATGGGTCATATATAATCTATATATACTTTATCCATAATGTATACATTCGTATTTTTAAAAAATATGGCTCAATACATTGGGTAAGGGTTTATAACAAGTCAACTGTAAAGAATATACCCATGAAATATGCACTAACACACTAACTCTATTTCTTTTTCAAAAGTTTTATAAAAATTTGCAAAAATCCAAAATGCCTAAAAATTTGAAAAATATTTTCAAAAATCCCATGAAAAATTACAGAACTCTTTGAAAACCCCATAAAAAGTTCAAAATCAAAAAATGTCTACATAAAAATACTTTCTTGCATTGCATCAACATTTTTCTAAATGATTTTGAAAATTGAGCATGTGTGAATAAAATCCCAATATTGGATCTAGGTTTAAGCTTTAATCCACCTAATTTTATAGGAACTTGTTAAGGGCTAGAATTGAGACGCCTCAGGTCGTTATGACTTAGTTCTTCAGATTCTAATAGGTTGAGTTCATAAGTCAACTTAATGTGACTAAATAGAACCCTTCATGTCATTTGTATGATTCAAACAATGGTTTCACTTGAAACCCCATACTCAGCAGATAGCTCGACCAAGATGGGTTGGTGAAAGATCTAGGAGTCTAAATCTAGTCGATACTAAGTCGCTTCGTCGAGGGTAGTTCAGGAAACATTCTTGGGGATCACCGAAACTGGTACTTCAACCTGTTGTTTCTCTGCTAGCATGGATATCTAGCTATTGGATAATGAATTGAAATAAAGCTCAGATGAGGAATGATCAGATAGCACAATTTTTCTAAGACCCCAAAACATGGGCGGAACAAAAGATTCTATATCTGTTGGGGAAAAACAAGAATGCAAGGAAATAACAAAAACAAAGAAATATCCAAAAGAGTCCTACACTAAAAATTTCAAAAAAAAAAATGAGCTTCAAAAAAGGCTTGCCTCTTGGTTAAGACTTGGTTACATCGGTCGAGCTTTACAAGGAAATTTGACTACACTAGTCAATTTTCACTTCTTTTCTCTTTCTTCTAGCTTCTCCCTAATTCATTGTACACTAGCATGTACCTGCACTTAGAAGGATATATTCATCTCTCTAAGGATGAGTTATCAGAGAAGGAGACAACTAGATAGTTTAGCTACTTGTCTGGGAAGAGCTAACACAATTCACACACACGGTATTTGTCATTTCAAGGTTACAAGAGTATATGTATGAAAGAATGGTTCTGACCACGCCATGAGTTGAGCTGGACAAAGGAGCATAGAACCTCGAGGCTGTTGAGTCACAAGTCCTAACCCTAACATGGTTCCAAACACATTAATAATCAAAACATCTTAATTGGGCCCCAAACTTTGATTTTGTAAAGACATGTTTGAAAACCATAATCATCCTAGATTCTTTATTTTCCTTTTCTTCACTTATTTTTGCATCACTTATTATCCTAATAAATGCTTGCTAGGGACTAGCAAAGCTAAGTACTGGGGGTGATGAATATGCATTTGTTTACTATTATTCCTTTATTTTATCTTTAAACCCATAGATAAATGCATGAAACATGGCTAACTTGTACACATTAATACTTTGATACCTTAAATACAAAATAAATGAATAAAGAAAATAAAAAAATAATGGAAGTATTGCATATAATAACTGACCCTAAACCTTGAGACTGTCAATATTGACTTGATCGACAAGGAATAAAGTAGGGGAAGATAAGGCATACAAATACAGACAAAATAACACTATCAATTAGAAACTCTAGGTGACTTGTACATTGTGTATAATCTCAAACTTACACTAATTTATACACATTCACTCATACTTCAAACAAAAATATTTTCAACACCAAACTTGTACATACATATACACAGAAAAGGATAAAACTGATTGCGCATAAGAACAAGGTACAATGTAATTGAGACACACAAATGAAAAAGCCGCAAACAGAACTTCACATGTATGTATCTTCTCCATATGAAGTCAATCACCAAACTATTGTACACTAAATTAAATTATCTATCTAATGAAGGTGATTTCATTAAAATAGCAATTAAAATACAAAATTTAGCTTTTGGGGTCCCATAATACATTATACCTATATATATTCTTACTCATATAATTCATTCGTTGTATTCGTATTCTTTTTATATTTTTAAATATTTGTAGATATTCTTTAAATTAAATTAAAAACTTAAACATAAAAAGAGACCATTGAAATTCATTAAAATAAATAATATAATAAAAATACATAGCTATATTATACCTATAGTAATATACCTACATTTGTTTAAGTTTACAAATAAACTATTAAAAATAAAATTAAAATATCTACATACATATTTAAATATATTATAAATATAAAAAGTATGTACATAAAGTAATAAAATATAAAATAAAAATAAAAATAAAATACATCATATATAGGTAATTATGTCTTAATTATACTTGTTAAAATCAACGCATAATAAATAAGTCATTATAAATAAATAAAAATTACCAAAAATAGTATGCAAAATAAGGAACAACATTCATGTTTTGAGAAAAGATTAATAAAATCATTAACTATTTTTTTCTCTTTTATTTCTATTTCATCCAGGTTTTGTCTTTTAGCGCATGACGTGGAACAAGGAGGTGCAGGCCTTGGTAGATGTGCTGGTCAATTGTACCCACACCTAGGCCTAGGTGTGTCACACGTTGACCCTGCTCCTTCTCCAATTTTCCTCGCCCGATACTTTCATTTTTTGATCTTGATTCCTCATGAGATCCGCTCCTCGATCCATGCTCTTTGACACCCATATTATTCCTCAATCGAGGGAACATTGATTCAAGTGTAAACCATAATCGAAGTCGTACTCTTATTTAAGATCCTCCTCTACCATTTTGAATTTTAATCCATTTTTACCCAACTCCATCCCCTATTCTTCTCATATGGAGCGTCCCCAGTGACAGTGGGAGAACCTCCTGAAGCTCAGGTGTGGAGGACAAAGCGGATGAACGAGATCTAGGGCTCGCCAAAGTTGTTCTGTCGTGATGCCTTCAGCTCCCTAATTCTCAAGTTAAAGTTGCTCTTTTCTTGCTCTTTTTTGTTCCTAGAAATAGCATTAGGTTAGACGTGTTTTTAATTCATTTTATTTCAATAACTTTACCTTAAAAAACAAAAATTGAAGTTTACCAAAGCTCTAGGCTCCGGCCTCTGTCCACCGTGGTTCACCCGTGCTCTACCTCTCCTGACCACCTCCACATCTCGACTACATCATGTTCTGTCACCCCAACCCATTTCCACACTAGATCTTGCAAAGATCGTGGAAATCAACACTCCTACTCTACTGCTTGTCAGAGTCCTCTGCCTTGAATCATCTCAACTCGATTTTGCCCCAAAAAGCCACCGGACCTTCCATTTTTCATGTGTGAAGCCAACTCTGCAAGTCCACAATCTTGAAGAACCACTTTGGGTCGGATTTTATCTAGAAGAAGTTCTCTAGGTGCTCGCTCTCTTCAAGCTTCTAGGACCCCATCGAAGGGTTCTGGCCAATCTTGAAGGTACCGGCCGCTGTGGAATCGTACGAGGAAGATTTTAAGCCACTTGGCAGCGCCGGAGACCCCATATATCACAAAGGAGGCTGGTTCGAAGCTCAGAGCTGCGGAGTTCTTCTACTATTCTCTCAACACCTCCTAGAACTGTCGAATCAAGAACACACGCCCAGTGCACAACAGCCATTAGATTGGATACCCCTCAGCCATTAGATCTTGCAATCGAATCTAATCCAGGCTCTCCATCACGAACCGTCATCCATCATTCCGCATGTGCAACGTGGATAAGTAAGTGCATCGACACCGTTCGCCAATGCGCTAGGGGCATTTTACATCATAAACCCCTTGTATTTTTGTATTTACTTTACATTATTTAAAATAGTATATGTGGTGTACAATGTTCGGTAGTATTTGCACTTGAGCCCTCAAGGATTTGTGGAATTACATTTTAACGCATTCCATGCTGTTGGGAATTTTGTATGCACGCCCTCCGGGTTGTGTGTTATTATCTAGTCCTTACTATTTAGAATCGAGTGTAAATTTTTTTCGTGAAATTTGCAAGTTGACCCCTGTAGGTTTTTATTACAAAACTATCCATACTAATTTCTATTAATTGTTAAATACATGGGATATTTGCATTGGGATCCCTAGACTTTGCTTATTCGTTAATTTAAGCTCTTAAACGTCTTGAAAATTACGAAAAGGTCCATAGTTGATTTATTTTATTTTGTGTATTCTCTTATTAAAAATAACATTTTTACTCGAGACAATTAGGAAAATTCTTATAAATACCCTTACACTATATTTATTTCATATATTTTTCTCAAGGTAGTTTGGATCTTTTCCTATTTTCTAAAAACAAGATTTATTTATTCCCTACTTGACCTAAACATCTAAAAAAGTACAAAGATCCCTTTAAAAAACTAAAAAATAGTGAGAGTATCTTACAATATATTTTACTTGAACTAAAATTTACAAAAATAAATATCAAAAGAAAATACTAAATATTGCAAAACACTAAAAATCTCATAAAATTTTACATGAATTGCCTAAAATCCCAAAAATAGTGGCTTATGTCACATATTCTTCCTTATTATATATTCTTCCCACTAAAAAAGTTTTGAGAAATTTGAGACTCATTATCTATTTTTAAAACTCAAAACAATTCAGCTTATTTAATTTCTTTTTATTTTTCATTTTAATTCATTTAAAAATCCACAAAAATATCAAATTTTATCCAAAATTTATTAAAATAGAGAAAATTTTATAAAGCCCAAAAAGATTTTATTTTTGAGTGTTGACTTTATTTCCTATATTTTAAAATCCAAAAACATCTTCTACCATCTCTCATTATATATATAATATGTATTGATATCTCTTCTATCTTAAAATCAACACTAAAAACTTGAAAAATTAAATATATATATATATATATATAAATCAAACACCCACAAGAACATTTAAAACCAAAAAATACCCTAAAACCCTAAAGTTGTCTATTCATTTTTGTTGCTTTACCTCGTGCTACTTTGTGGTTCGATCCCTACTGCTTGTGTATACACATTATTTGTAGGATATAATAAATTTTAGCTCACCTATATCTATTTCTTAATCGTTGTTGCAGGTTAATAGTTGATATACACGTTTGAGTTGAGTGTTGAGAGTTGAGAGAGGCATTGATACAACGATTGTCATATCTGACTTGTCGGATACTGCATGACCTCCAAAACCTGACTTTAGGAACCTCATCTCTAATGCATCTTCACCAGGGTCAAACTCAGGTAGACGAGCTACCTAATCTTTTAATCAAATATTAATAACTAGATTAAGTGAATAATCTATCTACCTAGGTCAACACACAAACAATGCACAAAATATAATGCACAAATGAGATGCTTGGACATGATGTATTTTTGGTTGATTTTTTGCAATTTAAGAAGAATCAAAATGCAACAAAGTGCAATGCAATTCGAACACATATACGGCAAAGATATGCCCCTAAATGATCAAGTAATTAAGCAAGGCTCTAAGAATAAATTTAATGAGCATGTGATGCATCGAATATAAGTCCAAATTTATTTCAAGGTATTTAAATAACAAATACAATGGCACATTGTTATAACAAATTAAACATCATATTTATGGTGCCAAATCATGAATTATTTTAAGTCAAGAGATAGATAACAAAATATGCAATATATTGCAATGAGTTCAATAGAAAAGGTGTTCATATGCTCAAGTTATAAAGGAAATGGTCCAGGGGCATAATTGTAAAATAGAACATAAAAATATATACAACATTATCATGAAGGTCCTAGAGTGGTATTTTTATAAATACGTAAAGTCAGAGGGGTTTCCCTTTAATTTTCCCAATGCGTGAGGACTAATATGCAATTTTCAAGACCCAATAGGGTCCTTGTGCAAAATACCTAGGTGTGCCATGTGAGGCATGCACGCCAGGACATGTCGGTGAATTTGGAGAAGTAGCAGGGCATAGTTGTAAAATATCTAAGCCTACACATGAGGCACATGCAGGTAGATGATAGGGGCATGGGTTGGGGCTGATGTAGATGCCTCGGGCCACAAGGGTGACTCAAGGTGACTCGAGCGAGGCTTGATCCCATCGAGCCTCCATGCTTCAAGGTGTAAGATGTAGCTGATTCTGAACACTTAGATGGACATCGGAGGGGTGCCATCCAATGATACATGTAGCTCTTGGGCGCTTCTTTTCCTCCTCTTTGTGGTAGTGTAGACGGAGCTTCGACGAGGATTATAGAGCTCCTCCATGCTCCATAGTGACAGCCGACGATACCAGAAGCTTCTTGGGATATGTGTAATGAAGCTCGAGCTGGAGAGAAGAGGTAGAGCCTCATGGACATGGTCATTTACGAACGCTTACCAGAGGTGGAGCTCTAGAATGGAGCTCCACCCAAAGTCCGACCATTGAAGATGTACATGCAAGAGGGGTTAGATGGATAGCCAAAGTGGGTATGGGTGCGAGATGATGGTAAACGAAGGGTGGTGGAGCGAAGAAGTTGACTTCCCTACATGGGTTCTTCTCCGACATGGTCAGCGTATAATGCTTTGAATTGAGGAGGGTCCAAATGGAAAGGGGTGCTCATAGGCATTAGTGTGGGTCACTGACCTACGGGAAAGCTAGAGGGCATTTCAGGTGAAGATGAGGGTGGTTGTGTAGTGTAAGATAAATAGGAGAAATCAAACAAAAAATCGTTTGGAAGCTTACCTGGGAGGTTGATGAACCACTATATGCATGTATTAATTTCGATTCGTTGTAGTAGGGGCACTTAGCTTTTCCGACAGAACCGAGAGGAATCTCAGTGATGATGTTCTCAGCTTTAATTTATAACCTAGGAAGTCCAGGGTCGAACACAAGGACGTGAGAAATTTAATTAGTGAATTCAGAGATTTAATAGCTTGGATAGCAAAATATAGATTAATTATGTCAAACGGATGCGCAAATCACAGTAGTACAGTTATATATATATATATATCTTTAACACATTTGTAAGCAACTAAATTAAATGCAAACAATGATGCGTAAACAATATGAATAAAGCAACCACACTTGACAACACATGACAAATAACTTGGTTCAATTACGGCAATACTGTGAATTAATTGCAATATAGGTGAATTAAGAGCACTTGGATTCAATCTCAAAACTGTATTCAATAATAGTTAAGATTTTTACTTGTGTGTTTCAAAACACATTCAGCAAAGAAATCTATTAATGACCTAAGAGTGATGATTAAAAATATCTAGCAATAGATCATTACATATTAGAGGAGTTGACAATGCCAAATAATCATCCAGAATGCAAGTTCAATGAATTTTAAGGAATGAAGATTACTCTAAGTAAAGAACTGAAAAGGAATTATTTATAAATCAAATTAATAAATTAAACTCATCACAAGATAGAGTTTTGAACAAGCTTTAAATCAAGACCAAAATCACAGTAATTGAACTCTAGGATAAAAAGTTATTCACCAATGAATCCAGTGGCATAAATGTAAGAAAACTTCTAAGTTTTGTTACATTACAGGACATACAGGGACTAAAATGTAAATAAGAAAGCCCACAGGGATTAATATGCAATTAACAAATAGGCGGGAGGACTTATCTACAACAATAGGAAATGACAGGATGGGTATTGCAATTTTCCCAATCACGTGTGGAAAACACGTGACCTGGCTAGGTTCGGTCAGATAGGCTCGGGACACGCGTCTGCTTCTTCTGCTTCTGGCTAGGCTCAGAACCAAGATCGACACACGCGCTTGAGGCTTGAACTGATGCTTCGGATTGACTATGTGGATGAATCCTGACCATCAGATCTCACCCAAATAAGTGAGATCAACGGCACCTACTATTTAATTGTTCTTGGAATCCTCTATGCACGACGGATGTGTGGCTTGGCTCCAACGAAGGTTGCTCTGCTCCTCCTTGATCGTCCTTGCTATCATAAGATCCTAAAACCTTCATTGCAGGTCGACGATGATTATCATTCCTCAGATAAAGCACGAATATACTTGAAGAGACATGGCAATGGATTGTCCCCAGAGATAAAATTGGAGATCGGAACTAGGTTCCTATTTCCATGGAGAAGGTATGTAACCATTCAGATGAGTAGAAGAATGTGTAGCAACTAAGTAATAAATCCTAGAAACTACCATAATAAAAAGATTGAATACTGACCTGAAACTTGAAGGTTGAAGAGGTTATGATATCAGCTGAATCTCAAGCCGGTTGACAGAGCTAGGAGCCTCGTCTTCTTTGCTTAAAGTTCTTGGCAAGAGAACTAAGCTTGAACAGTTGTAGATCTGGGTTGTGACTTGGTCTGGAAACCAAGGTTCTCATCGGAGCTCTAAACCTATCTTCGGTTGATATTAGACTCTTTCTCTGTCACTGAGGAGACAAGAAAGCTAAGGGGAACTCTCACAAGGTGGACCTGAAAAAAGGAAGTGGTGAAGGGTAATTTAAAGGTGGACAGATGGAAGTTGGCGGTGGTTATTGGCCAAAGTTCCAACTGCTGCTATTGTGATATCATTTAGGATAGAAATAAGTTATGGATTCCATGTGGATACGGATCGAACAATGAAGAGACTCATAGAAGTTTCGACGGTAGATGATGCAAAAGGAGGTTGTCGTATTTGGGGGGAGTTGTCGAGGGCGCTGGAGAGTTGTATCTTTTGGAAGGAGTAGCTAGAGTTTGAAAACATACCACTATCGTCTGATCATCACATCGGACGATCAAAATTTGGGTAGCTACTGATGGCCTAGATGCGATCAATCAGCATAGATCATACGACTGAAATAAAAGCACTAAAGGACGATCGAGACTCGTTTGATCAAGAAGTTGTTGGACATGCGAGCCCACGGAGAGCCATTATGCAATAAATGTTATTGCAAATATCATTCCCAGATCTGAAATGAAGATTAACTAATGTGCATAATAGTCCCCTTAGTACAATTAGGGTTATGTACCATGACTATCTTAATGATCTTACAGTTGTTGATTCAATTATTGAATCATAAATGCTGGTGCTTGGATGAATATCTAAAGATTTAGATTGAGGACTCATCAAGCGTTGTCAAATGATTATCAAGAAAGGATCTACAGCCAGAGAAGGGGATGGCAATCCTTTCTCTAAAGGTTGATATCTGACCGACCTCTTGATGCAGGTCCTCTACATAGGAATAGAGATTTAGAGGTATCAGATTAGTTAGGTCAAAGAGTTGACGTAACGAGATCGAGATAACCAAAGACCTATGTCATATGTTGTCACGATATAGGTACGCATCCTCTGACCGAAGACAGATGTGTCACTATATGTCTGAGTATGTACATTTGGCAAACCAATAGGTTGATGACCTAGTCAAGGTATATACACTGGCATGTTGGTGTGTATGCAAGGGCATATGAGTAATATGATCTCTCAAAGGGATCATACCGATTCACTGTTCAATAGAAAGACATGATCTCACTCATCAAATATTGGGAAGAATCAAATCCCGTACATGGTCGTTTCACTTTGGAAGCTTGACTAAATTTCTAGGTTTGATATATACTATTGGAAAGTATATGATCAACACCTGGGTATGATATATGCTTCTGGAAAGTATATGATCAATAACATCTCCCAATAATCAAATGAGAAACTTAATGATAAAACCCCGAAGAATACAGTGAAAAGAGATCTAATACTTCGGGATTATTCTGGGTCTTCCAGTATGCAGGAAGTACAGGCATTAGGAATACATGAGGGAGATATGATTATAAACAATTGTATAACCAAGATGCTTCCATTCCTAGGGAGGGATGAAACAGGTCTAGATTTTAGTGACTCCTCTCAGTAAACAAGTAATCTGATCTTGGTTCAAATATTGGACATTGACATGAGTGTGATTAAGATGCAATGAGAAGATTAGATTTGTGATCTTGATCTAATCAAGCATCTATGAGAGGTCCGTAAGATCTTGATTTGAGATGTGTTCTCGATATCCAGGTCATTTTACGTGGAATAATACAATCACCCTATCCTTATCTCCAAGTATCTGCGGAGAAAGCACATTAACCTTGAAAGAGTTCATGGATAATTTCTTTGTTGATATTATATATCCAAGAATTGAGAAAATTAATAACTAAATGTAATTTAATTATCATGAATAATATGAATTTGATTCATATTATAAGAAGACTTATATGAGATAATTAAATGTGATTTAATTATTAAAGATGAAAAATGTGAATGTGATTCATATTATTTGAGCACATGAGAATAGAGATCCAAGATGATTAAATGTGATTTAAATATCATGGATATGAATAATGTGAATAGTACTATCCACATTAATCAGATATATTATAAATGTGATTTATAATATATTAGAGAGAGCCTATTTTGATTTATATTTCTTAATTAATTATTGATGTGAATTGCATTCACATTGGATGATTAATTAAAAATATAATTTACATTTTATTTTGGGATGTGAATGTGATTCACATTTTTCCAATGGCATGATTGCAATGTTCACGAGATAATTATGAATTATTGTTGCGAGATAATTTACAACAAATGTTGTTGAAAATCTTGGAAATATCATGAGATAATGAGATCTCATGAGATAATGAGATCTCATGAAATAATGAGATCTCATAAGATAAAATGGTGGTCGTCCCACCTTTTTAGGGGATATCGTCAATCTTCTCATTATCTCCAAGATTAATTAATTAATTTGATTTGAAATTAATTTATATTGATTTATCAATATATATTAAATTAAATTAAATTAATTATTGTTGCGTTTCACAACAAGATCAAGGCCATTGAAACAAACACAAATCAATCTCATCCATTGGATTTGTGTGCACATGGATTGAGATCCATGGATCCCAAAATACTAAATAAGAAGAGGCACCCCTTGCTCTTGAAGTTACATCATCAACAATCTCTCTCTCTCTCTCTCTCATTATCTACACGCATAGCCTCTCTCCCTCTCATAGTGGTCATCCACCTTGGAGCCCTTGTGAGAGTCACCATCGCCACAGCATTGTCATTATGTTGCCGGATCGCTTGTTCGCAGATCTCCATCTCCTTCGGTGTGCTTCTCTCATGAAGAAGATGTCGGGTCTCGTGTGCCGAGATCAGGAGATTAGTCACTTGGATCATCAAAATTGATTGCGAGGAGCACGCGTCTCATCAACGCGCTCGCATGTATCTCCTCCGTCGGATCAGACTTGAGACAGGAGGTATCTTTGTTTAGAGACTCGATCGCAACCATGCTTCAAGAGGTAAACTTTATACTTGTTTATATTTTAGATGAAACGATCCGAGAAGTGTTCTTGGATCATGTGGTTTCATCACATTTAATTTTTTTTCAATTTCGCTGCCAGAGCAACTAGTGCGACTAGTCTCTCCCAATCACATACGTTGTGATCTTCATGCTTCCATGATGCGCTTAAAGATCCTTCCATATCCTTCAAGTGGTATCAGAGCCAGGTTTGAGGTTTTGAATACGATCCATAAACCTAAGAATACTTGGATTCATTAGGGATTGTGAAAATTTTCTTGCATTTCATTTTTGCAACCCTGTTTTGTGATTGTTTCCGGCCCCATTTAAAATATTTAAACACAAAGTTATCACTTAGTTAATGTTCCCCATTAATTAAGTAAATAGTGGGATTTGAGTTTGCATGATTTGGATCTAATAACTCTAGTTATGATCATTTTAATGAACATATATCCACTATTTCGGGGATGGCGAATCATGACGTAATTAACGAGTTAGTTACTGCTTTGAAACGAATATAAATGCATGTTAATCACTTGGGTTTTGTTTTAAATAAAATTAGGAAACTTTTGAATTAATTTTTGCATTATTTGAATTTAAAATAAATAAGATATGCTAATTTTAGTAAGTGAGGGTCACTACTGGAAAACACACTCTTAATCAAGAACCTTGTGATTGTCATTTAAGAAATTAGTGAAATTAATGATTGTTTCTTGGAATAAGTATGGATAAATATTTTAGAAATATTTGATGATAATTATTTCCTTAAATGGCATTGCCTTAACCAATAATTGATTAGATATGATCTAGATCTCAAACTGGTTACATCATACACTTTCCAACAAACAATGTTGCTTGAATAGCATTGGGAATTTGTTTAGAAAATTTCTTTATAATCAAAATGGTTTTGATTATTACTATATGGTATAACTTCAGTTGAAAACCCAATTATCTTCTCAAGTACAAAGTGATCGATTTTGCATTATCCTTTCCCGAGGCGGATATGGTGTTTAGTAAGGGAGCGTTGGGGTAGCAGGTTGCACCGTGTGCGGTCTGTCCCACTCCCGTCAGTACTGGTCATGACAGCATGTAGGTTTGGTACAATGCTAGAGAGATCATGATGTATTTTTATAATTATTAAAATTCGAATAATACATATTTGAGATAATACGTATTTCAAGTAACAATGAAGAATGTTTGTTGGATACTAATTGGATCAATGATTTAATGTGATTAGATTAATTGGAATCCAATTAAAATTAAAACACTCTATTATAAATAGAGTTATAATTCCCTTAGAAGAATTAATCGTAATGAATATGATTCGTAGTGATTAATCAAATTTAAACATGATATGGAGGATCACATAAGTGACATCCATGGTCTCCCGTCAAGGCGAAGGACTCCGTCACTAGGGATTGTATGTAGGAGACGCATGTCCAAAGTGACAGATCCTACATACAAGCGAAACTAGATCAGACTCTTTGCTTCTCGAAAGAGTAATGTTGTATGCATATTGACCTCAATATTGGGTCCTCATATTATTGCGGCGATATTGGATTGCGCACAGAGTTATATTCCTATTGACGGTTGGTTCAATTAATGACGGGTTGACATCACCTTAGTGTTGGTGGGCCCGAATGTTAAAGATCGAATTAGGAAGGTAAGTTGGACTTGCAAAGCGGAATGTGTCCCCGCTTCTTTTTATCCGAGTTATAGGTTCTCATATTATTTGGATGTGACAAAGATAAGGAAGGAGATCCCAGATCTTGCTGATTATAACAATAAGTATATCTCTTACATTAAAAGTAATTAAGAGAATGAACTTTCAACATTGACAAGGCAAGACAGATTTGATATAAAAAATCCTAAATCAAAGTATATATATTTATATATATTTATCCAAATTATCTTATTTCAGATAATCCTTCATTAGACCAACTCAATGATATACTCAATAATAACCTGTAATATATCATGGATTGGGTTCATGATCAAGATATTGTACTTGCAATTGGACATATAATGTATGTGGTTGCAATGTGTAAGTTTCCTCATAATAATGAGGAATGACAATTAAATAGACAATAGGACTATAACCCTAGGGTTTGTATGTCTTTTGTATAGTCATGATCTCTCATCAAATGTACTTTAGAAGTGACATGTAGATGATGATTGTAATTGTCAAATAATCCTTATAAAATCCAAGAAGATGTTATGGCATACATATGTGCTCTAGACAGTTCATCATGAATGACATGGTTCAGTGCATCGTGCAGAATGGTGGCTCTATAGGAGATAATGTATTCAAAATGTTTGAATACCAGCCTAAACCAATGTTTCAAGAGTTAAGAAGTAGGCAGATATGATGAGTGTCATAATTCTAATGTTTATACTCTAGTCATTCATGAAGCTTCATAATATTCACATTGTATGAATTGAATGAAGGATATGTAAATGTTGAAATACTCTTACATTGAATTCATTTGAGTTCAACATAAGAGATCCCTTATCTTAAGCAGAGGTTATTTACAAATGAAGAGAGTGCAATGGAAGCATGGGTCTGACTCAAATGAGAAGGAATGTTATAGAGTTGACTATACTTCTGTGACTTCCATATGAAATCCAAAGAGTTGGATGAATGTCAATACTACAATAAGATGAAGTGTTGATAGTGTGACTATCAAGTCTATCTTGGATCCTTAGAGAAGGACTCAGATAATGTATCAGAATAATATATTTCTACTTATGATCATTAATATTGACTTGCTTATTAGATAAGATCAAAGTCTATTAATTATCTCTCATTCTTCTAATGACACTTGAAATTGGTTGTATATGTATTAGAAGACTAGAAAATTTGATTATATGATATTAATGGTCATCCACATGGATATTGATGCAATTCTTGCAACAATGTCTATTGGTTGATAGACTTCATATTTTCAATGGGAGAGCCTTCAATCTTAGAGAATGTCTCTATGACCTAGATATTAGAATACAATCATTGTTTATTTTTAAATGTTGGAAATCAACATGAACTCTGAGATAGACCTATCATAAAGAGTTATGATAGATATATTTCAGATAGTAATCTGACATCTGAAGGACTCTATTGATTTAGAATATTAATGAATGGTTCATTAATTTTTCTAATACTGAAAAATTAAAACCTTAAAAAGATCAATAGGAGGATGAAGATCATTTGACAATGATCTGGCATCAAGCCTTGGACATATATCTGTTGATGAAATCAATAGACTAGTAAGAGATGAAACTTTAGAATGTTTGAAATATCAAATCTTACATACTTATGAATATTGTATTAAAAAGTATAAAATGTCCAATGCACCCTTCCCTGAGAATGGTATTAGATGTCGAGGTATTCAAGATCTCATACATATTAATGTATGTGGATCATCTATATCGAAATAAGCATTAATAATATGTGATATCAGTTGATGACTATTTGTGATATGAGACTTCTTCTCTTCACTTACGAAACCTTTGAAATGTTAAATGATTTCACAATCTTGGTTTAGAACCAAAGTTTGAAGGAAGATGAAAATGAATTTGATCTAATCTAGGTAGTCAGTACCTATTAGATGAATTCATGGAATACCTTATGGAGAAAGGAATATCATTCTTATCCCACTCCTCCAAATTCGCCTTAACTCAATGGAGTTGTAGGGAGATACAATTGGATCATGTGTGACATGATCTTATCAATGATGAATATTATCATAATTACCTCTCGGTCCAGGTATATATGTAGTAGAGACTACAATGTATACCATTAATAAGGTTCCATGCAGTGAGCAGGAATATAGAACCAGAGACTACTACTTCATTAGGAAAATAAAGGATGGTATTGGATACCTACTTTATGACCTTGACATTCTTGAAAGATCTTATCTCTGAAATGTGATTCTTAGAGGATGAGACTCTTGAGAATCAAGCTAAAAATGAAGTGAAGGAACTCATTTAATCTTGATAAGATAATGAGACTCCAGAAATTGAACACTAAAAGGATAATTAAAGATGAAACACTCATACATCTTCAAATGAGTTTGAGAATGGTTTCCATGTGTTAGAGAAATCTGACAATGATCTTACTTCATGTGATGAAACTTCTGAAGATCATGACATGGAAATATAGATGTCAGCAATAAAGTCTGAAGTAGATTTCATATACAAGTGTTGTATATGGACACTCGAGGATCCACCTATATGGGTAAAACCTGTTAGGTGTAAATGGATCTTCAAGAGAAAGAGGGAACCTTATGAGAAGGTAGAGACCTTCATAGCACGGTTTGTATCCACAAGATACGCATCAAAGAGAAGACATCGCTTGCTATGAGACTTTCTCTTCAATGACCATGCTTGAATTCATCAGAATATTGCTAACTATATATGTACAACTTGACTTTGACATCTTCAAGATGGAAGTCAATATTGCATTCCTCTATGAATACCTCTCTGAGGATAATCATATGAAGTAGACCCATGGCTTCATGTATGAGGAAAGCAATGTATGCAAGCTAAACAACTCCATCGATGGACTCAAATAAGCTTCTTAGTTGGAACATAAGATTTCATGAAATTATAAATGTTATGATTTTAGATAGAATCTTGATAAACCATATGAAGCGTAGTGGAAGTGCCATTGTGTTCATTATGTTAAATGTAGATGATATCCTAATCATTTGGAATGATATAAGAATGAAAATGAGTGTTTTATAATCTGTTTATTCCATACCTTGAGATATGATCTCAAGGATACCTTTTAGATCTTAGTTTTGAAGGTGTTCAGAAGTGAAGAGAAGATGGTATTAGGATCATCACATTGGTGGTACACCTTGGACATTTCTATTTTTTGGAAAATTCCAAGAAGTGCTTCTTTTCCTTAAGACATTGTACTAACATGTCTGAAGAGATAGCACCTCAAAGAGTTGAGGAAGTGAATGCTAAAATTGCTTGCCCTTGTGCATCAGTTATCAAAGTCGAGCGTATGCTAAATGTGTACAAAAGCCAATTACCTACCATGCAGTAGGAGTAGTAAACTGTTACTAATTCTGCTATGGAAATAAAATGCTTGATTGTAGTAATAATAATATCTTCAAATAGGACAAGACTTTTGATATAGTTATCTCTAAGTCTTATCTTTAAGAACTTAAGACTTTATAGATACTGATCTAAAAGGTCTTAACTGCAGATATCTTAGGAGATAGAGATCTCCAGGTTTAAGGGTACTCTAATAAGGATAATAGAAATACCGGCTATAATAATTATTGAGCGTAGTGTCAAGGACACTAAAATGCTTTAACAAAATTGAGTAGTGGTTGCATAAGATGCAACATTCGTACTGGATGCGAGCACTGTTACTGGAGGATATGCAAGTGTTGTTAAAGGACTTGGCACAGTCTCTCGGGAACAGAGTGACTGATCAGCTTACCTAGCTACTTTTTCAAATGGCCTATGACTATCACATGAGTGTGGGTTTAAAGATTATCACATTAATGGCTTTTCGGGATAGTGGGAGATTGTTGGATATGCGAGCCCACGTCAAGACATTATGCAATAAATGTTATTGTGAATATCATTCCCAGATCAGAAATGAAGATTAACTAATTTGCATAATAGGTCCCTTAGTACAATTAGGGTTATGTACCATGGCCATCTTAATGATCATACAGTTATTAATTCAATAATTGAATCATAGAGGTTGGTGCTTGGATAAATATCTAAGGAGTCAGATTTGAGGACTCATCAAGCAGAGGGGTCCTATGTCGTATGTTGTCACGATATAGGCACACATCCTATGACCGGAGACATATGTGTTACTATATTTCTAAGTTTGTACATTTGGCAGACCAATAGGTTGATAAACTAATCAAGGTCTATACACCAGCGCGTTGGTGTGCATGCAAGCGCATATGAGTAATACGATCTCTCAAAGTGATCATGTAGGTTCATTGTTGAATTGGAAGACATAAGCTCACTAATGAGATACAACTAGGGTTATGTACCATGGCCATCTTAATGATCATACAGTTATTAATTCAATAATTGAATCATAGAGGTTGGTGCTTGGATAACTATCTAAGGAGTTAGATTTGAGGACTCATCAAGCAGAGGGGTCCTATGTCGTATGTTGTCACGATATAGGCACACATCCTATGACCAGAGACATATGTGTTACTATATTTCTAAGTTTGTGCATTTGGTAGACCAATAGGTTGATAAACTAATCAAGGTCTATACACCAGCGCGTTGGTGTGCATGCAAGCGCATATGAGTAATACGATCTCTCAAAGTGATCATGTAGGTTCATTGTTGAATTGGAAGACATAAGCTCACTAATGAGATATTGGGAAGAACCAAATTCCGTGCACAGTCATCTCGCTTTGGAAGCTTCATTGAATTTGTAGGTTCGACATATACTTTTGGAAAGTATATGATCAACACCAGGGTATGATATATGCATTTGGAAAGTATATAATCGATACCAACTCCCAATAGTCAAATGAGAAACTTAATGATAAAACCCTAAAGTAGACAATGAAAAGAGATCTAATACTTCGGGTTTATTCTGGGTCTTCCAGTATGTAGGATGTACAAGTATAAGGAATACCTGAGGGTGATGTGATCACAAACGATTGTATAACCATGACTCTTCCATTCCTAGGGAGTGATGAAATGGGTTTGGATTTTAGTGACTCCTCTCAGTAGAGAAGTAATATGATCTTGATCTAAATATTGGACATTGATCCGAATGTGATTCAGATGTAATGAGAAGATTAGATTTGCGGTCTTAATTTAATCTAGCATCTATGAGAGGTCCGCAAGATCTGGATTTGAGATGTGATCTCAATATCCAAGTCACTATATGTGGAACAATACAATCACCATGTCCTTATCTCCAAGTATCTGCGGAGAAAGTGCATTATCCTTGAAAGGGTTCATGGATAATTTCATTGTTGATATTATATATCCGAGCATTGATAAAATTGATAATTAAATGTGATTTAATTATCATGGATAATACGAATTTGATTCATATTATAAGGAGAGTTATCTGAGATAATTAAATGTGATTTAATTATCAAAGATGTGAATAATGTGAATGTGATTCATATTATTTTGGCACATGAGAATAAAGATCCAAGATGATTAAATGTGATTTAATTTTTATGGATATAAATAATGTGGATAGTAATATCCATATTAATCAGATACATTATAAATATGATTTATAATATATTAGATAGAGCCTATTGTGATTTATATTTTTTAACTAATTATTGATTTGAATTGGGTTCACATTAGATGGTTAATTGAAAATATAATTTACATTTTCTTTGGGGTTGTGAATGTGATTCACATTTTTCCAATGGCAATGTTCACAACATAATTATGATTTTTTTGCGATATAATTTACAACAAATGTTGTTGTAAATCTTGGAGATATCATGAGATAATGAGATCTCATGAGATAATGAAATCTCACGAGATGATTGGTGGTCGTCCTATCTTTTTAGAGGATATGGTCAACCTTCTCATTATCTCCAAGATTTATTAATTAATTTGATTTGAAATTAATTTATCTTGATCTATCGATATATATTAATTTAGATTAAATTAATTATTGTTGTGTTTTCACAACAATATCGTGGCCATTGAACCAAACACAAATCAATCTCATCATTGGATTTGTGTGTACATGGATTGAGATCCATGGATCCCAAAATACTCTATAAGAAGAGATGCCCCTTGCTCTTCAAGTTACATCATCAACAATCTCTCTCTTTCTCTCATTCTATACACACTAAGACTCTCACTCCCTCTCATAGTGGTCATCTACCATGGAGCCCTTATGAGAGTCACTATCGCCCAACATCATCGTTATGTTGCTGAATTGCTTGCTCGTGGATCTCCATCTCCTTCAGTGTGCTTCGCTCGTGAAGAAGACGTCATATCTCATGCAACGAGATCGAGATATTCACCGCTTGGATCATCAACCTGGATTGCGAGGAGCACACGTCTCATCAACGCGCTTTCTAGCGTCTCCTCCATCGGATCGGACTTGAAATAGGAGGTCTCTTCGTCTAGAGACTCGATCGCAACCACACTTCAAGTGGTAAGCCTTATACTTGTTTCTGGTTTAGATGAAATGATCTGAGAAGTGTTCTTGGATCATGTGGTTTCATCACATTTAAATTTTTTAAATTCCGCTGCTTGGAGCAACTAGTGCGAATAGTCATCCTGATCGCATACGATACAATCCTCATGCTTCCGTGATGCACTGAAGGATCTTCTCGTATCCTTTAGAGGTGATTAGAAGGTTCTGATCAAGATGGGTGACACATGGGAGCTGGCCACGTGGCGCAATCTGAAGGTGCCACGTGGCCCAATCAGAATAAGAGAAATTTAAAAGGTCGTATTTAATTCAAAAAGAATTAGCAAAAGGTTGAATTTGGAAAAATGGTAAACATGAAAGTTGTAGATCTTGATGCGGTCTACAATTTTTATGTAGAAGTCAAAGAGATCAGAGGTCATTTGTACATAGATTGAAATTAAATATTATTAAAACTCATATAAAACCATTTTCTTTATTTTTCTTTTGCTTCTTATTTTTTGTATTTTTATGTTATTTTATTTATATACAATATCAATCTAATTTTATTTGATTTTTAATAAAAAATAGATACATAAAATATTACAAAATATTAATATATAATAATTAGTGTTAATTATATACAACACCATAATTAATAATTAATGTTAACTAGTCAATGAATCTTGTTATTAAATTAAGCAAGAGAGTTAACAATAGAGATTAATAATGATAAATATGGGATTTATCACCCCCTATACTTAAGCTAAGATCATCCTCGAGCTAATAAAGAATGAATTTGTTAGGTAGTTAGTTTAATTAGTAAGATCCTTGACATGTGCACGTGAATAAACAAAGCTTGATTAGACCTAGAACACAAAGATTAAGGAATCTTAAAACTCCAAGTTTATATAAGTATTAATCAAAAGGAATTCAACTCCTCTAATTGTCAGACTCTCACTGTATATAATATATAATGAACATGACTTAGTGTTGATTGCATCGTGAGAGTAGAATCAAGACATTTCCAATCTTAGAAGCTCTCCTGAGGACCCAACCCTCAACTCTAAGGAATAAATCTAGTCTTTCCTCAATCCACCTTATCTTTAGTTTGTCAGACCTTAAAAGGATAAATGGAAGGCCAGATAATGGTGGATGTAGGATTATGTACTTATTTTCTCTTCCTCTCATTGGAACAAGGTTCTCTCAAGTGTCAATACGCAACACAATTTCATTTTGATTTTTGCCAATCAGTGTGTCCGTCAAGAGAAATTGGAGTCGTCTGCACTTGTTTTCCTGGGAATACACCAGGTTGTGCCTTTTTTGAGTATCTACTATACCTTCTACACCCAGACTTGTAGCATTTACGATGCAGAGCCCTTTTTGGGTGCTAGCCCGACTCTTGGTCCTAGTAGTGGTGGTCCAAATGGACACATTGAAATGGTTGGGAGCGCTTGCCTTTGGTGATAGCTCTTTGATATTTGGCTTTGTAGGATGAGAGATTTTCTTTCAATGTTTCTTTCTTTTCTTTGTTTTTAGGATAGCTCCACTGCTTTTACCAAAAGATTGGCGCACACTGATCAACTTATTAATTAATGTCATTACACCCTGGGACTTTAGTTCAAAGTCAAGAGATAGCATGAGAACATGCCACATACTGGATAATATGCGGACACTCAGGTTTCATGAAGCCTTCATTACTTTTATACCATCCTCGAGCATCATATAAATCAAATCCAAACTCAAACTTCCAATCCCAGTTTCCTCAGTGATATCTTGACTCATCTCAATCATGAATGCAATCGTGCATGTGAGTGATAGTAAGATTCTTTTAAAGGAGATTAAGCATGGGATATAGCATGCATATATTTGAACTAGGAGCGTATGAATTTTTAGGTCCATGACCCTAATGATTAATATATGATAACTCTAAGTCTAAGGACTCCTCAAACCAAATTGTTAAAGACCATTTCAAGCCTTAAGTGCATAGTGAAAAGTGTCAGAAAATAACACCAATTAACTAGTTAATTATTTTACAAGAGAATAAAGGAATTATTTATTTTATTGAGGCAAGGACAATGGATTGGGCATATTAAACAAAGCATCATAGAGGAACAATACGAAAAACAAACCAAGATACCCAACACAACACTACAAACTTCAGCTCCTTATAAATCAAGATTAGCTCTTTGAGGTTTAAAATCCCTGGCTGACTTATGCTTCAACTACTTCTTCCTAATGGAAAATACTTCAGAATCTGAAAAATAAAAATCTTCATCAACTTGAAAATTCATTCTTATAGCATGATGCCATACTTCCTCAAAGGTGATATTCATATCCACATGGGAAGCCATAAAATTCTTCGTAATTATGGAAAAATGAATCAGACCACGAAATCTTGGAATAGATTTTGGGTTTTTCTTAGAAGAGAAAAACTAGACGCAGAGGAATGACCCAACTTACAAGAGAGGTAAGAATTCACCAAGCGATCGCGCCCACACACGACCCCCATCCTTCTACAGCTCCCTACGTCGTCGTCCCCCCTCAGCCCACCTTCCTCCATCCCTAGTCACCATTCCCTCTAGCCACCCCTCCTCACCAGCATGCTCTACCACTACGCGCAGCATGCGCTACCCGTGGTCCACCCGCAGCCCGATTCCTCCATCGCCAAGTCTACCCGCCTCCGGCACGTTCGTGCCTTGCAAGAAGAAAGAAGGTCTTTTTGTTTAGTTTTTTATATCATAAAAATTGCATCTTTTGCCCATTAAGTTTCTGTAATTACAAAGTAGTCCATGTACATAGTTTATTTAAATGTTTTTGTTTTTCTCACTTTGCACAGATACCCCTATGTTCATGCATTGATTTGGACATCAATTTTGCATCATTTATTTTAATTAAAAATGTCATTACGTTGAGCAAGTAATTATGTACCATCTGGATATTTATTTGAATTTTTGTGAGCTCTTGTTAATTAATTAAAATTGTTCAAGTGAAATATTGCATATTTTATCCAATTTGAACTCTTACAATCATATTTAACTCGCAGTTGCTCCCAAGATTTCTCAAAAATAAAAAAGATGCCTTGAAATGTTATTTACTTTCTTTTCAAATTTCATCTTAATTGGAGTAGTTATGTGCCTTCAATAAATTGTAGAGTAATTTTTGTAATTAATTTTTAATTAAATCCACACACATTATTTTTACGAAATTCCAACTCTCTTGGATTGCTTATATAAATGCCTTCTTGAGAAGTAATTTCTAGATGAATTGATGATGTGGATTTATTTGGAATTAATTACTCACTGTCACTCTATTTTCATTAAAAAATTCATATATTGTCTAAAAATTCCAAAAAAATATTGTAGACTCATTACATCATGTTTTAATTCTAATAAAATTTTCAGAATTTTTATGTTTTGTTTGTGTGAAAATTACGTAAAAATCTATAAAGAGTATGCATTTTTCATTGTTGCATTTTAACTCCTAAAATTCCAAAAAATGTGTTTTGCATTTATCGTTAGATTATGTTTCTAGGAAAAATATAACTTGGCTAAATTGGATTAATTTTGTATTAAAATTAATTTGGCTAAGTTGTATCCTTTCTTATTAATTAAATTCAACCGTATTTTGTCTTCGCATTCTTTTTACTTTAAAAAATTCAAAAAAATCTACATTGGAGTTTTTGAATTAAACTGAAGTTGTTACTTTGCCTCCTTGTGTTCGAATCCGGGCTCGGGATATAAATTTAAGTCGAGACACACTTCACAGAGATATTTTCTCGATTCTGCATTATTCGCTAAGTATCCATATTACAACGAGTACAAATTATATCGCGTATTTAGCGAGCCGTCAGATGGTGTCGTTGTCAGGGAGGCAATTGGCTTAAGGATTAATTTGAAAAATTATATTTAGATTTTCACTCGCTCAAGTAATCTGACCTCCAAGCCACCTTGTATTTAATCCATTTTTATCTCAATTACTTTTTTGCTTAATATTGGATATATTTTGATATCTATCTCTCTAACATAAATTTTATTTTCCTTGCAAGGGCTCGGTGGACTTGGAGTGCATCGAAGGTCGACAGACGTGATGTACGCCGATTGTTGAAGATTAAGGATAATTAATTTATTTTCGAGAGCATTTTCAATTTTTGTGAATTTTTGTAATTATTGTTATGTAATAATTTTAGTAGTTTGCTCATTTATAGCGGCTCTTGTTTGAGAGCTCGCACTTGTAAAAAAACTTGAACTTTATTTTGCGATGTGTCAAAACCTCTTTCACTCTGCGATGAGGGTGGCTCGACTTGAGTGGTGGAATTAAGGTTAGGCACATGGTAGTGTAACATCAAATTTGTTTATGTCCATCGTAATTTAGGCCACACATATCTTAGAAGATTCACTTATCTGATAAGATTCATAATGAGACGCACATAGACACATACTACTTATCTCAAATTAACTCAATTCTTCCCCGCTAATAGTATATTCTTTAGATGTGGTTTTCTCGATCTGCATGCATTTAATGTAAATTTAAAAATTCATTTTGCATAATACATATAGAGTACTAAAAGTCAATGTAAGTACGCCTTCTTTTGAGCATGCATCATCGTTTCACGTTTGCATTCTGATTCTTGATTCCTCTCTTGTTTTACAACTTAAGATTAAAAAGGAAATTAGGACTAAACGGTAGACGTACCTTGTTGTGCTCAAATAAATTTGAAGTGATAACCTGACTCAAAAACTGGGACTGAATTGAGCAGGTTGATTAAAAAATTGGAATAAAAAGAACCTTGTCCATGGGTGTATAAAGCCCTCATCATTTGAATTTACTTGCAAGTGAGAGAGAGACGACACTAGTATATAGCCATGCTAGGATTTTCATATAGACTATTGGTTCTTTATTTTTAGGCGATTAGCTACTTCTCAGTGAGGATCTACGGGTACCTGGTAAATGGTCCGGATTTCCTTAACATAGTGGGAGGTTTAGAGGATGCCTTTTAAGGCTTTGTCCTCAAGAAACGGGTAGCCATATTTATATGATCCGTACTTACTACTATACTGGTTGAAAGTAGGTCCAACTAGTTGTAAGAACCGGGCCAGTATGTAGGGAAGTACATGCACCCAACAACTCGTTAACTCTTTCAAAGATTGTCTTACCACCAACTAAAATTGACCAGATAATTAGTTAGAACCTTTACGGCCATCACTAATTGAGTTAATGAAATTGAGCAATTTAATTGCATTTGTATTGTGTAAGTTTACTCTGCACATTTACGTGCACCATAGACCTAGTGCCTCAGTGAATATCATGCTATAAACAATTCTTTTGACATCGAAGATGACTAATTGGGGGGATATTTATTCGGACTTCGCGAATCTCTCGTTGAACCCTCCAAGAAGTATGTCTTCAAAGGTTCAAGCACAACTTGGGCCAACCTAGACTCAAGACCCTCTTGAGTCCAGGATGGCTCACTCTTGGGATGGTTACTCTCAAGCCACTCCCTTTCTCTCCTCCCACCTCACCGAGGAAGACTTTTACCTCAGTGAGAATATCTTCATTCCTAAACCTTCTTCTAATCAAGAACACATTGTTGATTCAGGCCTTAAAGAAGATTCAAGTAAAATGCTTCCAAAGAAGAAAGAAGGGCAACAAGAACACCTCAAAGACCTGATGAGAATGGTACTAGCCAGATTAGTTGTATCTGAGTAGTAACACGCACTACTCAGAGCTCAGTTAGGACAGCTCAATGTTGTGGTCGAACCACCAATGGATGTAGTGTATAACCCCGGACAGTACAGAATTCGGAATTATTGAGTCCGGAAGAACATGAAGTTGATTTTGAGTTGAAGTCGTATTTTTGAACTTACTGCCGCATTTTGATGGGAATGCTTCTGAGGAGCCATGCACATTCCTAAGGGACTTCGAGCTCATCTGCGCTAACCTTAGACATCCTACGGTTAGCCAGGATTATATTAGGAACACAGTCCTTACGTTTGCCTTGGGTGGCAAGGCTGAATACTGGGTGAAAAATCTTGGAGTTACAGACACCACTTATGCCGAGCTCAAAGACTTGTTTCCGAAGAAGTTCTACCCCTTGAGTAGGACTAACATGATGAGTATGTGCATTACGAGCTTTTCCCGGTTACCCCATGAAGCCTTCTGTGATGCATGGGAAAGGTTCAAGGACATCCTGCAGAAGTGTCCCTATCATGGACTAGATGACAACATCTTGGTCCAATCGCTCTTCACTGGTCTCAACCTTGATATGTAGGGTTTAGTGAGCATTTCCTGTGGAGGCAGCTATACATCACGAGGATTGGATACCATCTGGAAGGTATTCGAGCAGATGGCTGAAACCAACCGCTCATAGATTGTCAACAAGGCCTATGCATCTTCCCCCAATTCACTCTTATCTGGAGGGGGAAAGTCAACTATAGTTGATCTCTCTTAGGACGTAATCCCCAGCATGGGACTTATTGCAGGCAAGTTTACCGTAGTCGAGAGGATTGATAGGAGGATTGATGAGTTAGATCGAAGCGCCTCCAAAATTCCTAAGCAAATGGAGGAGTTGACTGAGAAGGTATCCAAGATAAGTATACCTGTTGTGACCATAACTGTTGTGTCCGTATACCAAGTTCATCATGTTCAGGAGCAGTTGGTGTCAGGGTAACCCCAACCGTGGGAGCAGTAGCATCAACATGGATATACTTTTGATTCTATGGAGGACCTTTCATCTCCAATTGTAGCGGATACCACTTCAGCTTCTATTCCAAAACCTATAGTAGATAGTTTTGATTTTGATTCCATGTTGCATCAAAAGATTCAGTTATGTAGAACTTTGTTTCCATTAATTCCAAGAATGACCATTCTTTTCATGATTCAAATTCTTCATCTTCAGTTTCTCTAGCTTCAATCCCTTTCCCCCGTGCTCTTATGACGGGAAAGCGCATCTAAAAGATTCAGAAAGATGACCCTGATATGGTACAATTTTGTAAAGAAAATATCACTATAAAGGTGCCATTTGATGACTATTGGCTAGCCATCCTGCATTCTAGAAGTACCTTAAGGTGAGATGCACACCTATTAGGGTTGGCAAGAAGAAGGAGAATTAAAATGTGAAGACACACATCTTGTCAGTAGCCACAACATATTGTCTCAAGAATTAGACATTGCCAAGGAAAAAGAAAGACATAGGTGCTCACTATGTGGAGAGCCATATTGACAACATCACATTTGCACGCACACTTGAGGATAACGGTTCTTCCATCAACTTACTTCCCTTAGCATTATATCAAAAATTAGAGTTGGGACCACTTCGCAAATTTAGAGCATTACTCAATTCGCAAATCGTTCAGTGAAGATACCTAAGGGAGAAGTGAAGAACGTTGTTATCTCGATTGAGGGGAAGAACTATAAGGTTAACTTCACAGTCTTGGACATGGAGACCCCCAATCATTGGAGAGAATCTCATATCATTCTCGGGCAGTCCTTCCTTAGGACAACAGGTGCAGCTTTCGATTATGGTATGAGGATGATTAAGTTCCATTCTTTTAGCAGAGAAGAGATCCTTGAGATGAAGCAAACCAAGTGTCAGTGACATGATTCAGAGAGTAGCATAGAGTACTCATCTTTAGAGGCAGATTGCAGAATGATTAGCACCGTTGAGATTTGGAGACAGGTTCCTTCCGGATAGAGAGAGACCCTTTCATCTGGGAAGGACATAATAGATGATGCAGTTTGCCAGGTGTTGTTTGATCTTGTTAGAGATGCATCTACTTATTCCCTTGATGACGTAGAGATCCATCTGCATCTGTCAGTTCCATCCCATTCGGAACAGTCATGGGACATAGATGATGAGTCGGGCGTGGCTTTGGCCGAATTACGATCTTTCTTTGGCGATCCGACTCTATATACTTCTGATTTGGTGGCGAGTATTGCACAGTTAAGACCACCTTCATGCAGCACGGAACTAGATTCAGATTCAGTGTAGCCAGATTTTCTTGATGATACTACATTGCCAGAACCAAAATCACTACCTCCTACACTCAAGTACGCCTTTCTTGCGGGACCCAAAGAGAGATATCTTGTTGTCATTAAGCTCGGACTTGACCTTAGAACATGAGTCTAGGTTGTTTAGAGGTCTTGGAGAGGAACCGCAAAGCAATAAGCTGGATAGTGTCGGATCTCGCGGGGATCAACCCCGCTCTCTACTCGCACCACATTTTTACTGGGGATAATGTGAGACCTTCTCATGAGTTCCAAAGAAGACTTAACCCCAATCTATGAGAAGTAGTAAAGAAAGAGATTTAGAAATGGTGCAAGGCAGGGATTATACCTTATTTCTGACTCCAAGTGGGTGGCCCTGCTTCATGTTGTCCCAAAGAAGTCGGGAATTTATATGGTCACCAACGAGGAGGGGGTAGAGATCTGATGAATCTCGTATTCATCATGCTAAAATCCATAAATTAAACCCCTTGCTTAATCAATCCAATAAAAATCACCGTTAATTCTTTATTATTATCTTGTAACATATTGTGTATAATTAATGTTTAATTAATTGTATTTAATTATCATGATTTACTTTGTAAATATTTTCTCATCACAAACTCCTAAAAATTAGGTACAATAATTGTCCATAACTATCAAATCCTTAAAATATATTAAAAATATAAAAACAACTCAAAACTTAAAAATCGGTGTTTTTACCCTCTTAAAAATACACCCCAAAAGTACTTTTTGTACAAATGACCTCTTTTGGCTTTCCAACATGAAATTTGTAGATCTCATCGAGACGAACAACTTTCATGTTTTGACTTTTTCCTCATTTTGCCTTTAACTATTCCTTTTGTATTTTTCTTTGTATTTTCATTTTCGAATTTTCTGATTGGGCCACGTGGTGCCCTCTGGGCCGCCCAAGTGGCCCGCTCCTCCTTCCGCCACCTGGCTCCTCCCTGCACCGTCGGATGCCCTTCATTCTACCTCCATCTCAACCGCCCATTCCGCCCCATCCATAGTCATCAGATCATCACCCAGACCGCATCTAGACTGCTTCATCGTGCCTCACTACCAGCTGTTCAATCTTCTTTTAATCAGACGATCAACATCTCTCCACATCGCCCGTTCACTTCAGCCGCCTAATTCCCCTGGTATCCCACGGCCCACTACGCTCCACGTCACCCAATCCTTCCTAGCCATCCGATCATGCTAAACTCTTCATCTGGGCCACTTTTTAGTGCCTGTCTATCCACCATAGGATCAGATTCTATGATCTGATCCCTACTCTCCGTCCGCACTGCCATCTGGACCGTTGGATCTCATGATCCAACGGTGCCTGGTCATCATCCTCCTCCATCTCCTCCGTTACACCCCGCGAGTCAACCAACCCCTTTTTGCAAGGCACCATAGCTACCCCCTCTGCATCCTAACAGCTGCTCCACATATCCCATGCCTCTGCCATCTTCACGCATCTCCCACTTAACGCTGCCATCACTCCCATCCTTCACCACCTCCATTCAAAAATGCCTCGACCCCACTGTAACGCTCATACATCTCCTTCTATAAAACCCTTCGCCCCTCCACTGTCACTTCTATCCACCATCCAGGGGGATGTGGCCTAGCGTCCGATCCTCCGATGACAGCGGACAGACCATCAATCAAGGTGAAGATGGCCCAGCCCCGGTGTGATCCATGGCAGCTCCGTCATGACAGCTTCGCCATCTCCGGCGGTAGTTTGAGCTCGCTGGCGTAGCTGACCAGATCAGGCAACGACCCCGGGCTTCCTCGAAGCCTAACACAAGCTCCTCCTTCACCAGGTTCCTCTCTCCGACAAGGTATCTTCCTCTTGTTCTTTTCTCGTTATTTCTTTGAATTTTTCCGACTTACTCACTCGCCGCCCTTGCCATCCGACCATCCCACGAGCTTCGTAACTCCACCCTCATCTTCGCCGACCACCCTCTTCTTCTCCAGAACCTCTCACGCTCTGACCCCCTTCTTCACCGCCTCACCAGAGGAGAAGACTCCGGGCCACCATCTCCCGACACCCTACGGTCCCCAGCCCACTCACAAAACACTATATCATGCTTCGGCTATTCGAATATAACTTCTACAGGTACAAATCGCTTCAATGGTCGAAGTCCGCATTGGAGCTCCTTTGAGCTGATCTCCTCCGACGAGGCTCCATCGACTTCGAGCTCTGATCATTCCCGGAGCCTCGCCGGATCCCCACCACCTCCACCAGCCGTTCAGCAACCTTCTCTGATTTCCAGACTAGCCGTTGGAGCACGGAGGAGCTATAGAGGGTACGTCGGAGCGCAGCCTCCTCCGGTGGCCCGCGACGGAGGATGAAGAACAGTTGTCATCCAATCATCTGGATCGGACGGCCAGAATGATGACACGTGGCGACTCAAACCTCATTCCAACCCAGCAGGTTCGGATCAGCCGAGCCAAGACCCGAGCCACAGTATGGTGCCACGTCAGCCCAAGCCTGCGAGAGACTCGAGCCTAGGCCTCTCACGTGCATCGCACATGAGGTCCTGGGTAAATTGCATGAAAGACCTAGGAACTTTAGATATTTGCATATTGGTCCCCAAGCATCGTCACGTATGTGCTAGTTAGTTTACAAGGAGGCCCTCGCTAGTTTGAAGATTTGTAAAAAGGTCCCAACGTGCATGGAAAAATTACAGAGGACTGATGAATCCACATTTCATCATCTTTATTCTATCATTTTGGCACTAAAAACCCTAGCAAATGCCTGTAAATACCCTTAAATAGAGCATATTAGCATCCATGCATGTGCATTCAGATAGTGTCTAAAATACTATAATTAAGGCCAAAATTATAGAATAAATAAAGAAAAGAAAAAGAATAAAATATTGTAAATATTTTATGACCCGAAACCCCGAGACCTAGGCATCTTGATGAATAGGTCGACAAGGAATAAAGTAGGGGGAGATAAGGTCAGAAATACAGATAATATACCCATACATTCTATTCATTCTTTATTCATTTTGGGACCTATTTTTGGTTCCACTTTTTGTACATCAAATAAAGAAACTTTGTACATGAAAGCTGTAGATAATAAAATAAAGAAAAATGCAAAATTGATTTCACAGAAAAATAATGTACAGATAAAAAGTTATGGTCAGAATAAAAATCCAGAATCCCAACTTCCCAGACCCGTATCTCACAACTGACAACTCCAAATGCAGCATACTCACCTTTAATTGTATATAGAAGAAAATAAGCTATTTAATGGCGGTGGTTTCGCATTTGGCGGAGCTACGGTTTGAAAGTTGAGTTTTGGACCCCAATTGTATATGTACAGATTAAAATATTCAATTTATTATTTATTAATTATTTATTTATTTTTATATTTTTATAATGTTGTAAATATTACTTATAATAATAATGTACATTAAAATAAGAATAAAAACCTAAAATAAAATACTTAAAAATAAAATACATAGATACATTACCTATACACACCTATATAACATACTCTTGTATTTTATTAAATATACAAAATAAATCATAAAATTAAAATAAAAATATATTTGTGTAGATAAAAGTATTTTATAATTTTATAAAATCATAAATAAAAATAATAACATTAAAAATACCTAAATAAAAATAGAATACTTAAATATATAGATATATATACTATAAAGGGCATAAATGCAAACTTGTAAAAATACATCTCATAAAAATAAATAAAAATCACCATAAATTAATTCATAAAATAATAAACATTTTTCATTTTATAATTTAAAACCAAAAAAATCGTTATCTATTTTAAAATGATTTTAGAAATCTTTTTCTCCAGGTTTTTCCTGGTTGGTCCACGTGGACCAACCAGGGGGCTAGGAGAGTTGACCTCGGTCAACTCTCTGCCCAACACCTGGGCTGTGTCAGAACATGATTTTTCTTGGATTTCGCGGATTTTTGGGGGCCGATTCTTTCACCGTTTGAGGTCGATTTCTTCACGAGATTGGTAGCCCTACTATTGATCTTTCACGCCCTATCTTTGTCTTGGGCCGAGCACCATCACAGCACCCGTGATCGCTCCTTGAATATCGCACCACGGTCATCTTTTCAAAATAGGCCCCAACGCCCCATTCAAACCTTGAACCGCTTTTTGCTTGAGCTTCTCCCTCCGAGGGCTTATGACGGGTCCCCTGTGACAGAGGGAAGACCCTCTACCTTGTCGAGGTGACCTACCTAGCTCGGCGACGCGTTCCAACCCCATCTCCGGCCTCGCGGCCGTGAGGTCCCTTCCTCGGGGTCTACAGCCCTTGAGGTCGTGTTCTTCTTGTTTTTCTCGCGGTTAGCTCGCTGTTAGTTTTAGTATTAGTTTTCAGAATTTAGTAGGGTAATCTATCACTTGAAACCCCCCGATCTAGTCATCAAACACCTAGCCGGAGCTCACGAGCTCCGACGACCACCAACCCCCTACCCGACGTTTTCTCCACGCCAATACATGCCCACTCAATAAGCGTGCCCCCAGGAACCTCCGTACTGTTGAAGTTTGATTTTCTTGCAGGTTCCCGGAGGTGCAGGACCTCTTCTGGGAGGTCGAATTTTTGATGCAACACGGCACCTGGAGCCTCCCTCGTCTCGTCACTTCACGGCGGACCTCCGGCCTTTCTCGGGCCATTTTGCATCCGCCGCCCCATCGTGGACATCTCCAGGATTCCCCTTGTCGTTCTGGACGGTAGTCGGAGGAGGAAGGAGCCCAGGAAGCCCGATTCAGTCTCGCCCCACGCGAGATCTTTGGCTGTTCTTCCTCCGGCCTCGGTCACCGTCCGATCTCGCACATCCGTCCAGGCGCACAGGTGTCGTTGATCGCGCGCATCCTCCAACCGTCAGATCGCAGTCCAGGATCTAATCCTGCCCGTTATAATCCAAAGGGTATCGCGGGCCGTGAGCGCGACACATGTCACAGGTGGACGATCAGATCCGTTCGATGCAGCCCAGGCGTGGGTATTTTGTGATCTAACCCCACCATTTTTGTCTTTATTTTATAAACCCGAAACTTGCATTTGCTTTTAAACATTTATGTAATATTAGCAAAACGTGCCTCGTTGTTTTTGGAAATCACTAGGACACCCCCGCCAGGCGCGTACGTCGCACGTGGCAGTAGCGATTTTGCAAAGAGGTCCCTAACTTTTTGTGGTTTTACATTTATACCCTTGACTGTCGCGTGCATAGGCGCGTGACCTTGGAGATTTTGCTAAGAAGCTCCTGAGGCTTTTGGTTTTGTCATCCGACCCAGAAACTTGTTGTTTTGGTTCAAAATTTTGGTAAAAATTGCAAGCGTGCCCCTATTGTTTTTCTAAATTGCATAAATACCCCTGCCAGGCTTGTTCATTGATTGGATGCTTGTTGTATTTATTTAAATCATCATTTTAAATCCAAAAATTCCACAAAAATAGGGATAGGTTCCTGGACACGTGTACTTTGACGCTATCATTCTAGTTTTTGATTTTATTTTATTTTTATATTTATTAAAAATCAACAACATGCTTTTTGTGCACTGTCTAGCTTAGAAAATGCCAAAAAAAATATTAAAAGGTCTTGAAAAATTCCAAAAAAAATTACCTAGTGTCTATTTTAACCTATTTTAGTGTCAGTCCAAAAACCATTAAAAATCTCAAAAGAAAAACACTAAATATTTAAAAACACTCAAATATTTAAAAAATATATATATAATCAGAGAAAAATCCAAAAATCACAAACTCTGCTCCTTTTTGTTCTTTATTTTCTTCTCTTTATATGAAAAATAGTGTGAAAAATTTTGATTGTTGTTTGCTAATTTTAATTCCCATTTTACTTACAGCCAGCACTTTTTCCACTGTTTTCCCTCATTTCAGTATTCAAAAATATCAAAAACATTTGAAAAATCCCCAAAAATCACAAAAATAGTAGAAAACCACAAAAATACCAAAAAGACTTTATTTCTGAATTTTTGGTTATTTTTGCACATTTTTATAAATATTTTATCTTGTCTTGTATTACATTGTTTATAAATTCCAATATTGAAAAGAAAAAAAAATATAAAATATAAAAATCAGAAAATTAAGAATCAAAATACAAAATTAAAAATTAAAAATTAAATAAAAAATTAAAAAATTTAAAAACCCACAAAAACTTCATTGTTTGCTTGCTTAGTGTAGACATATCACACACACACGCTTGTGCACACTTGTTTGAACTGCCCTGTTTGCTCCCTGTGTTCGAACTCTCTGCATACTTGACACTATACACCATTTGTGCAGAGTTAAAAATAAATTTGACTCCACACTTGTTTTTCATTGTTTGATACTTGATTGTGGGTTCATTGTTGATTAATCACATTTTATTGTGGGTCGCCACAGCGACGTATTTAGACCCTCGATAATTTGCGGTAATCAAATGGCGCCGTTGCCGGGGAGCAACAGCGCGTAGTTCTCATTTTTGCTTTGTGTTGTGACTATTTGTCTACCTTTGCGGCTTTTATTTCTGCTTGTTTTATTTTCCTTATTCTTGATATATCTTTTGAATTGTCTAACCACTCTCCTTGTTTGGATTCCGTGCGAGGTACGCGGATCGAGGGAGGAGCCCCTCTTGGAGCACCTTGGCACCCACGTGAAGCGGCTTTAGCTTAGCACGAAGAAGGACTTGGAGGATTTTGCAAGACAACTTCTTAGCATTTATTTTCTTGCATTGTATTTATTTTGTAATTCGTAGTGAGAGAGAGACCATTTTTTGTAATAATACAGGTACATTCGGACTTGGACATTCGGGCCCAATTTCCAAGTGTTTGTACACTTGGGGGCTCACCGCGTTTCCATCGGTTTTCATCGCCTTTTCTTACTTTGTTTTCCGGTTTTGTTTTCCTTACTTTGTGTGATTGAGCCCATAGATTTAGGATTGCTTGCGATAGATTAAGGCCAAACATCTAATATATCTTGCATGTACCTATAGCCGCGTTTGGACTTAGTCAAATTTTTAAAACAGTCTGTTCATTTATCTCTTAACCCGTGTGCCGTGAGCGAGCCCCATCAAGCGCTACTCCTGAACTCGAGTGTGTCGAGAAGAGGAGGGGTAAGCCAAGACCGGACTCTTAGGTTAAAGATAAGTGGCCGACTTGTGGTTCTTCACGATTAATAGCAATTTCTGAAACTTAGGGCGATTTCATCGGCTTGCATTTGCATATAGTTAGGTTTCAATTCTGCTGAGCATCCTTGCATGTAGAGTGATGGAGGCAAGGTGAGCATTTACGCTTTAGCATCCATCATTATTTGCCGCTTGCATTGCTTTTCCGACTCTCCCTCTGATTTTGCCAACCTAGGTGCTCAAAGGAATTGAATCCCCGTTAGGATCGTGCATTTTTATTAAAAATCCAAAAAAAAAGAGTGATAATCAATAAAATTGGGACTGCTAATATTACTCGACCCTAAAATCGACCAAAAAGAAAAATCTTGTATTGGGCGAGTAATCCCCTCATTGTCTTCGTTTTACATTGCTCGCGCACACACTAAGGATTAGTGCCCAAATCCCATTGAGCCCCTAAGTGTTTGTGCAACTTCTTGACTTTTTCACCTAAACTCTAAAACAGACAAGATAAAAAGACTGCATTTGTGGTCTTCACCGAGTTGAGTAGGTGAATTGAGGGTTTGGTTGTTTCATTTTTGCTTGTGATTGTTTTGTGTGCATTTCTAGATCATCTCTGCGCATTTGCGCCTTTCTCCACACATCTATTGATTTGACCATCGTGTTCTCCGATCATTCTCTCTTGTTTCGAGATGGATCCCTGGAGCGATTTCTATCCGGATTTTGCGGATTCCTCGTACCCTCCAGCCGGTCCACCCCCCTTTTGTCAGGAGGATCCTCCTCCTACTTTTTTCGGACTTTTGTTACATATCCACCTCAGCCACAGTATCACGACTCAGAGTTCTATCCACCTCCATCCCCACCTATATATTATCCACCTCCACCTTCACATCCACCCGAGTCTGACCTGTTGGAGTCACCTCCCACGACCTCCATGAGTGTTGTCATGAACCTAATGCTAGAGCACATCAATTTTGATGAAGGAAAATCTTGACACTTTGAGAGAATATCGGACTAGTGCTCTTTCATGGAGGATACAGCTTTGCTTGTGAAGAATCATGGGAGCTTGCAATCGCCAAAAATACAAAAAAATGAGAAAATTTAAAAATCCAAAAGATTTCGGGAGACACTTGGTTGATCAAGATTTTGAGGAGAGAGTCCACTTGCCAGAACCCTGGACCACACATGCATTCACACCTAGTCCCACCCTTTGACCCCGAGGATGCCGCTGTACAGACTGCTCTTGGCATGCCTCATGTATATGCTGATTCCGACTTCCTCCCTTGTATGGAGGAGGTCCAAAATTCAAAAAAATGTTATATGAACCCGAAGGTGGTGGCTGCCATTCTGAGATTATCCGTACCCCACTTCAGCAGGCCATGACCCAATTATCTGCTCCTCTTCCCAAGAAGAGAAAGCGGTGGAGCAGATCTGAGCGTCACATTCTGACCATGGCCACTGCCCTCGCCATCACACACCGTCCCATTCCCAAGAAGAAGAACACAGCTACACCTTTCATCACTTGCACCATCTCTGACTATACTTGTGATCGCACTCTCCTAGACGCGGTGCAATCTATTTAGCATATTACCCTTCTCGCTGGTACAGTCTCTTCACTTAGGGCCTCTCAAGAAACAGGATGATCGTTCAGTTTGCTGATGGATCCATCAAGAGGCCGAAGGGTATCCTTGAAAACGCCATCATTTCTATTCAAGGCAGAGCCACAATGTTGATTTTGTCGTGTTGCCCATGGAGAACTCCACAGGGGAGTCATCTCCAATCATTCCTGGGACGACCATTCCTCGCCTCTGCGAGGGTCGGTTATCGGCTATGGATCAGGATAGATTCGCTTCCGTCCTGTTGACGAGAGCGAAGTGTTGATCAACCACCCCACAGTTGACCAGAGACCTGCACCTGATGCACCTTCACCGATTATAGTTGACTCTGAGGCCTGTGACCTACCTGATGCTACTAGAGATGCTTCCTTAGCGATCCCTAATGAAACCCGACGGATCCCCCGAAAGGGGAGGAAGTCGGAAAGCATGGACTCACTAATCCTCCTCCTGGGTGTGGCGATGTGTTGATGAGATCCAGAGTATTTATGTGATTGAACCATTTGAGCATGGGGCAGATACCAAAATAATGAGGATGTTTATGATGTTGCCCATTACTTTGAGAGACCTCATAGGGAACAAATAACCCATGTAAGACTAGACAGACGGACCTGTTTTGACTACTTCCACTGATGAGTCCACTCCTGTCCATGTTGATACTGATGGGCAAGAGGCCGAGTGATTTGATCGCTTTTCTTCAGAAATTTGGCCCTTTTGATGAGAAAGATGATCCCGGTTGAGACTCTTGAGGACGATCTGAGTTCGTATACTTCCACAGATGATTTTGTTCCTTTTGATTTTGACCTAGACGAGGAATCACAGGACGACTCCGATTACACTTCTTCCGAGGATGATGAGTTTGTCCCATTTCCACTTTGGACATCTGCGAGACTTCCAAGGCCGGACCTAGTCATACTTCTTCCACTCACCCGTCTGTGCTTCACATCATAGGACCACCAAGGGAGAAACCCAGCCATACTGCTTCCATTGATCAGTTCGTCCCTTTCCGTTTTGATTCCACTGAGGGTCTTCACCGTGTCGACCCTGATCGGCCTCCGTCCACTGTGGACCCCGATGTCGACATACAACACGTGAGATCTATCCCTCAGCGGTCCCGCAAGAAGGTTTGCTTTCCACCTTCTGATGATCACCCATTTATGTTGTAGATTCTATCCCGTGACTCTCTTTCCATCTTCTGTTTTGCTCGTCTACCCATTTCTCGTGTTTGCCTTGCTTAGGACGTACTTTGTCCTACGTATAGGAGGGGTAGATGAGTTGAGTGTTCATTCTTCGTTTCGTGCCAGTACTCCTGTTGTTGCCCATACTTAGGGCTTCTTTTACCCTAAGTATAGGGGGAGCGGTGTGTACATTCTCATGATCTCATCTCTTTTTCTTTTCTTCTTTTCTTCTTTTCCTACTCTATCTTCTTCATCTATCAAAAAGGTGCCGCCCTTGTAGACAGTTTTCCATACTTAGGACGTACTTTATCCTAAGTATAGGGGGGTGTGCACCCCGAGTATTTCCATTCTTTGATCCTCTCCATTGTCTCCTCTTCTTGTCTATACTTAGGGATATCTTACCCTAAGTATAGGGGGAGACAATTTGAGTACGATCTGTTCATTCCCACCCTTGACCCTCCCTGCATTGTGTACAGTCTGCTATACTTAGGATTATTTGATCCTAAGTATAGGGGGGACGGTCAACTTCTCATTCATTGATTCATTCATTCTTTAGACTTTCCTATACTTAGTACGAGTTATGTCTTCTCTTTTCTCTCCGATCTATGAGGACATAGCTCAAGCTAAGTATAGGGGGGTCATATATACTGCGTATATACTTTAGCCATAACTTGTACTTTCGTATTTTCTTAAAAATATGGCTAATAATTCATTAAAATTCATTACAAATTCTTTAATAAAAAGATGTGGTTATTCCTCAAATTCTTTTTGTATATACTGATTAATAAATCATGTGAAAAATGTTTTTTGCAAAATGTTTGAAAAATAGTTTGAAAATCTTTGTGAACATCTATTGAAAACTATTTTGAAAATGTTTTGTTACATGTTTTCAACCTGTGTAAAAATGTGTGGTTTGTAAAATTTATTTTCTTTGTGTGAAATAAAATGTTTGAAAAATGCTTTGCAAATGGTTTGAAAAATGGTTGCAAAAATATTTGAAAAACCTATATATACTGTTTTGAAAACCGATTGCAAAATGATTTTCAAATGAGTGTACATGTTTGTAAAAATGTTTGTAAAAATTATTTTGGACTATAGTTTTTCAAAAATTGTTTGAAAAACCTTGTGTCAAATAAGTTTGAGGAATACTAACATCCCACCAAAATCCACTACCTATATATGTGTATAAAACTGACCACTTACCCTGTAAATTCTTAAAATCCATTTCTTGTAAATATAAGAAGCACTCCCGTGTACATATTTTTAACCTAGATTTTAGCCAAAATCTTTTTGTTTTCAAAAATCCCAAAACATTTGCAAAACTAAAATCCAAAAACATCTGAAAAAAAAAACCTTTTTGAAAAATACAAAAAATGCATATGCATCATCATCATCTTTTCAAAAATCCATAAAAAGTTCAAAATCTTGAAAATTGCAGCACAAAAATATTTCTTGCATTGCATAGCATTCGCATTTTTCGGATTGAGTTTGACAGTTGAACAAGTCTAAGTAAAATCCGGAGATTGGAGCTTGATTGGACCTTATAATCTACCTAATAACAGGAACCTTATAGGAACTGGGTTTGAGGTACTTCAGGTCTAGTTGACTTAATTCTTTGAGGATCACGGGACTTAGTTCAATGGATTCTTGACTGCCTAAGTAGAGTATTTCGGAGCACACACACGACTCTTGCTTGATAATGACCTAACTTGGACACCTGCACCTTTCACATAGCTCTCCACGGATGAGGTGGTGAGGAGGCAGTTTCCTTTGGCTTGGGGTAGCATATGAGGGTAGTACTTCTAGGCGGAACCTCTCTTCTTCTTCTAGTGAAGGAAGTGCACCTCAACTTGGTCTAGTGGTGATGAAGGCTAAAGACAGAAGCCGTGGGTTGCAATAAAGCTTCAAAAGAGGGATAGTCTACTGGCTCAAGAGGAAAATTTCTTGTATATATGTTGCACCATGTAGATATGTTGTACAGATGCAATCAAAAAAAAACTCCAAAAAAGTGGTGGGTCGGATTGAAAATGTAATAACCCCACCGGAGTGTATATAGTCCAATAAAGCAAAAGCTTATGGTATCCATGTTACATCTCATGAAGCTTGCAGCGGAAGACTTGGCTATACTGGCTGAGCTTCCAAAAGTCTATACTTCTTTCCCCTCTTCTTGAGCCGGTTGCACTTGAACTTAGAAGGGAATACCCCGCTTCTCGAGGAAAGAGTTGCTAGACCGAGGCATTAGAGTTACCAGGTTGGGGGAGGTTGTTTCTTTGTTACTTCTGAGGTGGGGAGCTACATATCACTTACACTGTACGATTCAGATTCATAGTCGTAAGAGTTTGCGTATGAGTTGAAGTATTTCTGACCTGGCTATTGAGGAGACTTGGACAGAGTTTTGGGATTCTCAAGGACTGTTGGATTTCAAATTTGGTTCTCATTAAGGTTCCGCCCGCACTAAAATTCCAAGGGTCCGACTTAAGCTCCAAACTTTGATTTTGCGAAGACAAGTTTGATAATCAAATAAAATCCAAGTTTCTTCTTTTTCTTTTCTTTCTGTTTCTTTTTACACTTATTGCATAAGTGTTTGCTAGGGACTAGCAAAGGTAAATATAGGGGGATGATGAATCCACATTTCATCATCTTTATTCTATCATTTTGGCACTAAAAACCCTAGCAAATGCCTGTAAATACCCTTAAATAGAGCATATTAGCATCCATGCATGTGCATTAGATAGTGTCTAAAATACTATAATTAAGGCCAAAATTATAGAATAAATAAAGAAAAGAAAAAGAATAAAATATTGTAAATATTTTATGACCCGAAACCCCGAGACCTAGGCATCTTGATGAATAGGTCGACAAGGAATAAAGTAGGGGGAGATAAGGTCAGAAATACAGATAATATACCCATACATTCTATTCATTCTTTATTCATTTTGGGACCTATTTTTGGTTCCACTTTTTGTACATCAAATAAAGAAACTTTGTACATGAAAGTTGTAGATAATAAAATAAAGAAAAATACAAAATTGATTTCACAAAAAAATAATGTACAGATAAAAAGTTATGGTCAGAATAAAAATCCAGAATCCCAACTTCCCAGACCCGTATCTCACAATTGACAACTCCAAATGCAGCATACAAACCTTTAATTGTATATAGAAGAAAATAAGCTATTTAATGGCGGTGGTTTCGCATTTGGCGGAGCTACGGTTTGAAAGTTGAGTTTTGGACCCCAATTGTATACTTGTACAGATTAAAATATTCAATTTATTCTTTATTAATTATTTATTTATTTTTATATTTTTATAATGTTGTAAATATTACTTATAATAATAATGTACATTAAAATAAGAATAAAAACCTAAAATAAAATACTTAAAAATAAAATACATAGATACATTACCTATACAGACCTATATAACATACTCTTGTATTTTATTAAATATACAAAATAAATCATAAAATTAAAATAAAAATATATTTGTGTAGATAAAAGTATTTTATAATTTTATAAAATCATAAATAAAAATAATAACATTAAAAATACCTAAATAAAAATAGAATACTTAAATATATAGATATATATACTATAAAGGGCATAAATGCAAACTTGTAAAAATACGTCTCATAAAAATAAATAAAAATCACCATAAATTAATTCATAAAATAATAAACATTTTTCATTTTATAATTTAAAACCAAAAAAATCGTTATCTATTTTAAAATGATTTTAGAAATCTTTTTCTCCAGGTTTTTCCTGGTTGGTCCACGTGGACCAACCAGGGGGCTAGGAGAGTTGACCTCGGTCAACTCTCTGCCCAACACCTGGGCTGTGTCAGAACATGATTTTTCTTGGATTTCGCGGATTTTTGGGGGCCGATTCTTTCACCGTTTGAGGCCGATTTCTTCACGAGATTGGTAGCCCTACTATTGATCTTTCACGCCCTATCTTTGTCTTGGGCCGAGCACCATCACAGCACCCGTGATCGCTCCTTGAATATCGCACCACGGTCATCTTTTCAAAATAGGCCCCAACGCCCCATTCAAACCTTGAACCGCTTTTTGCTTGAGCTTCTCCCTCCGAGGGCTTATGACGGGTCCCCTGTGACAGAGGGAAGACCCTCTACCTTGTCGAGGTGACCTACCTAGCTCGGCGGCACGTTCCAACCCCATCTCCAGCCTCGCGGCCGTGAGGTCCCTTCCTCGGGGTCTACAGCCCTTGAGGTCGTGTTCTTCTTGTTTTTCTCGCGGTTAGCTCACTGTTAGTTTTAGTATTAGTTTTCAGAATTTAGTAGGGTAATCTATCACTTGAAACCCCCCGATCTAGTCATCAAACACCTAGCCGGAGCTCACGAGCTCCGGCGACCACCAACCCCCTACCCGACGTTTTCTCCACGCCAATACATGCCCACTCAATAAGCGTGCCCCTAGGAACCTCCGTACTGTTGAAGTTTGATTTTCTTGCAGGTTCCCGGAGGTGCAGGACCTCTTCTGGGAAGTCGAATTTTTGAAGCAACACGGCACCTGGAGCCTCCCTCGTCTCGTCACTTCGCGGCGGATCTCCGGCCTTTCTCGGGCCATTTTGCATCCGCCGCCCCATCGTGGACATCTCCAGGATTCCCCTTGTCGTTCTGGACGGTAGTCGGAGGAGGAAGGAGCCCAGGAAGCCCGATTCTGTCTCGCCCCACGCGAGATCTTTGGCTGTTCTTCCTCCGGCCTCGGTCACCGTCCGATCTCGCACATCCGTCCAGGCGCATAGGTGCCGTTGATCGCGCGCATCCTCCAACCGTCAGATCGCAGTCCAGGATCTAATCCTGCCCGTTATAATCCAAAGGGTATCGCAGGCCGTGAGCGTGACACGTGTCACAGGTGGGCGATCAGATCCGTTTGATGCAGCCCAAGCGTGGGTATTTTGTGATCTAACCCCACCATTTTTGTCTTTATTTTATAAACCCGAAACTTGCATTTGCTTTTAAACATTTATGTAATATTAGCAAAACGTGCCTCGTTGTTTTTGGAAATCACTAGGACACCCCCACCAGGCGCATGCGTCGCACGTGGCTGTAGCGATTTTGCAAAGAGGTCCCTAACTTTTTGTGGTTTCACATTTATACCCTTGACTGTCGCGTGCATAGGCGCGTGACCTTGGAGATTTTGCTAAGAAGCTCCTGCGGCTTTTGGTTTTGTCATCCGACCCAGAAACTTGTTGTTTTGGTTCAAAATTTTGGTAAAAATTGCAAGCGTGCCCCTATTGTTTTTCTAAATTGCATAAATACCCCTGCCAGGCTTGTTCATTGATTGGATGCTTGTTGTATTTATTTAAATCATCATTTTAAATCCAAAAATTCCACAAAAATAGGGATAGGTTCCTGGACACGTGTACTTTGACGCTATCATTCTAGTTTTTGATTTTATTTTATTTTTATATTTATTAAAAATCAAAAACATGCTTTTTGTGCACTGTCTAGCTTAGAAAATGCCAAAAAAAATATTAAAAGGTCTTGAAAAATTCCAAAAAAAATTACCTAGTGTCTATTTTAACCTATTTTAGTGTCAGTCCAAAAACCATTAAAAATCTCAAAAGAAAAACACTAAAAATTTAAAAACACTCAAATATTTAAAAAATATATATATAATCAGAGAAAAATCCAAAAATCACAAACTCTGCTCCTGTTTGTTCTTTATTTTCCTCTCTTTATTTGAAAAATAGTGTGAAAAATTTTGATTGCTGTTTGCTAATTTTAATTCCCATTTTACTTACAACCAGCACTTTTTCCACTGTTTTCCCTCATTTCAGTATTCAAAAATATCAAAAACATTTGAAAAATCCCCAAAAATCACAAAAACAGTAGAAAACCACAAAAATACCAAAAAGACTTTATTTCTGAATTTTTGGATATTTTTGCACATTTTTATAAATATTTTATCTTGTCTTGTATTACATTGTTTATAAATTCCAATATTGAAAAGAAAAAAAATATAAAATATAAAATATAAAAATCAGAAAATTAAAAATCAAAATACAAAATTAAAAATTAAAAATTAAATAAAAAATTAAAAAATTTAAAACCCCACAAAAACTTCATTGTTTGCTTGCTTAGTGTAGACATATCACACACACACGCTTGTGCACACTTGTTTGAACTGCCCTGTTTGCTCCCTGTGTTCGAACTCTCTGCATACTTGACACTATACACCATTTGTGCAGAGTTAAAAATAAATTTGACTCCACACTTGTTTTTCATGGTTTGATACTTGATTGTGGGTTCATTGTTGATTAATCACATTTTATTGTGGGTCGCCACAGCGACGTATTTAGACCCTCGATGATTTGCGGTTATCAAGGACCCCAAGAGGTTTTTGGTATTTACATTTAGGTCCCTCAAAGGACCTAAATGTAATATTTATCCTTTTATTTCGTGCACTTTATTTACAATTATGCCCCTACATTTTTTTGAGCATAACTTGAGCATCGTAGGTCCAAATTGCATGATTTTAGTGTCATTTTGATCCTTGTTTCTTCATCTATCTCATGGCATGTCTAATTTTCTCATCTGACATCATATTAAAAGAAGTGACTTTTAATATTAGATGATGACCTTCCTCGACCTGTTTTTGCTCTGATTTGATGACTGATATTATTGTTGTGATCAAAGTGACTCTGATTTCATTTTTTTATTATGTTGCTCATTTTCAGTGATCTTTTTAGGGTATATTTGTAATCTTTTGTTTTACATATAGGTTGTCTTGCATTACTTTGATGCGTCATCTTATAATCGTATAAAAATCAACTAAAAACTACATGCATCACTTTATTGCATTATAATCTGCATAGTACATCATGCATATTCATAGAAACCTGGAATCTAGAAATAATTCACACATGTTCTGAATTGATCGAAATTCGATAAATAAATGGAGTATCTTGTGTCCCTGTGTTCGACTTGGTAGACTTGCCAAGTATAAATACTCCACAACAATCAAAAATTGTGGTTTTGCTGAACCGAATTTGCCTCCTATACTACTACAATTATCGATTATTAAAGAGGCTTATTTCGCGATCATCAAATGGCGTCGTTGCTGGGTACACGTCTTAACTTAATTTATTTGTTGAATTTTGATTTATATCTGTTGAAAATTTTCAAGAATTACAGATTCTCATTTCACGCATCATTTTTTGCATCATGGCGGCAGATTAATTTCCTCTATATTTTTCTAACTTTTCTCTTTTGAGGCAGGGCCCATGAAAATCGAGGACGCTTGATCTTCATGGAGGGGTGAAGTCGGGAGCTTCCGTTGAAGAGGCTGTAAAAGAATTTGTGAAGAAATTCTAGGATCTTTTGTCAGTCAACCTGCTTTTGCATACTGTAAAAAAATTGTTGCATGTGCATATTTATTTTAAGAATCCTCATTAGAGGGCTTGCATGATTGTAAAAAAAAAGAAGTAGATCACTTGATGATCTGCCCCCCCCCCACACACACTTACACATACACACTCACCCCCCCCCCCCCCAATATTCCTCCCCTCTGTATATTTCACAATCTCTCTCTAGATATTTCACCATCCCCCCCCCAATCTACCCCCTAGCAATTTGTAAAAATACAACACCCCCCTCAGCCCTTGTATCGTAGTGTAAATACTTCTCCAGATACAGAGCCCCCCTAACTCAGGACCTTACTTAGGCTATTTGTAGCATAAGTATAGGGGGGACCCGCCTGGTCATCCTTCCCTCGCATTGGCTTCTTATACTTGAGTAAATTTTTGACCTATGTATAGGGGGACCATCCTCCTCAGTTCCGATATACTGAGCAATGGCTTCATGACACTTGTACTATGAGGACATAGCAAAAATTAAGTATAGGGGGGTATACCGTATATTTACTTTAGCCATAGCTCGTATTTTTAAAACTTTTTAAAAATTCTTTCTCGGGCTTGGTTTTAGTATTCCTGTGAACTGAGTTTTAAAAACCTTGTAAAAATGTTTTCTTCAAAAATTGAGGGATTAATCTGTGTAAATAACCCCTTTTCAAAAAAGTAAAAAACTGAAAACCTTTCTTTGAATTAAACTCTGACTACTAGGTATAGTAGAAACTTTCAGTGAGGGAACTCCGGTCTCCCTTAGCAGAGTGGGTGGTTTAGAGGATACTGCAAAAGGCACCGTCCTTAAGGAACACGGGTCCGTCTATCGGCCCGTACTTACACCCATATTGGCTGAGAGTAGATACTTTTATTCATTTGAGCATGGGACAGTCATTGTCTCTCCAAAGGATTCAAAAAAATCATAAAAATCTGCAAAAACAAAATTCACTAACTAAGGAGTTGGTGTATTCCTGATTACATTCACTCAAGGCTTGAGGATTTTGAGGACACTTGATTTCTGTGATCTAGAGAGTCTGGGTTAGCATGTCATAGTCATTAGGGTTTTTTAACTTAATTATCCACACTACCCTAGTTTGAAAGATTTGAGCGCTATATTGCACTCTTCATCTCTACCTTCAAAAGAATATGATCAGCACAATCACATGCACAACTGCATGATTGATGAGATGAGTTGAGATATCACGTGAGGAACTAGGACTAGAGATTTGAGTTTAGACCCGATCTAATGATATTCGAGGATGGGATAAGGTTAATGAAGGCTTCAGAAAACCAGAGTGTCAGCAAAACCTTAGCCAGTATGTGAACAAGTTCATATGCTATCTCTTTGATATTTACCTATGTACCATGGTGTAATGAAACTTAATTATAATTGTTGATCAGTGTGTGCCAACTTTTGGTAAAAGCAGTGGAGCTAGCCAACAAAAGCAATGAAATGTCGAAGAAAAGCTCTATCATCCAAAGTCAAAATTATAAATGAGCTTTCACCAATGGCGAGCGTTCCCAAACATTTTTCAAAGTGTCCACTTGGACCAAGCGTTAATTAGGACCAAGGAGTCGGGCTGACACCAAAAAAGAGCTCTGCATCGTAAATGCTACAAGTCTGGGTGTCGAAGGTACAAAAGAGACACATCCCGGTGTACTCCCAGAAAAACAAGTGCAGACGACTCCAACTCTCTTGACGGACACATTGATCAGCAATCTAAAAAGTTACATGTGTTGAATAAAAAGGCACTCGAGAGGCCCCTTGATCCAATGTGAGGGAGAGAAAAATAGACACAATCCTATGCCCTCCATCATCTGGTCGTCCATCTACATTTCAGTCTGACGAACTAATGAGATGGTTGACTGAAGCAAGGATAGACTTATTCACCAATGTTGAGGAAGAGGTCTAGAGGAGAGTCTTTGGGATTGGAACATTGAGTGATGCCTCGACTCGACTCTCGTGAAATGTAGTACACTAAATTTCATATCCTTATATTATATGTACAAAAAATATTCTGATAATTAGAGAAGTTGGATTCCTTCTGACTAAAGTATGGATAAGCTAAGAATTTTAGGATCACTTAGGTTAAGGGACTTCGAAAGGTTGAGCCTTGAAATCTCCACTTGCACTGTCAGGAATTAATCCGACTCCTTCATTCTTTAGATGCTTGAGGACGAGCATAATTTAAGTATAGGGGCACGATGAATGTCGTATTCATCATGCTAAAAGCCACAAATTAAACCCATGGCTTAATCAATCCAATAAAAATCACTGTTAATTCTTTATTATTATCTTGTAACATATTGTGTATAATTAACCTTTAATTAATTGTATTTAATTATCATGATTTTCTTTGTAATTATTTTCTCATCAAAAAATCCTAAAATTTAGGTACAATAATTGTACATAACTCCCTAATACTTAAAACATACTAAAAATACAAAAACAACTCGAAACCTAAAAATCGGTGTTTTTACCCTCATAAAAATACACCCCAAAACTACTTTTTGTACAAATGACCTCTTTTGGCTTTTTCATACAACATGAAACTTGTAGATCTCATCGAGACGAACAACTTTCATGTTTTGACTTTTTCCTAATTTTCCTTTAACTATTTCGTTTGTATTTTCTTTGTATTTTCATTTTCGAATTTTCCGATTGGGAAACATGGCGCCCTTTGGGCTGCCCACGTGGCCCGCTCCTCCTTCTGCCACCTGGCTCCTCCCTGCACCGTCGGATGCCCTTCATTCCGCCTCCATCTCAACTGCCCATTCTGCCCCATCCACAGCCATCAGATCATCACCTAGATCGCATCTAGACCGCTTCATCGCGCCTCACTACCAGTTGTTCGATCTTTTAATCCGACGATCAACATCTCTCCACGTCGCCTGTTCACTTCAGCCGCCTGATTCCCATGGTATCCCACGATCCACCACGCTCCACATCACCGAATCCTTCCCAGCCATCCGATCATGCTAAACTCTTCATCTTGGCCACTCTTTAGTGCCTGTCTATCCACCGTAGGATCAGATTCTATGATATGATCCCTACTCTCCGTCCGCACCGCCATCTGGACCGTTGGATTTCATGATCCAACGGTACCTGGTCATCCTCCTCCTCCAGCTCCTCCGTTACACCCCACGGGTCAACCACCCCCTTCCAATTTTGGAAGGCACCATAGCTACCCCCTCCGCATCCTAGCCATTGCTCCGCATATCCCATGCCTCCGCCATCTTCGCGTATCTCCCACTTAACGCCGCCATCACTCCAAGACTTCACCACCTCCATTCAAAAATGCCTCGACCCCACTGTAATGCTCGGCCATCTCCTTCTATAAAACCCCTCGCCCCTCCACCGTCACTTCCATCGCCCATACAGGGGGTTGTGGCCTAGCCTCCGGTCCTCTGATGACAACAGAGGGACCATCAATCGAGGTGAAGACGACCCAGTCCTGGTGTGATCCATGGCAGCTCCGCCATCTTCAGTGGTAGCTCGAGCTCGCCGGCGTAGCTGACCAGACTGGGCAACGACCCCGGGCTTCCTCAAAGCCCAGCACAAGCTCCTCCTCCATCGGGTTCCCCTCTCCGACGAGGTATCTTCCTCCTATTCTTTTCTCGTTATTTCTGTGAATTTTTCCGACTTGCTCACTCGTCGCCCCTGCCATCCGACCATCCCATGAGCTTCATAACACCACCCCACAGCCCCCAGCCCACTCACAAAATACTATCGCATGCTTTGGCTATTCGAATCTAACTTCTGCAGGTACAAATCTCTTCAATGGCCGGAGGCCGCATCAGAGCTCCTTTGAGCTGATCTCCTCCGGTGAGGCACCGTCGACTTCAATCCGATCATTCCTGGAACCTCGCCGGATCTACACCACCTCCGCCAGCTGTTCAGCAACCTTCTCCGACTTCCAGACTAGCCGTTGGAGCACAGAGGAGTTATAGAGGGTACGCCAGAGCGCAGCCTCCTCCAGTGGCCCATGGAGGAGGACGAAGAACGGTTGTCGTATGATCTTCTGGATCGAACGGCTACAATGATGACATGTGGTGACATAAACCTCATTCCAACCCAGCAGCTTCGGGTCAACCGAGCCATAGTATCATGCCACGTCAGCCCAATCCTGCAAGAGACCCGAGCCTAGGCCTCTCACGTGCATCGTACATGAGGTCCTGGGTAAATTACATGAAAGACCCAGGAACTTTATATATTTGCAGATTGGACCCCAGGTACGTGCCTTATGTGTGTGCCTGGGTAATTTACAAGCAGGCCCTCGCTTGTTAGAAGATTTGCAAAAGGTCCCTATGCGCATAGAAAAATTATGGAGGACCCCAAGAGGTTTTTGGTATTTATATTTAGGTCCCTTCAAGGACCTAAATGTAATATTTATCCTTTTATTTCTTGCACTTCATTTATAATTATGCCCCGGCATTTTTTGAGCATAACTTGAGAATCGCAGGTCCAAATTGCATGATTTTAGTGTCGTTTTGATCCTTGTTTCTTCATCTATCTCATGGCATGTCTAATTTTCTCATCTGACATCAAATTAAAAGTGATTTTTAATGTTAGATGATGACCTTCCTCTGTTTGTCTTTGCTCTGATTTGATGACTAATATTACTGTTGTGATCAAAGTGACTCTGATTTCAATTTTCATTACGTTGCTCATTTTCAGTGATCTTTTTAGGGTATATTTGTAATCTTTTACTTTGCATATAGGTTCCCTTGCATTACTTTGATGCATCATCTTATAATCGCATAAAAAATCAACTAAAAACTACATGCATCACTTTATTGCATTGTAATCTGCATAGTGCATCATGCATATTCATAGAAACCTGGAATCTAGAAATAATTCACACATGTTCTGAATTGATCGAAATTTGATAAATAGATGGAGTAGCTCGTGTCCCTGTGTTCGGCCTTGGTAGACTTGCCAAGTATAAATACTCCACAGCATTCAAAGATTGTGGTTTTGTTTAACCGAATTTGCCTCCTATACTATTACAATTATCGATTATTAAAGAGGCTCATTTCATGCTCATCAAGATCGTGACACAAGTATCCACGTCGTGGCACATCTATGTCAATTACAGGTGTATGAATGTTGCGACCAAGAAAGACCACTTTTCCTTGCCTTTTATTTATCGGATTTTGGAGAGACTCGTAAGGAAAGAGTTCTTCAATTTTCATGACGGGTACTTAGGCTACAACCAGGTAGCTATAGCCCCTAAGGAACAGGAAAAGACCACATTCGCATGTCCATTTAGTACTTACGCTTTCATGTGCATGCCATTCGGGCTCTGCAATGCCCCAGGATCGTTGTATTTTTCAGCAGTGCATGATCGTCATATTTGTCGAGATTGTGGGAGATTTCATGGAAGTATTCATGGATGACTTCTCAGTTCATGGTGAATCCTTTGATACATGTTTAGTGCACTCGGACCGAGTCCTCAAGAGGTGTAGAGAGGTGAAGTTGGTACTCTCTTGGGAGAAGGGTCACTTTATGGTGAATGAGGATATCGTGTTGGTGCATGTCATCTCCAAAAAAGGAATGGAGGTTGGCCTTTCCAAGGTGGAGGTGATCAGGAAACTCTATCCACCTACCGACGTGAAAGTTAGTGTGGTCTTTTATAAGGCATATTGGATTCTAAAGGAGATTCATTCAGGATTTTTCAAAGATCGCCCGTTCACTGACTGAGCTCTTAGGGAAAGACATCGAGTTCGTTGTATATCACAGGTGTCTGGAGGTCTTTGAGCTCTTGAAGAGGAAGATTTGTTCCTCGTCCTACAAGCTCCTAACTGGTCTCTCCCCTTTGAGATCATGACGAACACTTCAGATTTTGCTATAGGAGTTGTGTTAAGACAACGGCGAGAGGGGATCCCATTTGCAGTTTGCTACACGAGCAAAGTATTAGACCCTACACTGAAGAATTACATTGTGACTGAAAAGGAAATGCTTGTTGTAGAATGGACCCTCGAGAAATTCTGGTCGTATATTTTCGTCTCTAAGGTGACAATCTACATTGATCACACAGTTATTCGGTACTTCATGGAAAAGAAGGATGCACAGGCGCATCTTCTTAGGTGGACTTTGCTCCTCTAGGAGTTTGATTTCGAGATAAAAGATAAACCTAGAGTGAAGAATGTTGTGGCCAATCATCTTTCTCGGATTGAAATTAAGCATTCTACTCATTATGAGCGAATTAGAGAGACCTTCCCAGATAAGTCAATTTGTGTTATCGACTCACTCTCGTGATATACCAACATGGTGAACTATCTTGTCTCCGAGCAGGTTCCCCATGGTTGGACTAGGAGCAACATTGATCGACTGAAGTCGGATTTGATGAGATACCGTTGGGACGATCCTTTCCTTTTCTTCGAAGGGTTGGATTCTGTTTGGATAAAGTGTATTCCTCAGGAGGAGTACCAGAGTGTCCTCACATATTGTCATTCACTTGAGGCTGGAGAACACCATTCGAAGAAGAGAACTGCTCACAAAGTACTTCAATGTGGATTGTATTGGCCGACCTTGTTTAGAGATGCTATTGATTTTGTACGGTCATGCCCAATTTGTCAAAGGATGGGAGGGACAGTTGGAGAAAGAGATGAGATGCCTATGCAATCAGTAATTATTTGTGATGCTTTTGATGCAGTTACCATACGTCCAGTATTCTGACTCTGCACTACTTTCTTCTTTCAATATCCCCAATCTTGCTTGGGCTTCTGGTGGGCATATATTTTATGGCTTCCTTTCCCAATAGCCAAGGACATGACTACATCTTGTTGGCAACTGACTATTTGTCTAGGTGAGTGGAGGCTATCCCAACCTAAAACGTAGACAAAAAAAACTGTCTGTAAGTTTATGATAGATCATATTGTTGATAGGGTCGGGATGACAAAAGTTTTCATATCAGATGGGGGTAGCCACTTTGTGAATCGAGATGTGAGATCTTTAGCTAAGGACTATGGATTTGAGCACAGAGTTACTAATCCTTACCACCCACAGTCCAATGGAAATGCATAGGTTTTGAATATAGAGGTGAAGAGTATTTTACAGAAGTTGGTTCGTCCCGATAGGAAGAACTGGTCCCAACTCTAGGACCAAGTTCTGTGGGCCTACAGGATAGACTATAAGACACCATTGGGCACTTCACCATTCAGAATGATCTATGGCAAGCCATGCCCTTTGCCCACAAAGTTGATTCATAAATCCGAATGGCCAATTAAGCATATTAATTGGAGTTGTCACCTAGGGAAGCTTTGTCGAGACTTAAACTTGAACGAGCTCGTGGAAATCTGAAACAGGGCGTATGACAATAGTTTGATTTATAAGGACAAAGTAAAGAGATGGCATGATTAGTACATTAGGTGTAAAGACTTTATCCTTGGGCAAAAGGCATGGTTGTTTAATGCCACATTAAAGATATTCCATTGGAAGCTTAAATCTAAATGGGTGGGTCCCTTTGTTTTTAAGAAAGTGCATAGGAATGGAAGGGTAGAGATAACTAATCTCACATATGGTGCACAATCTCATGTGGTGAATGGACAACTGTTGAAACATTTTGTAGATTCTAAAGAGCAATTAGTTCATGTCGAGGTCATCAAATTCATACAGAGTGAGCACATAGCAGACACATCATATTGCGCTTCATGAAGATGTAGCATTAAGATTCAGCAGCTTAGAAGATTCGTTCACTCTTGTACATTCTCCCTTCTCTTTATATTCTCCAGATCATATCGGTTCTCACAATTACTCCTATCCTATACTTAGGCTGACCAAAGCCTAAGTATAGGGGGGACCAATGCTCGTCATGTGTATATAATCATCCATTTCTCCTCTTGATCTCGTCCTCCCCATTTTTGCTCTTCTCCTACACTAAGGCTTCCACAACCTAAGTATAGGGGGGCATATCGACTTCTATACTTTTTGTTATTTTAGCTCTCCTACGCTTAGCATGAGCTATGTCTTTTTCTCGCTTCTTTTGCTCAGACGACATAGCACACGCTAAGTATAAGGGGGCATGTATATATTACATGTATACTTTACCCGTAGCTCGTACTTTCGCGTATTTTTGTATATATTATACAATAATTACAGGGTGGATAAATTAGGTAAAACATAAAAAATATAAAAAAATAAAAAATCTTTTCCAAAAAACTTTTAAAAAATCTTTTAAAAAAAATAATTTTCTCCTTTCTTCCCTTATTTGCTTAAAAAACAACAAGAAAAAAACTTTTAAAAAAATGTGTCCTTTTTTATTTACCTTTCTTTTTCAAAAAAACCTTTTTCAAAAAAACTCTTTTGTTTATTTATCTAATTTTTAAAAAAAAATAAAAAAAAAGTATCTTTTACAAAAAACTTTTGAAAAAAATAGCAAAACCCTTTTTCAAAAAAATCGAAAAAAATCACAAAAAACCTAACTAATGAATTGATTTAATCCCTGACACTTTCACATTCACACAAGACTAGTGAAGTTCAACAACACTTGGTTTATGAGATCTTGAGATTTTGAGTTAACCAACCTTATTCATTAGGGTCTTCGACTAAATTATTCACATTTCCTTAGTTTGAAAGATTTGTGTGCTATATTTCATGTTTAGTCTCTACCTTAAGAATATGATCAGTACCTCACATATACGACTACAATTATGATGAGATGAGTTGAAATTTCACTTGAGGAACTAGGATGAGGGATTTGTTTTGGACCCGATTTTATGATGCTCAAGTATGGGATAAACTCAATGAAGACTTCATGAAACCTGATTGTCAGCATCTTTATCCAGTTTGAGAACATGGTACTATCTCTTGACATTAACCTATCTGCTAGGGTGTGATGAAATCTAAAAAAATTGTTGATCAGTGTACGCCAACTCTTGGTAAAGCAGTGGAGCTAGCCAAAATTCAAAAGCAAAGAAAAGAAAGAAATAAATGTTGAAAGAAAAGCTCTCACCATACAAAGTCAAATACCAAAGAGCTTCCACCAAAGGTGGGCGCTCCCAACCATTTCAAAGTGTCCTCTTGGACCACCGCTATTAGGACCAAGAGTCAGGCTAGCACCAAAAAAAGGCTCTACATCGTAAATGCTACAAGTCTGGGTGTAGAAGATATATTAGATACTCAAAAGAGGCACACCTTGGTGTAATCTCAGGAAAACAAGTGCAGACAACTCCAACTTATCTTAACAGACACACTGATCAACAACCAAAAAAATACGTGTTGAGTTAATAAGGCACTCGAGAGGATCCTTGTTCCAATGAGAGGGAGAGAATAAATGACACAATCCTATGCCCTCCATCAGCTCGCCTTCCATCTACACTTTTAAGTTTGAAAATTAAAGAGATGATGGATTGGATGCAAGAAATGGTTTATTCCCTAGTGTTGAGGATCGAGTTCTTGGGAGAGTCTCTTGGACTGGAACCTCAGGTGACGTTAATGAATCTACTCTTATAATTGCAGTCCACACTTAAAGTCATATCCCTATTATATATGTATACAGAGAGATACCGATGATTAGGGAAATTGGATACCTTTTGACTAGAGCTTGGTTCAGATTAGAATTTTAGGATCTCTAAAATCGAGAGTTCTTGAACGGATCAAGTCTTGTATTCACATGCATAGTCTGGGGTTAATCCAACTTATTCATTCTTTATTTGCTCGAGGACTAGCAAAGTTTAAGTATAGGGGGTGATGAATCCACGATTCATCATCTCAATCTATTAATCTTAGCAAAATCCTCGAGTTGAATCTCAAATAAATGTCCATAAAATCAATAAATTAATAAAATGAATTTTGTAAATAAAATACAACAATTATTACATATTATATCGTATAAAATAAATTAATAATAAAAAGCCGCAATTTATGGAGTTTTTCACATGGAAATAGCCCAAAACATCATGTATTTTAATAATTTCATTTCAACTCCTTTTTGGCTAATTTTTTCCCAATTTGTTTATAAAATTAATAGCTAATTCAAAAATACAAAATAAATTTTACCTCAAATAAGTACTCCTAGATCACAAAGAGAAAAAAGCCGTAAAGTCTAATTTTCCGGCCAAATTACTGCTCTGTTTGAAGTCCAAATTCACCAAACTCACTTTTAAAGTTTAAGCTAGAAAATTACTTATCCAATGAAAATGGTTTCATTAAAATCGGAGCTCGTTTGCAAAATATGAGTTTTGGGACCTAGGTCTTTGTACATTATGTAAATATTCATTCTTTATTCATTTTTATTTTTCTTAATCACAAAAAATTCAGAAAAAATCATTTTTGTAGTGTGTTTTATTTCCATTATTTTATTTTATTTTATATTATAAATATATTTAATTAAAAATAAAAAATAAGTTAGAAAAGTTAAAAAATATACATATTATTTGTCTTGTTTTGTAAACTATCCACTCTTTTTCTTCTCTTTATTTTATTGTATTTTAGTAGCCCACTTCATTTTATTTTATTTTCTTTATTTAATTTTCATTCTCTACACTAACTTCCATATTCTTTCATTAACCACCAAGTCTTTATCTAACCTCCCATTCAACTCCACCATTTCATCTAACTTCTCATTCAACTCCACCATTCCACCATCTTTTCTAACCTCCATTTTCATCTCTTTTTATACATCTTATTCTCCTCATATTTGCTTTTGATCCACCTTCATGCGAGAGATAATCGAGAGCTCCGACCTCCCATCTCGGTGACAGTGAACGACAAAGTAGAGCGACGACCGCATCCTCTCCGGTGAGATCCGTTGGCATTCCAACCAACATCGCAGTCGCCTCCGCGTGCTGCTCATGCTCATCACTCGCCAGCGATTCGAGTGACGACCGTGCTTCTCATAAGCGCATCATAGGCACCACCTTCCATTGTATACAATTCCTCTTTTTATCTTTCTACATATTTTATATATTTGCATTTTCTATCACATCAAATCACCACTCCTTTGTCACCTTCATTTGTTCATATTTGCTTTTACCACATCACCCCGTCAAATTTTCATTTGTTCATACTTTGCAGTTTTTTTATTATAACCCATTTAAGAATATTTAAAAATATATATAAAAAAAAAACAAAATCACAATACAACAAAAAATAAAAAAATAAAAAAAACACAACAGGTGGTCAATCCCCTGCCACCATCGCCGACCACTACTGCTCCTCATCTACCACGTGGCCAAGGCGTGCCACTGCGCCAGTTTGTAGTCCTTCACGTCGCCGTCCACCCCCCCCCCTCCAGGTGAAGCAGGTCGTGACCCAATCAACCACCTTCCTCCTCTGCATGGCATGCACTTCCTCCACGTGCCCCACGTGTGCCCCTCTCCTCCAGCATGCGCACGACATTGCCCGCGCTGCTCCACCTACTGCCTCCCTGCCCTCTTTACGTGCACCAGTCGAACTCTTCCCTCGGTCGTACTCGCCCCAAGCGGTTGCGCCCACGTGCGACCCCCTTCCTCCTACAGCTCCCTGCACCGCCATTCCCCCTCGGTCCACCTTCCTCCGTCCCCGATCGCCATTCCCTCCAGCCACCCCTCCTCAGCGGCACGCTCGTCCATCGCACGCAGCACACGCCGCCCCCGATCCACCCGTAGCCCGACTCCTCCATCTCCAAGTCTACCCGCCTCCAACACGTTTGTGCCCTGCAAGAAGAAAGAAGAAGGTCTTTTTTTTAATTTTTTATTTCATAAAAATTGCATCTTTTGCCCATTAATTTCTATAATTACAATGTAGTCCATGTACATAGTTTGTTTGAATGTTTTTCTTTTCTTATTTTGCACGAATACCCCTATGTTCATGCATTGATTTGGACATCAATTTCGCATCATTTATTTTAATGAAAAATAAAATTATGTTGAGCAAGTAATTCTCTACCATCTGGATATTTATTTGGATTTTTATGAGCTCTTGATAATTAATTAAAACTTTTCAAGTGAAATATTGCATATTTTACCCAATTTGAACTTTTACAATCATATTTAACTCACAATTGCTCCAAAAATTCCTCAAAAATCAAAATGGATGCCTTGAAATGTTATTTATTTTCTATCCAAATCTTAATTGGAGTAGTTTTGTGCCTTAAATAAATTACAGAGTGATTTTCATAATTGGTTTTCAATTAAATACATATACATTATTTTTGCGAAATTCCAATCTCCTGGATTTCTTATATAAATACTTTCTTGAGATAAATTGATTTCTGGATGAATTGATGATGTGGTATTAGGAGTTAATTACTCATTGTCACTATATTTTCATTAAAAAATCCATAAAAAATCATATATTGTCTAAACATTCCAAAAAAATGTTGTAGCCGCATTGCATCATGTTTTAATTCCAGTAAAATTTTCATAATTTTTACATTCTGTTTGTGTAAAAAACTTCTTAAAAACTCATAAAAAGTGTGCATTTTCATTGTTGCATTTTAACTCCTAAAATTACAAAAAAAATGTGTTTTTCATTCATCACTAGATTAGGTTTCTTGGAAAAATATAACTTGGCTAATTTGGACTAATTTCATACTAAACTTAATTTGGCTAAATTGTATGCTTTCTTATTGACTTAATTCAACCTTATCTTGCCTTCGCATTCTTTTTGCCCTAAATAAAAAAATCTACATTGGAAACCTAGACTTAAGTTTTTGAATTAACCCGAAGTTGTTCATTTGCCTCCATGTGTTTGACCCCAGACTTGTTGGAATATAAATTTAAGCCGAGACACTCTTCACGAAGATCTTTTCTCAGTTCTACATGATTCGCGCTAAGTACCCGTATTACGACGACTACAAATTATATCACGTATTTAGCGAGCCGTCACTAGTCCACTTTGATTTAGGTTTCCCATGAAAAATCTTTTACTTGCATTAAATAACCATACCTTCTGTCCAGGAACAAATTTTTTGCATCTAATATGCGAGTCATGTCACTTCTCAACTTTGTCCATATAAATCATGTTGTTGTCATATGCTCTGTTGCGGATTTCCACTAGTTCATTTCGGTCAAGGTCTCTATACAATTTTCCTAAGTGATAGCTCCAATTAATCTTCTTTATTTCCCATTCAGATTTGTGCACTAACTCAATGGGCAAATGGCATGGCTTGCAATAAATCATCCTAAAAGGATATGTGCTAAGTGGTATCTTGTAGGCTGTTCTGTAAGCCCACAGAACTTGGTCCAACAACTGAGACCAGTTCTTCCTATCTGGACAGACTAAATTCTAAAGAATGCTCTTCGCCTCCCTATTTGAAACCTCTGTCATGTTGTTTGATTGAGGGTGGTAAGGACTAGTTACACTGTGCTCAAATTTATAGTCCTTAGTTAGTGATTTCATCGATCCATTCACAAAGTGTCTACCCCCATCAGAGATCAACACTTTAGGTACCCTGAACCTTGAAATTATATGGTCTTTTATAAATTTTGCACACAGTCTTTCCATCTGCAGAACAGGTTGGGATAGCCTCCACCCATCTTGACAAGTAACCAATCGCTAACAAGATATACTCAAAGCCTTGGCTATTAGGGAAAGGACCCATGAAATCTATGCCCCAAGCATCAAAAACATCACAAAAAATCATAGGCTTCAAAGGGTGTCTCATCTCTAGAACTAACAGTCCATCTCATTCTCTGACAAACAGGGCACAACCATACAAAATCAGCTGCATCTCTAAACAAGATCGGCCATAATAAACCATACTATAATATCCCGTGAGTAGTTCTTTTTCCTGAATGATGTCCTCCTGCTTCAAGTGAATGACAATATGTAAGGACACTCAGGTATTCCTCCTGAGGAACACACCTTCTCCAGACACAATCTGGCCCTTCAAAGAAAAGGAACGGATCCTCCCAATGGTATTTTCTTGAATCCGATTTAAGTCGGTTTATACTACTCCTAGTCCAACCCTAGGGAACTTGCACGGAGACAAAGAGGTTCACCATGTCGGCATACCATGGAAGTGAATCTACTATACAGATAGACTCATCTAAAAAAGTCTCTTGAATAGGCTCAGAGTTAGGGGGTCCTTTAATTCAATCCTTGAAAGATGATCATCCACTACATTATTAACTCCAGTTTTATCCTTAATTTCCAAATCAAATTCCTGGAGTAGTAATATCCACCTAAGAAGACGTGCCTTTGCGTCCTTTTTTCCAAGAGATACCCAATGGCTGAATGATCTGTATAAATTGTCACTTTAGAACCTAAAATCATTGACCCAAACTTCTCTAAAGCACACACTACTACTGCAAGGATTTCTTTTTCGGTCACTGTATAATTTCTCTATGCTGAATCCAAAACTTTTCGTGTGTAATGTATAGCAAACGGAATCCGATCTCGTCGCTGTCCCAATACAGCTCTTACAGCAAAATCCGAAGCGTCAGTCACGATTTCAAAGGGAAGAGACCAATCTTGAGTCTGCAAAATCGGCGAGTCACAAATCTTCTTTTTAAGGAGCTCAAAGGCCTCAAGATACTTATGATCAACAAAGAACTCAGTATCTTTACCTAAGAGCTCAGTTTGTGGTTGGGCGATTTTAGAAAAACCTTGAATAAATCTTCTATAAAATCCAATATGCCTCAGAAATAACATAACTGACTTAATGTTGGTTGGTGGATCTAGTTTCTTGATCACATAAACCTTTGTAGGATCAACCTCCATTCCCTTTTTAGAGATGACATGCCCCAACACGATACCCCCCTTGACCATGAAATGACTCTTTTCATAGGAGAGTATCAGATTCACCTCCCTACACCTCTGAAGAACTCGATCCAAGTGTGTTAAACAAGAATCAAATGATTCACCCTGGATCGAGAATTCGTCCATAAAGACTTGAGGAAATCCCCAACCATCTCGGTAAACACCGCAATCATATACCATTGAAAAGTGCCTGGAGAGTTACATAACCCAAAAGGCATGTGTTTGAATGCATATGTGCCGAAAGGACATGTAAAGGTGGTCTTTTTCTAGTTTTCAGGAGCGATGGATACTTGATTATAGCTTGAGTACCTGTCAAGAAAATAAAAGAACTCCTTACCCACTAATCTCTCCAAAATATGATCAATAAAAGGTAGGGGAAAGTGATCTTTCTTGGTCGTAGCATTCATGCACTTGTAATCGACACAGACGTGCCACGACATGGGTACTCATGTTATAATCTCAACTCCTTCTTCATTGGTGACTATATGAATTCCTAACTTCTTCAGGACAACATGTAAAGGTGCCACCCATTTGGAGTCAGAGATAGGGTAAATAAAGCCCGCTCCACACCCTCTCTCTCTCTCTCTCTTTCTTAACCACTTCCGTAGATTTGGGTTAAACCAACTCTGAAACTCACGGGAAGGTCTAGCATTATCCTCAACAAAAATATGGTGTGAATAGAGTGTGGAATTTATACCCTTGAGATCGAACACCGTCCAACCTATAGCCTTACGGTCCTTTTCTAATACTTCTAACAACTTAGCCTTATGCTCTAAAGTTAACATAGCACTAATGATAATAGGAAACTTATTCTTTGGTCCTATAAGGAAAGTGTATTTAAGGGTAGGAGGTAGTGGCTTCAACTCTGGAAGTGATGAATCATCAGGTACATCAGGCTAAACTACCACTAAATCTGATGATTCAACTACATTGCCGTCCACCAACTGAATTGAAGAATAGGGAGTCGGATCACCAAAAATACACAATAATTCAACCAAAGCTGTGTTTGACTCAACATCTAATTCCCTTGATTGTTCCGAAGGAAGGAGAACTGATAAGCCCAAAGGGACTTCCATGTCATCAAGGGAATATGGGGATGCATGCTTCAAGAACTCTGGTAATGTATCAGTAACTGCTATGTGTACACTGTCCTCTCCAGATGATAGTATTGCATTCTGTGTTGTTGGGTTTTGTGCCCAAATCGCAACTATGTTGACTACATCCCAGTCTACCTCGTAGAATGAAGAGAAATATGTGCTTGATTCAGCTGCCATTTTCTCTGCTTCATCTATAATTCCACTTCTCCGTCTAGAGAACGAAACTTCATTATCCATGTCTGATAATCAAATGATGCTCCAGTAGTCCAAAGGAAAGGCAGCCCAAGGATAATCTGTGAACCTCTCTAATTATTAAGGGATATCCATTTCAAGGACTATGAAGTCCACCTTATAATTTTGTCCCTCAGTAGAGATAATGACGTTCTTTATCTCACCATTAGCCATTTTCATTGATTTATTTGCAAACTAAAATATTGCTCTAAATTTGCATAAAGGACCCAACTTCAGTTTCTCATATAAGGCAAAGGGTAATAAATTGATCGAAGAGCCATTATCCAAGAGAGTGTGTGCAAATGCTATGTCATCGATATGACTCACCACATAATATGCACCTAAGTCTCTCTTCTTCTGTGGCAATTTCTGGTTCTTGAGACAAAAAGTAGTGGCAATCGAAAGAATATGTGTCTTGATGTAACTGTTCGGTTTTTTCCTGCTAACTCTGCTTGGTGTGCATCACATCTTCAGATATTTCTAAAATGCAGAGTGACTAGCCACATACTCATCAAATGGAACTTTTACCATGATATTATCTCTACAAAATCGTGCCATTTCTGGATCGTCTTTATGAATCTTATTAATGATGTGCTTTCCTATCATAACAGCATGGGGAAAGGGATGGGAAAAGAATGAAGTGAAGACTCAAATTCATAAATAGAACATGTTCTTTAATATTACTAGAAGTTGAGTTTTTCAAACATGAATCTTTTACAATTGGAATAACAACTGAATATTCTACTTTAGGATAGGGCATGTGTGTTGAATGTGCATTCTCCTTGTCCGAAGGTGAAAGGTCCTCCGTAGACTCTGAATCTGATGCATGTTGTTATGTTCTTGTACTCCTTCTCAATCTTCTCATGGATGTGTTAGCTCTATGATTAAGAAGGTCGGCGTCATCATTCTCTGAAGTATCATCAAGGTTGAGCTTCAAAGTCGGTTTTATCCATCTCCTTTGCCCGATCAGGTACAGCCACGGTCCGTCTGCTCCTGAGGGACATATAATGAATATAATCAAATGAGGAGATCTTGTGTTCAGATTTGTGAAAATATGAAGAGTATACCTGATCCATAGAAAGATGTTGTGTTTTGTTCGGGCTATTGGTATTTGCCTAAACATGGGTTGGAATGGATGTAGAAGGAATATTGCGCTCATCAAGTAGACAGGAAAGACGGTTTATATCCACCCTCAAATCATGTACTTCATTTCTGTAGGAACGCAACTCATCCAAAATTATCATTGAAAAACCATTTTCCCTGATGATGAATGTTGTTGGTGTGAAGAGGAAGGATATGAAGAACATGAAGATTCGCCCTGATGGCCATAAGAATGTTATTGCTGGGTATGATTCTGCACATGTGGGCACTGTTGGCCCGCCTGATACGACTGCTAACGCATGAATTGATGTTGTCGTTGTCACGATGCCTAGTAAGGAATGGTTCCTGAGCTCTGTGGTGCTGGAAGAGGTGTAGGAGTAAATGATGTGTTGTAAAATGGTTAAGGACATTGATATGAGAATTTATCCCTAAAACCTCCCTACCTAGCAGGGTCATTGGTGTACCAACAACATTACCTCCCACACTTATGAAGTCTCCTCAGTGATTATCTTTATAAACGGTGGTTGTTGTTGACAAGGATGTGTTGAAGTTTGCTCGTTATTCCATGGTTGTAATTGCCCTAACACTTGCTTCTCCTGAATGTAATGAACATGGTATACAAGAGCAGCAGATGCAGTCATGGCAGGTACCCTCATCTTGCATACCTTCTCAGAAAGCTTCGCCATCAGCTTAGGAAGTTTGGATAAATTATTGCCTAATTCATTCATCCGCCTATCTATCCTTTCGATTGTCATAACTTTATATGCTATTAATCCTATATCGAAAGAATTTATTGTATCCTTCACTCCCCCACTAGATAAAAGTGGATTAGGGGTTTCTTATTGAGCTCTACTAGCAGTTTGTGCTCTACTTATTTCAGCCATTCGCTTGAAAACCTTCCAAACGGTGTCCGCTCCTCTTGATGTGTAGATGCCTCCACAAGCAGCACTCACCAAACCCTGCACCTCAAGGTGTAGACCGTAATATACATAATGAACCAGGATGGTAGGTTCTAAGCCGTAACAAGGAGACTTCTATAAAGGTCTTTGAATCTTTCCCATGAATCACAGATAGCTTTATTAGGAAGTTGGGAGAAACTCGTGATGCGAGAATGCATCAAATTTGTTATACTCAAAGGGTAAAATATCTTCAGGAATAAGTCCTTGAACAGGGCAAAAGTGGTGACATCTACCTCTGAGTTCTTCATCCAATAATCATCCTTCTCTTTCAATGCAAATGCAAGGTCTTTGAGACTTATGTAGTCTTGGTTAACCCTAGGATGCCTAAAATTAGAACAGACCAGCTCAAAGTCCCTAAGGAATGCATACGGTTCCTCATGAGCATTCCCATGAAAATGTGTCAGCAAATTAAGGAATTGCGGCTTCAACTCATATTCTACTTCAGGATCAGTTGGGCTCAACTAATTTCTCATCTAAAACTATGCAAGATTTATAGGCCACATCCATAGGTCTATCATTACTCAGATGTAACTGGCCAAGCTGTGCTCTCGTAAGTGCTTGATTCTGTTCAAATTCAGCTAACCTAGCCAATACTGCATGCATCGGGTCTTCTCGCCCTTCTTCCTCCTCGTTCTCATTTTATCTCTTGGGAGGCATATTTAATGTATGTTCTATACCTTCATCAAACAAAGGGCTGGAATGAGATCTAGACGAAGATAATGAAATCACATCTATCTCACCAAAGCAATGATCTTCCTCAGTGAGAAAAGAAGAAGGAAAGGGATTGGTTGATATATAACCTTCCACTAGGAGTGAATCATGATATTCCAATTTGAAAAGAGGATTAAATCAGGATGGTCCAGTAAAAGGAGAAGTAGGGGACTGGACCAGTGAAGATGGAATATTTAGGTGGTTCAGTGAAGGACTCGCAAAGTCCGAGCAAATATCTAACCAATTATCCATCTTCAATTTCAAGAGGTAAGAAATTTGAGCATGCTGGATTATCAAAAGAACCTAATTCTACTAGGCATGTGAATCTGCAAAGTGACTCACACAAAATAATGAATACAAATCATGGTTAATTCACCAACTCAACACTGAAGGCCGAGATTATGGCCACATTATCTTGTCAAATTTTAGTTGATGATTAAATACAAATCTTGTCAAAGTTACAAGCTGTTAGGAACCTAAATTTTCTTACAAACTGTTTCGATTCCTATGACTAGTTGCATCCACTCTCATCCAATATAAAGGTAAGTCAGGCCGTAAAATACGGCTACTCGTTTAATTGAGGACCGAGCCTACGTGATGTCCTCTAACCCCTCCATTCTGCTAAGGAAATTCGGACCGATTACCGGCTACCCATATATCCTCACTGAGAAATGGGTAATCATTTTTATGAAACCAGTTGTTCATATGAAAATTCGTGGTATTAATGTCGTCTCTCTCTCACAGAAATATACCCGCCAATCAATTGAGGGTTTTACTACCCGAAAAATAAGTTTGATTTTATTCTAATTTTTTAGGTCAACATGCATCAATTTAGTCCTGATTTTAAGAGATTTGGTTATCGCTTGGATTTAAATGACCACAATCATCGCCTAACGGACGGTCCCATTTCCTTTATTCCTTAAAAAGGCAAAAATTGAGGTAAGAAATCAGAAAACAAGATGAAATCGAAAACCAATGATGCATGCAATCATTAGAGATACTTACAATGTTTCCCAGCACTCTCCATGTGGATGTAAAACAGAACTTTTAAATTTAACTATATGATGCCGGTCGAAAAACCACACCTAAGCAGCAGTTCTATTAGCGATGAAGAATTCGGTTTATTTGACTAAGTAGAATGAATGCTATGTATGTCTATGAATCCCATAAGATTTTTGCAATTGTGAATCTTGTGATATTCGTGTAGTGTGCCCTAATTTACAAAATAGATCAAGCAATGAAATGACCTATGATTTTTCTATTTTGCGTAAAGCTTAAGTCTAAAATATCACTCAAGTCGAGAACCACTCTCGACACAACCACACACAAGAACAAATAAAATTATAATGGCCTTTTTTACATTCGTGATATCTCAATCGAGAACCGTTGTAATCTCTCAACTAATTGTTTGTCGTGTGGCTCTCTAACAAGTCACTCCAAGCTTCTTGCCTCTGCAATCCTTAAGAAATAGTTGGCTCTACGGGCCTACCACAAAAAAATAAATTTTATAAGGAAACTTTGGAAAGAAAATTAAAAAGAAATATCCATACTAATTCAACAAAGAGACAACTTCAACATGAATTAAGCTCAAGAGTTACTAAGAGAGTATTTGCTTCTAAAAATAATCACAAAATGTGTCACGTCTCCGATAACTGTGCTATCTGAAGAACCATTAAATGCATGTATTAATTTCGATCCGTTGTAGCACGTGCACTTAGCTTTTCATACAAAACCAAGAGGAATCTTAGGGATGAGATTCTCGACTTTAAATTTATAACCTGGGAAGTCCAGGGTTGAACACAAGGGCGCGAGCAATTTAATGAGTGAATTCAAAGATTTAATATCTCGGATAGCAAACTATAGATTAATTATGGAAAATTGATGCACAAATCATAATAGTATAATTAGTATATATATGTATCTAACACATTTGTATGCAACTAGATTAAATGCAAACAAGGATGCATAAACGATATGAACAGAGCAACCACACTTAACAACACATGACAAACAACTTGGTTCAATTATGATAATACCCTGAATTAATTGCAATATAGGTGAATTAAGAGCACTTGGATTCAATCTCAAGATTGTATGCAATATTAGTTAAGATTTTTACTTGTGAGCTTCAAAACACATTCAGCAAAGAAATCTATTAATGACCTAAGAATGATGATTAAAAATTTCTAGTTAGAGGAGTTGACAATGCCAAATAATCATCCACAATGCAAGTTCAATGAATTTTAAGGAATGACAAGCACTCTAAGTAAAGAACTGAAAAGGCATGATTTGTAAATCAAATTAATCCACTAAACTCGTCACAAGATAAAATGTTGAACAACTTTTAAAACAAGACCAAAATCACATTAATTAAACTTTAGGATAAAAAGTTATTCACCAATGAATCCTGGGGCATAAAATGTAAGAAAAATTCCAAGTTTTATTACAATACAGGACGTACATGGATTAAAATGTAAATAAGAAAACCCATAGGGGTTAATATGCAATTTACAAACAGAAGGGATGATTTATCTGTAATATTAGGAAATGATAGGATGGGTGCTGCAATTTTCCCAATCATGTGTGGAAAACACGTGACTTGGATAGGTTTGGTCAGATAGGCTCGGGACACACGCATGCTTCTTCTGATTCAAGCTAGGCTCGGGTCCAGGCTCGACTCACGAGCCTGAGGCTTGAACCTATGCTTCAGATTGATTACGTGGTTGAGTCCTGACTGTCAGATCTCGCCCAAATAAGCGAGATCAATTGTACATACTGTTCGTTTGTTTTTGGACTCCTTCGTGCACGGCGGATGGTGGCTGGGCTCTGAAGAAAGTTGCTCTACTCCTCCTTGATCCTCCTTGCTATCATAAGGTCCTAAAACCTTTGTTACATTCAGCGATGATAATCGTTGCTCAGAGAAGCCCGAATATACTAGAAGAGATATGGTAATGGATTGTCACCGAAGATAAATTTGGAGATCGGAACTAGGTTCCCATCTCCGACCATTGAAGCTTTTGGATGTCCTGCATGTTAGTAAAGACAAAATAAGTACTCTCAGATATATTCAAAGCTAAAGCGAATGGAATGGAAGGCTACTTGAAGGTGAAAGACTGAGCCCTAATGGGTGTCACCTTCATGCAAAAAACAACAAAAGGATTCGAGTGATCACAACGATGGAGAATTGCTTTGAGAACGAGAGAGGATACGCATGGATGAATGATCAATGGCAAAAGTATGTAACCATTCAGATGAGTAGAAGAATGTGTAGCAACTGAGGAATAAATCCCAGAAACTACCACAATAAGAAGATCAAAATTGACCTGAAACTTGAAGGTTGAAGAGGAGATTATATCAGTTGAATCTCAAGCCGATTGACAAAGCTAGGAGCCTCATCTTTTTCTCTTAAAGTTCTTGGCAAGAGAACTAAGCTCGAACAACTACGGATTTGGGCTGTGACTTGGTCTAGAAACCAAGGTTCTCACAGGAGCTATAAACCTATCTTTGCTTGATCTTAGACTCTCTCTCTCACACACACTAAGGAGACAAGAAAGATAAGGGGAACTCTACAAGGGTGGGCCCGAAACAAGGAAGTAGCAAAGGGTGAGTTAAAGGTGAACATATGGAAGTTGGATTTGGTTTTTGGCCAAAGTTCCAACTGTTGTTATTGCGATATCATTTAGGTTAGAAAGAAGTTATAGATTATGTGTGGATACGGATCGAACGACGAAGAGATCATAGAAGTTTCAAGGGTAGATGATGCGTAAGGAGGTTGGCGTATTTGGGGGAAGTTATCGAGCGCTGAAGAGTTGGGTCTTTTGGAAGGAGTAGCTAGAGGTTGAATACATACCACTGTTGTCCGATCATCAGATCAAACAGTCAAATTTTGGGCGGCTATTGATGGCCTAGATGCGATCAATCAACATAGATATGACGGCTGAAATAAAGGCACTAAAGGACGATCAAGATTCGTCTGATCAAGAGGTGGTTAGACGTTTCTGATCAAGGCGGGTGGCGACACTGGAGCACGCCATGTGGCGCAATTTGAAGGTGTCACGTGGCCCAATCAGAATTAGAAAAATTAGCAAAGTTAGTTTTAATTCAAAAAGAATTAGTAATAGACTGAATTTGGAAAAGTGGTAAACATGAAAGTTGTAGATCTCGATGAGTCTACAACTTTTATGTATAAGTCAAAGAGATCAGAGATCATCTATATATAGATAAAAATTAAATATTATTAAAAACCATATAAAGCCATTTTCTTTATTTTTCTTTTTCTTTTTACTCTTTGTATTTTTTGTTATTTTATTTATATACAATATTAATCTAATTTTCATTTGATTTTTAATAAGAAATAAATACATAAAATATTACACCATATTAATGTATAATAATTAATGTTAATTATCTACAACACCATAATTAATTATTAATGTTAACTAGTCCATGAATCTTATTATTAACTTAAGCAAGAGAGTTAATAATAGAAATTAATGGTAATAAATCTAGGATTTATCAGAGGTTGAAGAGTATGCATGGTGTAAGGATTCGTCTGTAATGAACTCTAGGAGGAGCTCCGGTTTGCTTGACCTGGGCGACCAAACCAGGGCGCTCAAGCAGCCACCTTGAAGGTGTTGCAGCATGGCCAATGGTCGTGGGCCTCACCGAGGTTACTGGCTAGGATTTCCACTCTTCTCTCCCATCCCTTATCACAGGAGGGAGTGGAGTGGCTAGGGATTTGCCCCTGAATCGATGGACGAGGCAAAATTGAGGGAATGGTGGAGGTTTTGTGGAGGAGCAATGGCGGTTATAGAAAGTGATGGCGTGAGATTTGTAACATCCATTCGAGGTAGAATGACAAGGAGAAATTAGGTTTAAGGTGAAGGCATATATGAGGGATGTCTCAATGAAGTGGAGGGGCTAGATCGTGGAGATGTGATCAGAGGTGGTTGAGAGAAAAGGGCGAAGGTGGGTGATTACGAGTGTGCATCGCAGGTAGGGGACTGTTACTGAGGTAGATAAAGTGGGATGGTTGTTGGATCATGCGATCTAATGACCAAGAAAGGGCGTAAAGGGATGCTCCTAATGGTACGGATCAAATGGGATCAGGCGGCTGTGAATGATGTAGAGATGGAAGGCCAATATCTCATCATCAGGGAAGATAAATGGCCCAAAATACGGGTGGCTGCTAACAAAGGGTCTAGGCCAAGTGGCCAAACCAAAGGGAGCCACATGGCCCGATAGGATTAAAGAAAGTAGAAAATAGTTATTAAAATAAAAATTAATTAAATACAAGCTTTAAATGGAAAAAATAGAACATGAAAGTTGTAGACCTTTTTGAGATCTACAATTTTCATGTTGAACAAAAGATCAAAATTAGTCATTTGTACGTACTAAAGTTTTATAAGTATTTTTTAAGGATTAAAAATACTTGTTTTAATTTCTTTTATGATTTTTTATATTTTTAATTTATATTTAATGTCAAAATAGATACACACTAATTATTTATTTTTTAGATTTTTAATAATAATAATCATAAACACATAAAATAAAGCACAATAATATGGTTAATTATATACAATAATTAGGGTTAGTTATAAATAGAGGGTTAATAGTTAATTAATGTTAGTTAGTTTTACATTTTATTGAATAGTTTAAACAAAGAAGATAATAAATATGAGTTATGATGATAAATCATTGGTTTATCACCCCCCAATAATGAAACCATGCTCATCCTCAACCAAATAGAGAATGAATAATTCAGATTAATCCTTGGATGTGCATGTGAATGTTCAGACTTGATTCATTAAAAAACTTCTATTTTAGTGATCCTTAAATTCTAAGATGAACCAAGCTCTAGTAACAAGGAATCCAACTTCCCTAATTATCAGTCTCTCTTTATATACGCATAACATAAGGTTATGACATTAAGTGTGAACTCCATTTATAAGAGTCGAGTCGAGACATCACCCAAAGTCCCAGTCCAAGAGACTCCTAAGAACTCAATCTTCAACACTAGGGAATAAATCATTTCTTGTATTCAATCCAATGTCTCTTTAGTTGTCAAACTTTAAAATGAAGGTGAAAGGCCAGTTGCTGGAGGGCATAGGTTGATGTCTTTTCTTATCTTCCTCTCATTGGAATAAGGATCCTCTAGAGTGCCTTATTAACTCAACACATGTACTTTTTCGGTGTTGATCTGTGTGTCCGTCAAGAAAATGTTGAGTTGTCTGCACTTGTTTTCCTAGGAATGCACCGAGGTGTGTCTCTTTTGAGTATCTAAAATACCTTCAACACTTAGACTTGTATCACTATACGATGCAGAACCTTTTTGGGTGCTCGACTGACTCATGAAATCCTTAAAATGTTGGTCCAAGTGAACACTTTTGAAGGTTGGGAGTGCTCGCCTTGGTGGAAGCTCTTTGCATTTGTCTTTGTAGTGTGAGAGCTTTTGTTTTCTTTTCCTTTTATTGTTATTGATTTTTGGCTAGCTATACTGCTTTTACCAAAAGTTGGCGCACATTGATCAATATTTTTTTAGATTTCATAACACCATGTCACTTTGGTAAATATCATAGGTTGGTTAAAGAACCTTGTTCTCATGCCAGCTTAAGGTGCTGACAATCAGGTTTCATGAAGCCTTCATCGATTTTATCCCATCCTTGAACATCATTAAATCGAGTTCAGGCATGAATCCCAGTTCCTCGAGTGAAAGTTCAACTCATCTCATCATGATTGCAGTTGTGCATGTGAGGTGCAGCTCATATTCTTTAAGCTAAAGATTAAATATGCAATATAGCACACATATCTTTCAAACTAGGGAAGTGTGAATAATTAAGTCTCAAACCATAATGACTAAGATTGGTTCACTCTGAATCCTAATACCTCATAAACCAAAGTTTATTCTATTCCTCAAATCTTGAGTGATAATGAATGTGTCAAGGATAAAGCCCATTCATTTGGTTAGATTTTGTGATCATTGATTTTTTTCAATTTTCTTATGTTTTTAATAAAGTTAGATTTATTTACAAATACAAGTTAGTTGCATTTACACCCTCATTTTTGAAAAGATTTTTAAAATCATTTTGCAAATCATGCTATATAAATATAGATTTTCAAAACATTTTATAAATGGTTTTAAAAATAAGTAAAAATTCCATTTCAAAACATCGTAAAACATTTTTCAAAACACAAATGTCAAATAGATAGAAATTTTGTTCAAATCATTTTACAAGAATTTTACACAAATCAGTTTAAAAGATAATTTACCCTAGACCCAAAAAGTTGGAAAATTTTGAAAATATGAGCTATGGAGAAATGGAGGGAATGGTGGAGGTTTTGCGGAGGAGCAGCGTCAGTTACATGAAGTGATGGTGTAAGTTTTGTAACCACCATTACGGTGAAACGACGAAGAGAAATAAGGTTTTGTGTGAGAGATGTCAGGTCAATTAAGTGGAGGGGCTAGATCGTAAAGATGTGGTCGGAAGCAGTTGAGAGAAAATTGAGAAAGTGGGTGGTTATGAGGGTGCATAATGGGTAGGGGATCGTTACTGATGTAGATAAAGCAAGATGGTCCTTGGATCTTGCAATCCAACAGCCGGGAAAGAGGTGTGAAGAGACACTCCTGATGGTGTTGATCATAAGGGATCAAACTACTACGAATGATGCAGAGATGGAAGGCCAAGATCTAATCACGAGGGAAGATCAACAGCCAAAAATACAAGCAGTTGCTAACAAAGGGTCGGGCCACGTGGCTCAACCAGAGGGAACCACGTGCCCCAATAGGATTAAAAGAAAGTAGAAAAAAGTTAGTAAAATAACATTAAATATACAAAAGCTTCAAATGAAAAAGTGAATAACATGAAAGTTGTAGATTTTTTTGAGATCTTGACGAATCGTGAACCGCCCTACGTTAATTTGCATGAATTATAGTGTAATTTAAATTAATATCGTTTCATTGTAGGTGGGCAATTGGAATCACTCAAGAAATTAACCACAATAATTTAATCCATTTTTCAATTGCATGGCTTTTTGTTTATTTTACATGGGCAAGTCCCAAGGTCGAAATCAAGGAGGCAAAGGAACAACCTAGAATTTTATCTATCAAAGTTCACGCACGATTTTCAAGGTGATATTTTTTGTATTTTTAATGCAATTTGGGATGCAAAATGCAACTTTGGCAGATTTTAAGGACTAGAAAATGAATATCGATAAAACGATGTCCGAAAAATATGAAACTTGGCTATGACGACAATTATGATGAAATTAATGCAGTGTAATTTTTTTGGAATTTTTGGATGCAAAATAAATATTTTATGAATTTTTGAATGCAAAGGATGTGAATTTCAATATTTAATTATAATAAATATTAAACCTATTTATTTTCAAGAGATCTATCACTAGGTGATCGATCTCAAAAAAATCCTAAACTTCGAAAATATGAGATTTAATAACTATTAAAAATCAAAGATCGAAATAGGAAAAATGATTTTTACAGGGAAAATCATGCATTCAAATGAAAATCTTTTTGGCACGATGTAAAATACAACTAATTCTACAATCCGTGATTTTTGGGCAATTTCTAGAGTAATGGTTAACTAATGATGAATTTCGAAGCATAAAGTGGGGAAAATATGTAATTTCTAACAAAATAATTAATTATTAATTAACCACTGATCACAAAAATGTCAAATATATGCCAAGATGTAGAGAATTAGTTGTAGAACATCATGCTATTTTTTTATAATAAAATAATACGAAAGTGTTGATCAAAATAAAAGGGAAACATAGGGGTATTACTGCAACAGTACAATAATTAAATAAAGCATGGAGGACTGATTTGAAATTACCGAAAGTGATGGGGAAGATTTTGAAAATTTCAGAGGGGTACGTGCACGTGCCCTCTGGTTGGCGGGATTGATCTGGAATTAGGTGGAAGTCGGAGGACGCTTATGCAATTTTCCTATCGGTCACGTGTGGAGCACGTAACCCTGGGGTAGCTGGGCATAGTTCAAGCAAATCTCAGGGGGGGCATTGCAATTGTGCCCTCCTGTCACATACCTTGCATACGGGGAGGGCATCAGACCTCCCACCTGGTGGAGGCGTGTACCGGGGAGAGGCGGAGAAGCGGAGGAGGGCTGGAGGAAGACTGTCAGTGCTGCGGCACGGAGAAGACCTGGCAGAGGGGAAAAGACGGTGGTTGTCCAACACACGGCCGATGGCCATCGGGGGCACAAAGCGTTGCGAGGAGCGGCTGGAAGGCAGGGGAGCAATGCAGTGTCCAATGGCGAAGCCGAACTGCAGAGAAGGTACGGAGGACGAAGGTAGAGGTCATTCGCTCGACGGAGATGCACCAGAGTGTTGGCAAGTGCGGAGCAGCAATGCAACGACCCCTTGATGGCTCGGATCTCATCGAGGAGGATGGTGGTCGGGCTGTCACCACCGATGCCCCATTCACTGTGCAATCGATGGATGGGTTCATCGGAAGGGCGATGTGATTTAAATAGCGAGAGGAGGTCGGCCAGAGATGGAAGGTGGGTGATGTGGGATTCGATCTGATTGGGATTTGACGAGGGGGTGCGCGTGAGAATTGATGAGGAGACGAGATCGGGGGGCAATCGAGGATCATGATTGGGGAAGAAGAGAGATATGCGTAATGGAGATGATAGCAGCAACAGCGAGATTTGGGGGCACCGTCGCCCGATTGGGAAAGGGAGGCAGTATGAAGACGACATACAGGGGTCGTCCCATCGGCCGATATCAGACGCCCCTGATGCGTCCACATGCCAGCAAGGGGTCGAGTGGAGGAGCACGTGCAGGGTACGTGAACAGGAGACACATGCTCTGCACGTGCGAGACTTTAATTAATATTTTTTTTATAAAAATGAATTAACAAAAAGCTTAAAAATGGGTGACATGTGGCGGTTCCAGGAACCCCCACGTGTCGGCCCCACAAAAATCGAAAAAATAAATAGAAAGATGATTCAAAAAGAAATAGCAAATGACTTCAGATCGAAAAAGTTTCTTTACAAAAATTCTTGTCTCGATGAGATCTATAACTTTTATGAAGGTTCCAAAACCAAAATCGATCGATTGCAAAAAGTGATATTTTTGGGGTATCCCATGTACATAGAATACCTTAATTTTTAGGTTTTGTAATGTTTTTATCATTTTCAAACCAGATAAATATCCAAAAAAATGTGATAAAATCAAAGATAGAAGTTTACACATTAATGTAATTTTTTGTATTTTCATTAATTAATAAAAAGAAGAAATAAAATAGAATGTAAAAATGTCAAATTTTGTACAACAATTAGTGAAGACTCGGACTCAGTTAGTTTCTTTGATTTCAAGCTCAGTTTGGATTTGGATTTTTATGCAATTTAATAAAACTTTTATCAAATAAAACAAATGAAAAATGAATAAAATAAATTTAATCACTTATGTACATAAAATTATAGGTCAAAACCGCTAAAATACAAAATGTACAAAAGAGGCCCAAAAGCCAACTTTCACGTATGAGCTCTGATTCACTTGAAGTTGGTCTTGTTTTGAAGGTAATTCGATGTACATTAGTTCAAAAGTGGGTAGGATCAAATCGGACACTTCATGAGGAAGATATCGAGGTTTTACTCTGAAAATCTCAGAACTAGTGTTTGAATTTTTGGTCCACTTATTTGGGTTAGTGATTTTTTTGTATTTATTTATTCTTGTTAGTAATATGTACACAATGGAGGTGGTTTCAGGTCAATTAGAATTGGCATGAATTAGCTAACAATCAGGGAAATTAGGCTATTTATAGGTCAATTTGGTTGTGATTTTTGGCTTCTTATTTTGTGTAATAATAAGTGATAAAATGCAATTATTATCAAAACATGCACGAATGCTAATTATGCAATATAAATGAAGAAATGCCGACTATTTTTAGGGATTAGAGCTTAATTAATGACTTTTAGTATGATGAATCTGAGATTCATCATCCCCCTATACTTACCCATGCTCGTCTCTGAGCATCAAAATTATGGCATGAGGTGAAATGAGATTGGGTTCCATACCAAGATCATGAGCAGAATGTGAAAATGAAACTAGACTCAACCTTTGGATTATTAGTGTGGCGGAACTTCTGTAAGACTTAGAATTTTGAAATCAACAGCCTTTAAGTTCTACACATCATTGTCACAGTTTCGGCTCAGAAGTCATCTTAGATCAATACTCTTTCCAAAGCATACCCCATGAACCTTGAACAATCGACTCATGTGTATGAAAAGTTTTAGTTCTTCCCATCCAGAATGTCCGACTACCGTGCAAACCTCCTCTCTAGTAACTCGTCCTCGGGGAGTCAGGTATTTCCTTCTAAGGTATGTCGCGATGTGTTCACAATTAGAAAATGGAGAAAAGAACTGGAGGGTGACCAGTGTAGTCACCTCTCCTTGTGAATCCGGCCGGTTTAGCCAAGACTCCACCAAGATCTGGAGGTTTTCTTGAAGCTTGGGCCTTTTTGGTCAAATATTTATTTGGTAGTAGGCTTCTTTGTATTTGAATTTTTGGTAGCTCAGCTTGGATCTTGTTGTGTCCCTACGGATATGGAATCTTTTTTCTGTATATTTTTTGGGGTCTTAGAAGAAATTGTTCCCAGTCATCCATCCCTTATCCGAAGCTTTATTTCAACCCGTACTCTGATCTTTAGATTTCCATGCTACCAGAAAAGAAACTTACACAATCTTCCAACATCTAATCTGGGTTGAGCTAAGTGCATAGCGCGAGAGTACAAATTAATTCCGTATTCCTGAGTTGTATCCAGAATGAAGAGACCATGTTAGACACTAAGAGTCAAATGCTGCACATTGTCATGTGGAACACGGAGATTTAAGTCATAGATCTGAAGCTTCTAAAATCATATTTCTCGGTGAAGTTCCTCTGAAAATTAGGTGGATTATGGTCAAGTCCAGACCACTCTCTATTTCTACTCATAACTCGGTTCAGAACCCAAGGACTTTTCACAAATGCAATGTAATGCTGGATGAAGTGCGGATGTGTGAAATGCAGACATAAAACTTTTTTTTATTTTTTATTTTCCTTTTTTTTCTTTTGTGAAAAGTTTTTTAAAAAAATTGAAAAAGTTTTTTTAAAAAATTGAAAAAGTTTTTTATGCAAAAATGAATAAGAATCCATTTTTTCAAAAAGATTTTTTTAGACATTGTCAGCGTTAGTAGAAAAAAATCTTTTTCTTTTTGTTTTATTTTGTTGTTTTTGGTTTTTTCAAGTTAGTTACCCACCCCGTAAATACATATACACTTACATAAAAGTACGAGATATGGGTAAAATATATACACAGTATATATACACCCCCTATACTTAGTGAGTGGTGTATCCTCAGAGCACAAGAAGCGTAAAGAAGACATAACTCGAGCTACGTGTAAGAGAGTGAAAAAAGAAAAAGAACAAGATACATCGATTTGCCCCCCTATACTTAGGTTGTGAACAGTCTAAGTATAGAAGAGGAGCGAAAATGAGGTGGTTGGGATATGTAAATCAGGAGAGTGTATACAGATGGGCATCGGTCCCCCTATATTTAGGCTCTGGTCAGCCTAAGTACGGAAGAAGGGAAATGAGGCGATCGTGAGAAGGAGTTTGGTATGTACAGATGGCATCGGTCCCCCCCCATACTTAGGCCTTGGCATAAGTAAAGGAAGAATATGTACAAGGAGACCGATGTGTTCGGGAGGGTGGGTAGTCGATGATTAAGGCAGTTTTCGGTCGATCTTTTTGTAAGCTTGTGGTGGGAGATCGTAATAATAAGAAGGAGATGAAACATATGATTCCCTACTATTATCAGTGTTATCCTCAGAGAAATCATGCTGGATAGTAGATGACACGTATGAGTCAGATGAAAGGTACCATCGTCGGAGTTATCCTCAGAGGAATAGTATTTGAAAGTTGACGCACTCCAGATATTCTTGTCTTTTAGTTTCTTCAGTTGTTTTTTCAGAATCCGTTCCTTCTTGAGATCAAGCAATTTGTCCTCAAATGAATACTCTGAAGCACCAGTCTCAATCATCTCATAAGAAATAATTCCAGTATATTTGATGAGACCAGGAGAATCGGCTTTGGATGAATAAAAGTGCAGAATGGGAGTCGTCCAGTGGGAATCGAAGTTTGGATCCTTGCGAAGGTAAGGTTTTAAGACTGCCGAACAGACCTCACTCATGTAGATTACATTTTTCAGACCTGATGAGGGATCATCAGATGATTCCTCTTCCGGAAGGTCAAAGGTGACTTTCTTTTTCAATGAAGGAGTAGTCATTTTGTTTCTTGAAGGTGTTGGTCCTTCGAGTGAGGTGTTGGCACTTGAGTCTCCAAATGAATAACCATTGAAATTTTTCTCCTTGGCCGGTCTTCGTCCTGCATGTTTGTTCTTATTCTTCTTAATGTTGGTGCACTCCTGAGTTGGAATGATTTGGTCAAGGTAGTCAGAGTAGGTTGACTCAAGGTGAGCCCATGCATATGTCTCAGGATCATATAAGAAACACTTTTCTATGGTGAGATCCGCAGGAATTGAAACTGTGGGGAGAGTCTATGCATGTTCATTGTCAATTGATTTGATGTTGGAGCATCCCTATGTCGAGTTGATTTGATCAAGGTAGTCAGAATAGGTTGACTCAGGGTGCGCCCATGCATAAGTCTCAGGATCATATAAGAAACATTTTTCTATGGTGAGATCCGCAGGAAACGAAACAGTGGGGAGAGTCTCATAACCAATAGTCTCATCAACAACTACTATCTGAGGTGTAGCAACGGGGCAGGGCTCTTCTACCGCTTGATGGTTATGGTTTTCGAGGACTTCGTTGGTTGCCTCAGAAAATCATGGTTCCTCAAAGAGTGGGTGAGATCGAAGTGCTTTCAATGCTGTAAAATTGATTTCCCGAGTCTCACACTCAATAATTGCCTTAGCCAATGCTAAGAGTGGTTTTTCAAGAATAATCGGAGACTGGGTGAATTCTCCTTGATGCTCAACATCAATGATTGTGAAGTCTACTTTGAGCGAAGCACCTTGAAATGCAAAGATGATCAAAATGGTTCCTCTCGACCACTTTATCGATCGATTAGCCAGCTGAATAATCTCTCGTATCTTCCTGATAGGTCCAAGTTTGAGCTCGTTAAATATAGACGTCATGAGGATATTAATTGATGAGTCGTCATCAATTTGAGCATGAGTAATGTCTTTTATTCCACAGTCGAATCTGGGCAACCGCTTCACTATGTGGCTCTTTGTTTTTCTCCTCAACACCAAGGAGGAGGCCATTTACAAGATATGTCTTTCGGTCTTTGTTCTTATCCTACCCGAATTTTTCATCATTAATTTGTCCATTACAAATCCTTTAAGGTCGAGGAAGTGGTCATCGACATGTATAAAGGGAAGTTCAAAAATTAATCTTTTGTCCAGCGCTTCCCGTAAAGCAGGATCCAAACTCTTCAGATCTTCTTCAGTTTCAATTTTTATGTATTTGTCTAGATTTTCAATTTTTTGGTCATTTTTAAATATTTTAAATTTTTTACTATTTTCTGTGTGGTGTGTGGATGAGTTGCGTTCCCCAGATGAGGAGGAGCTTAAATACGTCGAATTAGATTCATAGTGATCCATAGGGGAATAATAGGCAGAGGTATTTCTATCATGATCATCCCTAGAGTGATTCGTAGTCTGGGGGTTTCTGAACATCCATAGAATTTTCAACATATGATCCGATCTTTTGCTCATCCATTTTTATATTCGAGCTACCAGAGAGTGAAATTAATTGGTCGGCAAACTTTCTAAATCTATCCTCCATTAAATCAAATCTCTTATTTATCCTTGAAATATCATCTTCAAAAATCTTTTCATGATCAATCATGGGAGCAGTTGGTGTATGTTCTTGTTTTTTTAGATTCATTCATTTTGTCTTCCATTTTCCCGTATGAGTTGAGAGGAGAGTCTTTGGGAATATCCAATATATGATTGTTATTTTCTGAAAATTTCTCCTTAAAATTTATGGAAGGAAGCTGCTCAGTGGAAGGATTTTGTGGGAATTTGTAGGTCTCATACTCAGCATGTTGTAACTTAGGCATTGTAAAGCTGGTTTGAGTAGAGTCTACTTCCATGGTCATGATTGAGTGTATCCTCACATAATGGAGTCATACAGGGTGCATATGTGTCGATATCATCCGTTTGGTCCTCTGTATGTATAGGTTGATCAAAGGAATGGTACTCGGGTTGGTCAATTGGGATTTGATCATCACGTTCAATCCAACGCTGACAATCATTAAGTGAGAGCCTCTCCATCTGGTGTAATCGGGTTTGGTCTCTCGTCCAGTCATGAGCCTTAAAAGTGATTTGATCCTGAAATGGTTCACTAATTTCAGCAAGAAACCGAGAATAAGACGGTTCAGTCCAGGATGGAAGTGATCATGTATGGTCGGATGATTCGAGTAGAATGGCTTGGAATTCAGTGAGAGGACCAAATTCATCTGAGGGTCAGAATCTCCCTCAAATGTTGGAGGATTATTGAAAGAAGAGGGTTTAGTCGATTTGGGTCTGATCGAGATAAATTCATTTTCATAATATAGAATACAGATAAGATGGGTACTCAAACCATTGTCCTGTCTTTGTCAAAGGAGGTTGATGATGAATCGACATGATTGATCTCGATGCAAGTGCAGGGGATATTCAAAAAAAAATTTATCAAGGAGACTGATGGCACAAATGTGCGGCTTTTGATCTTCGAAATCGATTCACGCATATCAAAGAAAACACAAATCAAACCCCCGGTTCACCAACTCACACAATGAAGCTGCTAGAGTTCGGCAATATCTTTTCAATTTTAGTTGGTGATAAGACAATCTTGGAAAATAATTAGCGAGCTATTAGGTGCCGACGATTTTCTTAAAGACTGTCCCAAATTCTTACGACTAGTTGCAACTACTTTCAGCCAGTATGGAGTCTTACGCAAAACGGCTACACGTGTTACTAACGCCCACGTGTTACACGTGTTACTTAAGGATAGAGCCTTACGCGGTGTCCTTTAAACCACACACTCTGCTAAGGAAATCCAGACTATTTATCGGCTACACGTATTCCTCACAAAGAAGTAGATAATCGTTTTTATAGATTCAGTAGTCAATACGAAAATTCGGATTTGGGCTCTAACCTTAAGTGTCATCTCTCACTCACTCAAAAAAATAAATGCATCCAAGGTCGGGGTTGCTCTCTTGCAAAAATTCTTTATTTTATGGGTTAATTAAAATCGGCTATATTTAGCGGTCCCAATTTTAATTAAGCAATCACTGAAAAAAATTAAGTGAGCACAAATACACGTCTACCATCCAGTTCCAATTTCCTTTAAAATTATGTGACAAAACAGGAGGGAGAAATTCGAGAAAAGCTGATGCACGCGAAAAAGGATGATAGATGCTCAGTTAGATGACTTATAATGATTCCTCGCAATATCCATGTGGGCCACAATAAAAGAATTGAAAGATTATTCTAAATGAATGCAAACCGATGAAAAACCGCACCTAGCAGAAAGTTCTATTAGCCGGGAAGAATTGAGTTGAATTTGATTAAGTTGAACGATCAAATGTGTGTCTCAATTAAGTGAAGTGTGGTCCTAGGTTCTACGAGCACAATCAGAAATTATAAAAGCTCTAATAGTTGTATGTGCAGGTCTATCCTAAGCGTCACTTAAGTCGGGCCTCACCATCATCGGAGAGTGAAACAGGCCACAACACACCACAGAAAAAAGTTAGAGGTCTTGTTACACACATGAGAGTCCAAAAGAATACCGCTATAAATGAGTAATTAATTGCAAAAATAAAAATTCTAGACTCTACGCTCTCTTACGACTCAACTCAATCTTAGTTTTTAATGCAGCTTTTCGGAAGAAGGTGAAGATGTGTTGGTTCTTGAAAAACTGCTCCACGTACGCCGGGTACCTTGCAAGAAAAATAAGAGAGAGTATGTAAGAAAGTGACATAAAAATAAAATAAGAAAATAAATGCTAAAAAAGAAATAAAAATAAATGTAGGGGAAAAATGGAATTTATACAGTGAAGATTCGAGGGTCAGACTACCCGAATAAAGAAAACCAAATAAAAAATTTTAGACAAAAAAACTAAGTCGTTTGCCTCCCCGGCAATGACACCATCTAAGGAATCGCAAATCGCCCTACGTTAATTTGCATGAATTATTGTACGTTTTAAATTAATGTCATTTTGTTGTAGGCAGGCAATCGGAATCAGTCTAGAAACTAACCACAATAATTTAATCAATTTTCAATCGTGTGGCTTTTTGTTTATTTTACTTGGGCAAGTCCCAAGGTCTAACTCAAGGAGACAAAGGAACAACCTAAAATTTTGTCTATCAAAGTTCGTGCATGATTTTTAAGGCGGTACTTTTTTGTATTTTTAATGCGATTTGGGATGTAAAATGCAGCTTTGGTCGATTTTAAGGACTAGAACATTAATATTGATAAAACGATGTCCGAAAAATACGAAACTTGGCCACGATGACAATTTTGATGAAATTAATGCACTGTAATTTTTTGAATTTTTTGGATGCAAAATAAATATTTTATGAATTTATGAATGCAAAGGATGTGAATTTCAATATTTAATTATAATAAATATTAAATCTATTTATTTTTAAGAGATAAAATTATCCAAGTCTATCACTAGGTGATCGATCTCAGAAAAGTCCTAAACCTTGAAAATGTGAGATTTAATCCCCATTCAAAATCAAAGATCGAAATATGCAAAAATGATTTTTACAAGACAAATTATGCATGCAAATGCAAATCTTTTTGGGCACGATGTGAAATACAACTAATTCTACAATCCTTGATTTTTGGGCAATTTTCAGAGAAATGGTTAACTAATGATGAATTTCGAAGCATAAAGTGGGGAAAATATGCATATCTCACAAAAAATAATTATTAATTAAATATTGATCACAAAAATGTCAAACATATGCCAAAATGTAGAGAAATAGTTGTAGAACATCATGCTATTTTTTGAATATTAAAATAATGCAAAAATGTTGATCAAAATAAAAGGGAAACATAGGGGTATTATTGCAATAGTACAATAATTAAATAAAGCACGGAGGACTGATTTGAAATTTTCAAAAGTGTTGGGGAAGATTTTGTAAAATTTTCTGTAGGATTGATCTGGAATTAGGCAGAAGTCGGAGAGCGCTTTTGCAATTTTCCCAGCGATCATGTGTGAAGCACGTGACCCTGGGGTAGTTGGGCATAGTTCAGGCAGATCTCAAGGGGGACGTTGCAATTATTCCCTCCCGTGATGTGCCTTGCATGCGAGGAGGGCATCGGCCCCCCTACCCGGTGGAGGCATGCAGCGGGGAGAGGCGGAGAAGCGGAGGAGGGTTGGAGGAAGACCGGCGGTGCTGCAGCGCAGAGAAGACCCAACGGAGGGGCGAAGATGGTGGCTGACCGACACACGGTCGGTGGTCGCCGGGGGCGTGCAGTGCCGCGAGGAGCGGCTGGAAGGTGGGGGAGCGGTGTCGTGTCCGGTGGTGAAGATGAACTGCAGAGATGGTACGACGAACGAAGGTGGAGGTCAATGGCTCGACAGAGATGCACCGGAGCGATGGCAGGCGCGGAGCGGCACTACAACGTGCCCTTGATGTCTCGAAATTCGTCGAGGAGGATGGTGGTCGGGTTGTCACCACCGATCCCCCCTTCACTGTGCAATCAACGGATGGGTTCATTGAAAGGGGCGACGCCATTTAAATAGCGGGAGGTCGGCCGGAGATGGAAGGTGGGTGACGCAAGATTCGATCTAATTGGGATTTGACAAGGGGGTGCATGCGAGATTTGATGAGGAGACGAGATTGGGGAGGGGGCAATCGAGGATGACGATTAGGCAAGAAGAGAGATATACATGACGGAGATGATCACGATGTCGGCGAGATTTGGGGGTATTGCCGCCCGATTGGGAAAGGGTGGCGATATGAAGACGACGTACAGGGGCTGCCTGATCGGCCGAGACCGAACGCCCCAGATGTGTACACGTGGCAGTAAGGGGTCGGGTGGAGGAGCACGTGCAAGGCACGTGTGCAGGAGGCATTTACGCTGCACATGCAATACTTTAATTAATTTATTTGTTATAAAAATGAAATAATAAAATGCTTAAAAATGGGTGACACGTGGCGACTCTTGGAGCTGCCACGTGTCAATCCCACAAAAATTGAAAAAAATAGAAAGATAATTCAAAAAGAAATAGCAAACGACTTCCGATCGAAAAAGTTTCTTCACGAAATTACTTGTCTTGATGAGATCTACAACTTTCATAGAGGGTCCAAAACCAAAATCGATCAATTACACAAAGTGATATTTTTGGGGTATCCCATGTACATAAAATACCTTGATTTTTGGGTTTTATAATTTTTGTCATTTTCAAATTAGATAAAAATCAGAAAAATGTGATAAAATAGAAGACAAATATTTACACATTAATCTATTTTTTTATTTTTATTAATTAACAAAAAGAAGAAATAAATAGACTGTGAAAATGTCAAATTTTGTACAGACGGCTAGTGAAGACTCGGACTCAGTTAGTTTCTTTGATTTCAAGCTCAATTTGGATATGGATTTTTGTGTATTTTAATAAAAAAATTATCAAAGAAAATAAATGAATAAGAATTAAATTAATTGAGTCAATTATGTACATAAAATAATAGGTCAAAAGCCGGTAAAATACAAAATGTACAAAAGAGGCCCAAAACCCAACTTTCACATATGAGCTCTGATTCACTTGAACTTGGTCTTGTTTTGAAGGTAATTGAATGTACATTAGTTCAAAAGTGAATAGGATCAAATCAGACACTGCATGAGGAAGATATCGAGGGTTTAGTCTGAAAATCCTAGAACTAGGGTTTGGGTTTTTGGTCCACTTATTTGGGTTAGTGATTTTTTTGTATTTTTCATTTATTCTTGTTAGTAATATTTACACAATGGAGATGGGTTCGGGTAAATTGGAGTTAGCATGAATTAATTAAAAATCAGGGAATTTAGGTTATTTACCGGTCAATTTGGCTGTGATTTTTGCCTTCTTATTTTGTGTAATAATAAATGATAAAATGCAATTATTATCAAAACATGCATGAATGCTAATTATGCAATATAAATGAAGAAATTCCAATGAATTTTTGGGAATAGAGCTTAATTAATGACTTCCAGAGTGATAAATCTGAGATTCATCAGATCTACTATTTTCATGTTGATTAAAAAGTCAAAATTGGTCATACGTACATACTAAAATTTTGTAAGTATTTTTTAAGGATTAAAAACATTTGTTTTAATTTCTTTTGTGATTTTTTGTATTGTTAGTTTGTATCTAATGTCAAAACAAATATATACAATAATTATCTATTTTTTAAAATTTTTAGTAATTAAGAAATGAATAAAATAAATAACGATAATATGGTTAATTATAAATAATAATTAGTGCTAATTACAAATAGAGGTTTAATTGTTAATTAATGTTAAATATCTTTATATTTTATTGAATAGTTTAAACAAGAAAGATAATAAATATGAGTTATGTTGATAAATCATGAATTTATCATTGCTCTGCCTCCAGCTAACATCTCAGCCTCTCTGATCCATCATGGATCGAGGTAAAGACCCTCAGATTTTTGACCTTCGTCCACAGGCAACATCATCCATCCATAAAATTGGTCAGATCTCTATCACTAATTCTTCGTTTTCAATTTTGAAACCTCTTTGTTGCATTCACCTTCCTTCTTCTATATTTCTCGATAAAGTTTCTCATTGAATTAAATGTGATTCCCTTCGATCATTATCGCTATCACCATCCCTAAATCCCCTTCTCTGGTTGTATATCTTGCACAATCTGACCACCTCCGGTGGCACACGGTGGCTGGAGATTAGGTGTTATTCCATCACCTTCATTTGCTACCAACCATTATTCTCCTTTTATTTAAAGCTGATGTTTTTTCTTCAAGCAACTGTATAACTTGTAAGTGATAGGGAAATGGATCGAAGCATAGATAGATATTCTAATCTTCGATCAACCATTTCTGACAAAGCTTCATAAACTTAGCCTTTTTAGCAACAATCCATCATATTTATGGGGGAAAAATCGAAGGCAGGACATCCTCAATGATCATGTCTCTTTCGGAACAAACCAGTAGAGTTTAGGTCCGAATTAAAGCCGGTTAGATCTCATTAGTAGGTTTTAGGTGCTTCAAGCTCTAGATCATGCCACACTTCACCACAAATCTCCTGATTAGATCCATTCAATGTGGATTTGTTATGCAAAGCTTCTGGGACCGATCTAAAGTCCAATCAAATCAAAGATGAAGGAGATCAAGTTGATTTAAAGTTATCAAGAGTGTGTTCTTCCATGTTCTTCATGTGCTAGTAGTACCGTTGGATTCGATCCAACGAGTGGTTGAGATTTACCTAGAGCAAACTAATCCAAGCCATTAACATGAAGAAGCACCCATCAATTATAGACATTCCTCAGCATCTTATTGCTAGTCATCTAATCAATGAAGCGAGATTTGATCTAGACCACACATGAGCACACTAAGCTTGATGGCACGATCGAAGAGCTGATTAGATCAGAGTCATTTGATCCAATTGAAACTTTCACATGATGCATCCATGTGATTAGCCATTTTACAACACATGTCCCACATTTTCTAATTTTACATTCTAATCTAATTTGTTGGATATGGATTAAACCAAACAAAATACTACTATATACCCATTAGTATACCATATATCATATTAAAGTATATATTCACGGACTATTTTTAAATAAATCCCTAATTTGTCTGCATTTTTTTATTTTTTTGAAAAATATCACAATGTATATTTATCTATATATACCTCCAATATGTCATTCGAATTTCATCAGAAATAGAGACTCATATGTCCTCCGTCAAGAATAAGTAATTTTAATAGTCTAAACATTATCGTAATCGACATGTTCTAGATGGAGGGCATGTGAGTCTATGTTTCTGACGAAACCCAAATAACATATAAGAGGGATATATAGATGAATATACATGATGATATTTTCACAAAAATAAAAGAAAATGTTGAGAATGGAGTAGGGGCAGCCCCATTGAACCCTTAAAAATACATATCCAAAAACAAAATAAAAGTGCAAAATATGAACCATAAAAATTCAAATATACTAAAAATCTTATAAGAAATCATATAGTATCACAAATAATCCTAAAAATACGTACTATATATCATTTTAAAAGTATTAATATACTATACATAATAAGAATAAAATTAGACTTTTCCATATTGTTTATCATTAAAAAATAAAATAGAACAATAATTTTCTTATTCATTGTTTTCAAAATATAAAATCATTTTTAAATCTATAAAAAATCTATAAATCCTTTAGAAATAACTAAAAAATATATAACATATACAAAATTAAAAAATAATTTAGAATATATTTTATACATATAACATTTAAAAAATACAAAGATCACATTTGTATATACATTTCTATAACATGATTCCTTTCCCGAATATTAAAATCAATAAAAAATACAAATTTAAAATAAACAAAAAATAAAAAATCAGGAAATAAGAACATTAAAAATATAAAATACATTAAAGTATAAAACCTACACCTATTTTGATATATTTAAAACAACATAAAAAGTATAAATACACATAAAACCATTAAAAGTTCTTAAAACCATATAAAAAACTAAAAACATTCAGAATGTCCTTAATCTAAATAATTCTACATTTTTACCTTTTTTCTAAACCATTTTTCCTCATGAGTTCAATGCTGGATATTTATACCAAGTAAAAAATAAAAGTAAAAGTTGTTTACATAATTTGGGATTTGGGTTACAATCGCACAACTACAACAGAGCCTTTTCCAACAATCAAGTAGGGTCGACTACATGGATTTTTTTGCCTCCATTTTAATTTGGGTCATTCTTAGTCTTAAATCCAAATAAGTAAGATCTCTCTGTCTCATTCCGACACTTTCTTTGGCCTTCCACGTCTTCTCTTAACTTGCTTAGCATCCCAAATCTTACATCTTCTAATTGGCATGTCAACCAACCTCCTTTGCAAATGGCCAATCCATCTTAAGCAGTTTTCTCTCATCTTATCATCTATGGGAGTCATACCAACTTTTTATCTGATTACATCATTATGAATCCGATATTTTTCTATATGTCCAAACACATATCTATGATTTATAGGCCAACAATCTGATCCATAAGGCATAACATATCTTACGACTGCTTTTTAATACTTTCCTTTGACTTTTAAAGGGTATTCTTATTACAAAGATCAATAGAGGCTCCTCTCCACTTTAGCCAACCAATATTTATTATATGAGTAAAATCTCCATCAATTTCCCCATCCTGTTGTAAAAAAGATCCCAAGTATCTAAAAGAGTCTTTCTTCTGAATGTTATCATCTTTAATCTTCACCCCGAGTCCTTCACTGTTATTACCATCAAATGTGCACTCCATATATTCAGTCTTATCCCTATTTATATGCAATCCCTTAGTCTTTAATGCATGTCTCCAAACATCTAGCTTCTCATTTACTCCATCTCTTGCCTCATCAAGCCACAAAATATCGTTGGCGAACTACATACATCAAGTTATCTCACACTGAATGTGACAAGTCAACTCGTCCATAATCAAAGTAAAAAGAAATGGACTCAAAGATTAACCTTGACATTAGTCCCTAGTTACTTTGGAAACTTGTCTCAACCTTCTTTCAATCATACACTCTCAAATTTTCACAGTATGACTCATTAGTTTGATGCCTCTATAATTTGAACAAATTTGAATGTCTCCTTTTGATGAATCTACGTTTCATCATCTTTATTCTATCATTTTGGCCTTAAAAACTCTAGTAAATGCATGTAAATAGGCTTAATTTAGGCTTTTTATCATCCATGCATCATTGGGTAAATAGTGTGTAAAATGCAATTTTTAAAGCCAAAATTATAGAATAAAGAAAAGAAAAGAAAACGAATAAAATATTGTAAATATTTTATGACCCAAAACCCCAAGACCTAGGCATTTCGATGATTAGGTCGACAAATAATAAAGTAGAGGGAGATAAGGGCCAGAATCTAATAAAATTCCATTATTTAATTCATTTTTTATTCATTTTAGGACCTATTTTAGTTCCACTTTTTATACTTCAAATAAAGAAATTTTATGCATAAAAGTTGTAGATAATTAAATAAATAAAAATACAAAATTAATTTCATATAAAATAATGTACAGGTCAAAAGTTATGATCTGAATAAGATTCCAAGATCCCAACTTCCCAGACCTGTATCTCTCAAATAAAAACTTGAAATGTATCAAAATCACCTTTAATTGTATATAATTTTCAATAATCTATTTAATGAAGGTGGTTTCGTATTTTTTGGAGTTACGGTTTGAAAGTTGAGTTTTGGACCCCTATTGTATAACTATACCAATTAAAATATTTATTTTGTTTATTATTCATTATTTTTATTATTCCATATTTTTATTATTTCATAAATATTATATATGTATATATTAAAACTAGAATAAAATGATAAATAAAACATTAAAAATAAAATTATTGTATAAAATACATAGATGAATTACCAATGTACAATGTTAGTACCACATTTTTGGTCGTTTTCGCCGATTTTTGGAGGACGCATCGTGCATCTTTTCACGATGAAGTCTTCTTGACTTTTTCTCCTCTTATATCCACCATACACGTCCAGGGTATACACGTCCAGGGTACATATTGAGGATTGGATCATGGATTCGTCCTATTATCTTCGATCTTTGGAGCATGTTCATCACGTTGTCTGACCCCCCTCTGTTGTGCGTCAGAACATTAGTTTTTGCCCATTTTCTCGAATTTTTATAGGCCGATTCTTTCACCAAATCGTCGGGCTTCCTTCTTGACCTTTTCTCCCCGTACATCCATTATACACGCCCAATCATTATATTGAGGGTGAGTTGTCGAATCTCTAGATACACACCGATCTTCTTGCCAGTCAGTACACCTTTTTATCTCTATCTCATCTCTCTTGTGTACATATATATCCTATATAGCTTTACATCTTTGTTAAAAGAAAAAGAGAAAAAATATAAAATATAAAAAGAAAATACAAAATCAGTAAATTAAAAATCAAAATATAAAAATATAAAATCAAAAATTAAATAAAAAATATAAAGTTCAAAACCCACAAAAAATAGCATTTGCATAGGCATTTGATCATTTTCAGTCTTGAGCATTTATCTTACCGATTTATCCTTCTTTTTCCCTGTGTTCGACACTCTACATTACTTGCACTATACACATATCTTGTAGAGTTATAATAAATTTTAACTCCACATTTACTTTCATTGCTTGATTTAATTGTCGTGGGTTAATTGTTGACTAACCCGGGTTTCGTGAGCGGTCGCCACAGCGACTTTGTCTCCGCCTTGTGTGAGACATATTTAGACCCTCGCAAAATCCGAGTTATCACCTTTATTCTTATAAAGAAGCACCATAATGTTTCTCCTCCATTCTTCAGGTATTTTCTTGCTTCGTCAAATAACATTGAATAAATTTGTGAGCCAAGTCAAACCCCGTTTACCTGTAACTCTCCAAACTTGTATAAGAATGTCACCAGGTCCCACCCCTTTCCTAGGTTTCATAACCTTTTAAGCCACATCTACTTCATTCCTTTGTATCAGTCTATATATTGCATGATTCATGTAACATTCACTACCATCAAGATTTCCCAAAAGTAATCTCTTTAATATTTTCCCAATGAAAAACTTACGGAAATACTGCTTCTATCCATCCTCTATATCCTTTTGAGTAACAAGCACATACACTTCCTCATCCACAATGCATCTCGCTTGAGAAAGATCTTTGGTCTTTCTTTCTCTTACTTTTGTCTAATCCGAATGTATCCTTGTAGCCCTTCCTTGAGTCAAGTTTTTTATAAAAACCTTCATAAGATTTTGGCTTGGCTTCACTTACAACCTTCTTTGTTTCCTTCTTTGCTATTTTGTAGTTTGGGAGAGTTTTTCATTTGGGTTACAATGACTGCAACAATAATTCCACATAAATAAAAACCCTTATCCCCAACTTATCAGTATTCCACACTAGTCAAAGGTCGAGAAGCGATTGGTGAAGATTGTAATAGAATAGTTGTAGTTTAATTTTCATTCTAGCATCACTTTTTATTGCAATAATTTAGAGATTAGACACTCGAGCCTATTTCGATCCCAAGAGAGTGATCGGGGCTCACCATGTTTTGGTTTTCTCATCTTTATTTTCTTTGTTTTCCATGATTCTCTATGTTGTATAGTGTACAGTTACATGGTCGTGTAGGCATAAGATTTCAAAAATTAATATCTTTGAAAATCTTTAGGCGCCGACATGTTACAAGAGCATGAATTCTATTTCTCTTAGCTAATATAACTTATACCTAAAAGACTCGATTCCTACATCCGTATTAAAAAACAATATCTTATTATGGAAGAATAAACATCACATTTTTGTGATGTCATAAAGCATATTCTTATAGGATTTCTATAACCAATCTCTTTGGAGATTATACCAAATTAGAATAATATTCTATTTAAAAGGAAGATTTAGTATAGATCTAGGTCGTGTTTGGATGCATTTGAAATTTGTAGGAGAATAAATACACGTCGGATCTAAGTAGCTATTCTTAATAAGAAAATACGTCTCATGTTTAAAGTTATCCCTATTAGATTTTCTGCAATGGAGGTAAATAGTAAATACAAGTTAGTGAAATAAAAAAACATATCAGATTTTCTGCAATGAATATAGAGATTTGGTGAAATAAAAAAGAATTTTTATCACATGTAACATTCTTATCATCTACAATATTAGTTATGCCCCTCTTTTCTTGAAATATCAGTTGTAGCCCTACATTCTTATAAAATTCATAATTCGGTCCTTCTGTTAAGGTAAAGAATGAACATAGTTAATATTACAAAAAGATATAATTGTGAATTTTATAAGAATATAGGGTGCACTTGATATTCGGAAAAATGGATGGGTGTAACTGATATTGCCAATAAAAAAATTCTCGCAAATAGCTAAAAAAACGTATTTTCGTCGACTTTTCTTGTAAGCCCTCACAAATCTTCCCATTTTCGTGAAAGCCCAAGTTCCTCCCAAGACGTATCACCAACAAAGCCATTCTAGATACAAAAACCTCAACGTGGAGTGGATAGAGTTTCCAGAGGCGCACAGAAAGAGTGAGACAGGGAGAGAGAGCAGCTTCTCTTCCATCTCCTGCAATGGCCGCTTCCTCCCCCCCCTCCACCCTCTCCCCAACACTCTACATCTCCCACCTCGCCACGTCTACCAAGCCCAAGCCCTCGTCTTTCTCCTTCCCCTCGCACCCCCTTCCCAATCCCCAGTTATCCATCTCGCTCCGCCGCTCGATTCCCTCCACCAGGACCTTCGCCTTCCCCGAGACCTTGGAACCTGCGCCGGAGGCCCTTGAGGGGGCCGAGGTATCCGACCCTTCTTCCTCTTGTGGGTCCTCGGAATTGTTTGTGGGATTTGATAACAAGTTGGGTTCTTGGCTTTTCAAGGTGGGTGATTTCGAGGGGATTGGGACCTCGTCTCTTGCGGTTGGAGCTGTTGGGGACAAGGTAACGTGTGATTCTGGTGTTCATTTTCTGCGTGTCAATTTGCTCTTCTTGCTTTGAATTTGACGGTGCGAAGTGGGTACCTCAGTTTCTTTGCATATTTCAATAAGCTTAATTTTTTTCGACGAACGTTGCGTGTACATGATGATGCCTTGCCGATTTCATAATGCCATTTATTTCTCAAATAAAAAATATATAACTTTGCAATGCTGAGGTTGCTTGCATTTCTTTCTAAAGGCTGCACTATCATTCACTCATTCTCCTCTTTTCGAGAATGTTTGATTTGCATTGAGTTAAACACTAAATTGGCAATGCAGGCTTCCTTGTAGATGCACTGTGCTGCATTTCTAGCTCAAGGCCTCTACATTTCCTATTCTCGTGTAATCTAAGATCCGCGGTTTTCTACACTATATCATTCTTATTCTCAATTCTCATTCATACGAGATTCTTATTCTTATCGAGAATCTCTAGATGGCCTTTGCTATATCATAAAAAATTCTGCAATATAACATTGAACGAACTGGAGTGGCATGACGGTCATACCTGTATATGATACCAAATTAATATCTTTTTTTGAGGAAACCAAATTAATATCTTATTTTGAGGAACTTATGTCACATTAGGCGGCTGGCTGTGGAAATGACCTTTAAGGGCCTTGTACTTCTATTGCAGAAAAGAATTCTAAGTTTGCTAAATGGGTTTTCACTATTGCTCAATTTATGCCTTGCACTCATGTCCTGTTCTCATTTTTTCTTAATTTTGATGCCAGTGGTTTGAACTGAATTTTATAGGCTAGGGGTCAACCATATTTCAATTTCTTATTGCACGATCATACAGTCGTTTCATGTCAACGATAAAATTGGTGCATGGATAAGTTCATATCATATTTTCCTCATTATTATTTTTTTCTCTTTTGTAATATTCATCTTATTATGACCTCTTCTGTCATGTACTGCTATGCTATTTACGTGCAAGTTAGGAATACACCTTCCCTATTCTCTCATGCAACTTCTCTAAACTACAAAGACTTGAGATGGAACCGCCTATTTCGGAAGTATTCTCAACCATAAGTGGGCTATATTGAGTCTCAATAAAGTTGATATTTCATCTCCAAGTCCTAACTTCATTCTATAGATTGCCAATTCACCATGACCTAAAAAGAATTAACCTTGCACCATGAGAAATCAAAGGTTTCCCTTTTAAGAATGTTAATCGAGCTCTTTCTTCATATCAAAGCTATTCTCACAGACATAATTGTGATATCGTTGGACTCTATGGATTAATGTTAAATTATTGTAGAGACTCACTAGCTTTTTTGGGTTTTTACCTCAAGAGGGATTTGGATATGGAGAGCCACTTTTTTGAGGTAACAGACTACTGTTGTAGCCACATTTAACAAGGTGCATACTTTCGAGAGTATGTTCGTTACTGAACTTGATGCAGTCTAAAATTATGAAATTAACCAAAATTCAGAATTTGTCATGGTTTCGAACTGAATGGATAAATTGTTATATTTTACTTTTAGTTTCGTTTTTTAATCTGGAGCTCTGTCAGGATAAAATGACCCAGTTGTGAGTTTTCTCCATTAGGTTAGGACAATTGATGGAAAATCTGGTTAGTTTAAAGATTATACTTGAATAGGATAATTAATTGTACGCTGCTATTAATGCCATTTAACTAATGCGAGGAACACGATGGAATGAAAACAGGAGTTCGTGTGGAATCTGACCCCCTCGTCTTGTTCTTTTATCTACCTGAAAGGGTTGTCACAATCTTTCTATTTGCATCCATAGATTTCTATCTCAATCAAGTAGTATCAAAATGTGGCCACTGAATTGTCGCCATGATTTGTCAATCCATATAAGTACACAAGGAAGAAGATTGTCAGGAAAAGGAGATATCACAGATTCACAATCACATCTTATTATCATGAGCCCTTAAGCACGTGAGAATGAGGACTGTCTCTCAGGAACTACTCTTGCATTGGCTTTCCCCTTCTGGTACTTCTTCCAACTCAGTTGTTGACTGCTTATGTTGTTGACAACTGTAATGCCACACACAAATTCTCATCTCATCCCTTCCCGAGAATTCATCATGTTATTCCGAGTTAGGATTTAGTTAACCGTTGATGTTTAATTGTTCTTTTCAGAGTCTTCCCACAACTACAACTATACAACTAATAGTAGCGGGGAATGAGTCAACTTCCCCGACCCTTTGAGGATATTTACCGAGGATTTAAATGTCGTATTTCGGTTTCGTTTCAGTAAAAACCTATAAGGGGGAAATTCGGTGGAATTTCGGTGAAATGGTCAGAAATTGTGGAAATTACTTGAAAGCTCATTTTTTTCCTAAAATTAAGTTTTCTAATATTCTTTAACTCAATAAATAAGATAGAAATATACAAATTTTTTGTTAATGGTAAGATATTAGTATGATATGTTACATTAAATTTCCATCCAATTGTTCTAACAGTAAAAAAAGTAGTATGTTGCTCAGAATCAAAACTATATTTGGTAACACGATTAGAAGCCATTAGTTTTGCCTTTTGAACATGAAGAGTAGGGTGACACGTGCAATTATAACAGAGAAAAACATAAGTCAATAAAGAGTACTAGCAAATGATATCTTATGTAAGAAATTGAAGATCGAAATGATAGCTTAGAACTTATATCTAACCAAAATATTTTCAACTTAGAAAAATATTTAATTTTATAAACAACATAAGACACATATAAACACAGTAACACACATCTTTCTAACATGTATGCCTAATAGATGCATTGTATAGCTTGTGATCGTAAAATATGTACTATACAAGATACAAACAAATCAATTAACACAAAGAAACTATGTAACATTTACAAGCACAATCTGTATCTAACCTGATAGGAGGCAAATACGTACAGTCACAAGATTTTGAAGGTTGCCAACAACCTAACCCTCTGATGAATCTCCCTATTTAAAATGTTGTCGTGATTTTTTTTGTTTTATGCAATAAAAATGCATTATGAATGAACTAGGTTTTTAAGAAATCAAGCAACTTAGCTAAATTAGTTTTAATGTAAAATTAAGTCAATATAGCCAAGTTATATTTTTCCTATAAACATAACCCAATGATGCTGCAAAATGTATTTTTTTTGGAATTTTTGAGATTAAAATGCAATAATGAAAAATGCACACTTTTTCTGGGTTTTATGCAATTTTTCGTGCAAACAGAATGCCAAAATTATGAAATTTTTACTGCAAGTTAAATATGATGAAATGAAGCTATAGAAATATTTTTGGAATTTTCTGACAATTTATGATTTTTTACTCAGAGTGACGGTGAGTATTTAATTTCTAATTAATCCACAAACTCAATTTATCCAGAAGTAAAATTATCTCAAATATATTTGTTAATAAACAATGCAGGAGACTTGAAATTTCACGAAAAATGATATTCATGGATTTAATTAAAAATCAATTACATAAATCACTCAACAATTTATTATATGCACAGAACATCTCCATTTGCACTGAAATTTGGACAGTAATTAAAAAGCATGTAGAGGCAGCATACCGAATTTTTGCACAATTTTTGGAGCAATATTTAAGTATGCAAGAATTTTATAGCATAAATAGGCAAAATATCACTGAATTTCAAACTCTGATTTTTAATAAATTATCCAATGCTCACAAAAATCCAAATTAATAGAAAAGTGATAGAGAATTAAATGATCTTCAATGTGCTATTTTTTATTAAAATAAAAGATGCAATCTTGAGGTCCAAATTGAAATATAAACAGAGGGATGTTTGTGCAAAACAAGAAATATAACTTTGCAACAAACTGTGCCTAAGGGTCCTTTTGCAAATAAACAAACTTAACGGATTTATGATGCAATTTGTCCAAAAAATAAAAAAATGAATGAACCTCTAGAAGAACGTGGGTTCCAATAACCTACCCGCTAGGACAGGAGCACGGATGGCTGAGGCACGCGGGCGGCGTGGTCGGAGCGTGGTCGTCGCGCGAGGGTCGTACGGCTGCGGCGACATGCAAGCGGAGGTCGCGTAACGGTGGGCGCTGGAGGCGTCGGGATTGCGCGGTGGTTGCACGGCCAGGGTTAGGTTGCAGGAGGCGAAGGCACGGAGACGAGCGCACATGGCTGTGCGCAGAACGAGATGGCAGTGGATGGTGGGTCACGCTCGCAGGAGGGCCGCTGGGCTGCTGGTGCGAACACGGATGCGGTGCGCTGGCTGGAGGCAGGGCGGCTCTAGGGGCCTGGATGGAGGCCGTAGGTCGAGTGTGAAGGGCCTGGAGACTAGTGCGGAGCGCGGCGGTTGTCGCTGGTTGAAGAGGAGGGCCGACGATGGATGCAGAGAGTTGTGGAGGGGTGGCGCGACAGGTCCTGGAGGTGGAGGTGCGCGAGATGCAGGAGGGAGACTTGCAATTGGAGTGGAGGCCGACGGTGTTGTACGACGAGGAAGTGGTTGGCGACCAGGAAGGCAGGGCAGCGGCTGCCGTGCCTGCAATTTTTTTTTATTTTTTTGTTTTTGTATTTTTTTTGATTTTATATTAATTAGTTTTTTGGTTTTTTACCGGGAATAAAAATTGGAAATGGTTGTAATGGATGATGGTGGTAAAAAAATGGAAAGGGAAATTTGGTGAAGGTAGATAATGAGGATGAAGGTGATTTAGTGATGATGTGGTAGTGGTGTAAGTAGAATAACAACAATAAAAATGTTAGATAAATAAAAAATGAGGAAAAAGAGAAGGAAAAACTTACATGTGATTCGTCGAATTTTACGGAGCAGCTATGCTGGACCCTGGTTGTCGTCTCGATCAGCTTTGGGCGGAGTCGGAGCAGAGAAGTTGGACGAGCTTCGAAGAAACTCGTGACGGTGGTGCGGACCATCGAATCTCGCCTTTGGCTCGTCGTCGCTCGACGTCGAAGAAGGAGCTGTCACCTCGCAGTTTCGACAGAGCTAGAACCTCTCTCATTCGTAGAATGACAGATCAAGATGAATGAAGAGGGCGAGTGGAATAAATAGGAGGAGGAAGTTGGAAAGGAAGTGAGGTGGAAGTTGGAGGAGTGGTGGGAGATGATGGGAGAATGGGGAGTCGTGACTTGGGTGAGAAGTTGGAGTAGAGAAGAAGTAAAAGGAGAAGGAAAATAAAATAAAGTAAATAAGTAGGCTACTAAAAATAATGAAGGGAAAATAGATAAATATAAATATAAATAAATATAAATGAATAACTAAATAATAAAATTAATAATAGAAGAAAATAAAATACGAAATCAATAAATCAATAAAAAAATAGGGTGACATGTGACGGCTCCAGGAGCTGTGACGTGTCGCACCTAGAAAAATAAAAAAAATAAATGTAAAGAAAATAAAAAAGAAATAACAAAAGACGTCAAATTAAAAAGGGGTCAACATGAAAGTTGCTCGTCTCGACGAGATCTACAACTTTTGTGAAGGACCAAAAATCAAAAGAAGTCATCTGTACAAAATGTATTTTTAGGGGTACCTTATAGATATAAAATACCGTATTTTTATATTTTGCAAAATTTTTGTCATTTTTAAATAAGATAAAAATAAAAATAAAAATAAATAGATAAAATAGGAAAGAAATATTTACAACTCAATATATTTTTTTGGATTTTTTAATAATTAAGAAAATAAAAAGTTAAAATGAAGGGTATTTTGGTCAATATATACAATATACAATAGGGGCCCAAAACCCAAGTTTCACATACGATCTCCGATTTTTATGAAATTGATCTTGTTTTGAAGGTCTTTGAATGTATATAACTTTGTGTTAATTGACGAGACTAGAGATGGAATAAATGAAAAGCTTAAGGTCTGGAGACATGAGTTGGAGACTAAAGGATTTCGTATAAGTAGGGCTAAGACAGAATATATGGAGTGCACCTTTGATGGAAACAATGGTGAAGGACCAAAAATCAAAAGAAGTCATCTGTACAAAATGTATTTTTAGGGGTACCTTATAGATATAAAATACCGTATTTTTATATTTTGCAAAATTTTTGTCATTTTTAAATAAGATAAAAATAAAAATAAAAATAAATAGATAAAATAGGAAAGAAATATTTACAACTCAATCTATTTTTTTGGATTTTTTAATAATTAAGAAAATAAAAAGTTAAAATGAAGGGTATTTTGGTCAATATATACAATATACAATAGGGGTCCAAAACCCAAGTTTCACATACGATCTCCGATTTTTATGAAATTGATCTTGTTTTGAAGGTCTTTGAATGTATATAACTTTGTGTTAATTGACGAGACTAGAGATGGAATAAATGAAAAGCTTAAGGTCTGGAGACATGAGTTGGAGACTAAAGGATTTCGTATAAGTAGGGCTAAGACAGAATATATGGAGTGCACCTTTGATGGAAACAATGGTGAAGGACCAAAAATCAAAAGAAGTCATCTGTACAAAATGTATTTTTAGGGGTACCTTATAGATATAAAATACCGTATTTTTATATTTTGCAAAATTTTTGTCATTTTTAAATAAGATAAAAATAAAAATAAAAATAAATAGATAAAATAGGAAAGAAATATTTACAACTCAATCTATTTTTTTTGGATTTTTTAATAATTAAGAAAATAAAAAGTTAAAATGAAGGGTATTTTGGTCAATATATACAATATACAATAGGGGCCCAAAACCCAAGTTTCACATACGATCTCCGATTTTTATGAAATTGATCTTGTTTTGAAGGTCTTTGAATGTATATAACTTTGTGTTAATTGACGAGACTAGAGATGGAATAAATGAAAAGCTTAAGGTCTGGAGACATGAGTTGGAGACTAAAGGATTTCGTATAAGTAGGGCTAAGACAGAATATATGGAGTGCACCTTTGATGGAAACAATGGTGAAGGAATCAAGGTGAAGATTGGTGACGATAACGTTCAGAAGAGAGATTCCTTTAGATACATGGGATCTATTCTGCAACATGATGGGGAAATTGATGGAGATGTTACTAATAGAATAAATGCAGGCTGGCTAAAGTGGAGAGGAGCCTCTGCTGTTCTCTGTGATGAGAAAATTCCTTTATAAATTAAAGTAAAGTTTTACAAAGCAGCTGTGAGACCTGCTATGCTTTATGGATCTGGATGTTGGCCTGTGAACCATAGACATGTGCAAAGAATGAATGTAGCAGAAATGAAAATGCTAAGGTGAATGTATGGACACACACGTAAAGATCGGATTCGGAATGATGCAATCATAAAGAAAGTTGGTGTAGCTCCTCGAGGATAAGATGCGAGAAAACCGCTTAAGATGGTTTCGACATTTGCAAAGAAGATCAGTTGATGCACCAATTAGGAGATGCGAGTGTTGGATGTTGAGCCGGCTGAGAGAGGGCGACGACGGCCCAAGAAGTGTTGGAAAGAGACCATATGAAGGGATCTTAGTTTTATGGATATAAGCTCGGGATTGACCCAAGATAAATCTGAATGGAGGAGAAGAATCCATGTAGCCGACCCTACTTAATTGTGGGAAAAGGCTTTTGTTGTTGTGACCTAAATCGGATACCATATGAGAGAGATATGCATATTTTAAGGTTCTTAGTTTCAAACTTGGATTTGGATTTTATTGGTCAATTTTACAAGTTAGTATTTTTTTGATATTTTCCTTAATTAGTATCAATAATATATACACTATAAAGTTAATTTTATTGGATTTGGAGTTAGTATAAAATATATACAAAAAAGTGAATTTGGCTACTATATAGGTGAATATTTACAAGTGAATTCGGCTCTTTATTTAATGCAAATATGAATGTTAAAATGCAGATATTATTTACACATGCATGAATGCTAATTATGCAATATAAGTGATGAAATGCAACTAATTACTCGTGAACGGAGCTCTATTTTTAACTTTTAGAGTGATGAATCACATATTCATCACACTCGCACAATTGCATATACTCCTTGTGATAGATGAGCTAGTTATGAGTTCTCTACAAAGAGTTTAATGTGAGGTCGAGCTCAAGGGAGCGGAGAGGGCTTTGCGCTAATTTCAAAACTTTGCTAAAATCTTTTTTCACCTTTTTTGGAGTGGGTATTATAATTTAGATCAAATTATGATATAGTAGTGTATCGAAAATAGATCAATATGAAATAGATCAATTAGTAGAATCTATCTCAAGTATATATGTTAATAATTACTAAAAAAACATGTTGATTATATCCGAACATGGGTAGAAACACTATTGTCGATACAAGAACCTCGATCAAAAATGCGGATTTGGAAAAAAGGAAATTGTTCGAGTAACATCTACTAATATAACTGAAAATATTGTGAAAATTCTTCAACAAGAGGATTTTATTGAAAACATTAGAAAACATCAGGAAAATAACAAATCTTTTTTAGGTTCAACCCTGTGACATAAAATGATGAGGAAATGTATACATCGAACTATTTTAAAACGTGTCAACCGATCGATTTTTTTTAACTATCAATGAATTCCGAAGATTTGAGGTGGAATGAGAATTGCAATTCTTTCCACTTCTCAGGGTATAATGACAGATCGAGAAGCTCGACTGAAATGAATGGGGGGGGGATGTTTGGGCATATATATATATATATATATATATATGTTCATCCCCCTTTGTGGCATCCTTACTTGATTTGTAACTTCTTATCAGAAAGGAAATGTCAGTTATATGACTGCGGCTTCCGATCTTGGGCTATCTATATACTTTAAAAACAAGTTACTCAACTAGATTATCTAAGTTTTTTTGAGAACTTCAATATATATTTCTTTATATATATACTCTACGTAAATTCTAGCTTCAAGTTCGGGGGTTCTCACTTCGACCCTAATCTTCTCGGCATCTCCGCAATTTTAGAGAAAGATATTTAAAAGGAGCTGGGATGGGGCCTGTGTTTTTCAAGGGATGAGAAACCGGAAGAAAGCAAAGTCTTAAATTTCAAATTTCGATTTTGTTTCACCAAAGTTTGAAAGAGAATTTCTGAAGAATTTCGGTGAAATCGTTGGAAATCTTGAAAATAACTCTAAACTTAACTTTTTTTTTCAAAAATTAAGGCGAAGTCTTTTCCCTCTCCAAATAGGATCGACTACACCGATTCTTGCTCAAATCCATGTTGAAAGATCCAGCTATTTTTTACGCTGGTTGTCGACTGCCTAATGCAACCCCCACAAGAAGGGATTTGAATTCTGGTATTTTGGGTGGTAGGCACACTACATCACCACTAGACCAATGGAGAAATATAGAAATATATTTAATTATGATGTCAGAGAACAAAAATATTGTAGTTGCTTTATGAACAGAGAACAAAAATATTGTAGTTGCTTTATGAACATACTTTGTATTATCAACATAATTTGGAAACAACATGGTAGTTAGTAGCCCCCATGAGATAATTATAATCTTGATGGTATGCCAGTAAGAGAAGATAAAAAGTCCAAGCATACAAAGAAGCTGCTGGTATGATCTACAAAATAACATATTTTATCCGGGACACCTGTTTATGAAATGAAATGGGACATACAAAATAAGATATCAAGTCAGCTTGAGCTTGCATCACAGTAATTCTAGTTGCATAGTAAGTCTAATTTTTTTCTAACAACAAAGATGCATCACGAAAATCAATGAACTCAATTTAATTAAATTGTCAGTTTTCAGAAATCAATGAATCGATTTTCAGAATCCAATTCAATTTAACTGAATTCAATTTAACTAAAGAAATCCAAGTCATTTTATATGTGCTATAGATATCTATCAAAACATAACTTAAAATAAAATTTAATAAAAAAGAGCATGAACCAGAATGGTATCCAGAACTTACACTGGTGACCAAATTGAAGATATACTTACAGTGGAGAAGGGGGCACTGAGGTGGTCACACAAGGGAAGAGAAGCTACAAGTCTTGTGGTGGCGCACAGGAAAAGCTACAACCACTGGTCTTGCGGCGACACACAGGAGAAAGCTACAGGTCCTATGTCACAGCATGCAGGAGGAGCTACAGGTCTTGCAGTGGCACAGAGTGGTGGCCTGGGCGGTAGCACAGTGGTGCGCAGGTTTTGCGGAGGCGGTGCAGTGGCCTGGGGTGGTGATGCAGTGGCTAGGTTGGAGGCGAAGTGTGAAAGTGGAGCGAGGTTTCGAGGGTTTGGAAATAGCCAGGGAGGGTTTCTTCTTCGTTAATGGGGTTTCTAAAGAATGGGGTTCAATGAAGCGAATTTTGAAATTCAGGGCTGATCGGATCCTTCCTAAATGGATCCTGGACTGCCTAGCCAATTGCATATGCGACCACATATTCTGTTTATGCGCCCTTCATAGGCATTTGGGCGCATATGACCGACATATGTCATATGCAGTTCGGAGGGGTGACTGCATATGCATATGCAGCTATATGGACCGCAAATCTGAACATTGGTAACGGATCGATAAATCTTTTCACGGAGAACGGAACCATCCAGCACACATCTCAACCTCCCCATCCTTTAAACAGAAAGGGACAAACTCCGATTTCACCCTCAACCTGGAGATCGCTCTGAAAAGGTCAAGGACCATGGAGAACCCTCTTCATTCTCAGCACCCCCTCATAAAAAAGAATTGTGTCATCCACATATTGAAGGAGGGGGATAGAGAACTCCCTTGAGTAGCCACGACAAATCCCCCTGGACACTGCATGGTCAATCATGATCGCCAGAGCATCACTTGCGAGAACAAACAAGAGTTGGAGGGGGCAAAGGACATCCCTGACGGGCCCCATGTCGCGACTGAAAGTATCCCTCCTTTGGCTGCCCGTTTAGCAGAATTGCACATGAAGTTGTGATGCATCTTTTCATCCAAGCAATCCATTTGTCCGGAAAATCACGTTTGTAAAGAGAGGCCCAGATGAATCTCTAATCCACATAGTAATATGCCTTTGAGAAATCTCATTTCAAAGTATTCCTTTATCTTTCTCCTGCATCAGTTCACAACAACCTCAAATGCCAAGACCACACTGTCCATGAGCTGTCTGCCTGGTAAGAAAGCACTCTACATTGGAGAGATAATCCCACAAAGGGACCCCCACATCCTATTGTCAAGGTCTTCGCCACAATCAAGTACACTGCATTCGAAAGAGCAATCGGGCGGTAATCCTCAACTCTTGTTGCAACATCTTTCTTGGGAAGTAAGAAAATGTAGAAAGTAAGAAAATGAAAGATCTGTTAAGCCGCTTGAAACCAAAATTTCCGTCAGTAAATTCTATCACCATCTCCATCACCTCCTTGAGAGTTGCGTTTATTCCTTGAGCCCTAAACTCTCCTATATAGGGAGAGGTCTATGGGCAAATTACATACGGTAGACAAACGAAAAGAACAATAGATAAAAGATACAGAAACATAACATAAACTTCTACACTCCCCCTCAAGATGGAGCATAAATATCTATCATGCTCATATTGGATAAGCACTTCTAGAATGAACCCCGAAGTAAAGCTTTGGTAAGAATGTGTTGTTTGGTCTCCTGAGCTGACATGGGTTGAAGAAATGAAACCTTTCTGGATCATATCACTGATATAATGGCAATCTACCTCAATGTGCTTTGTCTTCTCGTGAAAAGAAGGGTTGCTTGCAATGAATAATGCAGCCTGATTGTCACATTTTAGTGACATGGGAAGAGGAACATCTATATGTAGATCTGTCAGAACTGCACGGACCCACATTACTTCTGCATTGCTTGGGCCATGGCTCTATATTCCGATTTAGCACTGGATCTCGCAACTACTGTTTGATTCTTACTCTTCCATGAGACAAGTGACTCCCCAACAAATATAGCAAAGCATGATGTAGACTTCCTATCCTGTGGGCACTTTGCATAGTCTGCATCTGCACATGCTAAGATAGTAATAGCGCCCTCCTTTCTAAACATCAATCCTGCACCTGGAGATGACTTAAGATACCTTGGTATCATATGTATAGCATCCATATGTACCTGACGAGGTTGCTCCATAAACTGGCTCACTTTATTTACTACAAATGTAATATCTGGTATGACAATAGTAACTTAAAGAAGCCTTCTTATCGGTTCCCTGTATCTTCTTCTGTCAATCTCCTCAATATCGTCATCATGCATCTTCATGCTTGGATCCATGGGTGTGGAAGCAGGTCGACATCCAAGCATACTTGTGTCACTTAGCAAGTCAATGACACATTTCCTTTGAGTCATCACGAGTCCTTGTTCGTTTCTAGTAAACTCCAATCCAAGAAAATATCTAAGTACTCCTAGATCCTTGGTAACGAATTCATGGTCCAAGAATTCTTTTGCTCTTTTTATTCCCTGCATATCATCTCTTGTAATAAATATATCATCAACGTACACCATAATGACAGTCATACCTTTGGATGTCCTCTGTACAAAGAGAGAATGGTCAGCATTTAACCTTTTGAACCCTTGCTTCTCAAACAAATCTGAGAGCTTCTTGAACCAAGCTCTCGGGCTCTGCTTTAGGCTGTATATTGCCTTATGAAGCCTGCATACCTGTACACACTCCCCCTCAGCAGTAAACCCAGGTGGCTGCTGCTTGTAAACCTCTTCTTGAAGATCACCATACAGAAAGGCATTTTTAACATCTAATTGAAACAAGGGCCAATCTCGAATCACAACAACAGATAAAAGAATCCGTAAGGTAGAATGGCGAGCAACAGGAGAAAACGTATCGAGATAATCTACCCCATACGTCTGAGTAAAGCCCCGAGCAACCGGTCGGGGCTTGTACCTATCAATACTGCCATCTGCATTATGTTTTTACCGTAAAAACCCACTTGCAACTTACAATGGATGCCCCAGTATAAGCTGGAACAAGGCTCCAAGTACCTCTTGACTGAAGAGCGGCCATCTCTTCCTCCATAGCCTGGCGTCATCTACTATCAGCTAATGCCTCCTAGTGAGTCTGTGGAATGTTCACAACAGATAAGGCATCTACAAACCTCCTGAAATCTCCTGTCAGATGCTCAAAGATAACATGAGAGACAATCGGATATGAAGCACATGAACTTTTCTGCTTTTTCAGTGCAATCGGCAAATCAAGATCTGCATCAGCTGTATCAACATCCGTGACATCACCTACCTGCTCCTGATGAGAAATATCGTCAGTCCCATCATTATAAATAATGTTATCAGAACAAACCTGGGGCATGCTTGAGGATTGGCCATGATCATGAGCATGGGCTGGCCGTCGACTGTAGTGGCGTAGTAGAGGAGGAACCAAAGTTATGGAAGGTGGCAGAGGTGGTGGCGGTGGTGGAGATGGTGGAGGTAATGATGATGGTGGTGGAGGTGTAGAAGCATGCTGTGGTGCAAACAAGGGTGGAGGAGGAATATAGATTTCATCATTTGTGTCTGATGGTACCAACCTATCACTGTAGGGGAGAAAAACAGGACAGACTTAAAAAACGTAACATCTGCACTGACATAATATCTTCGACGTAACGGATCATAGCACCGATACCCCTTTTGAGTCTTGGAATACCCGACAAAAACACATTTGACAGCCCTAGGAGAGAGCTTGTCAATCCCTAGAGATAACTGGTGAACGAATGACACGGACCCAAAGACACGAGGAGTAAGAGATAATAATTCCTTCTCGGGAAAGACAAGGGAGAAAGGTATCTTCTCCCCCAATACAGACGAGGGCATGCGGTTAATGAGGTAACATGCTGTAAGAACCGCATCGCTCCAGAACGAGTGTGGAGCACAACTCCAGATAAGAGGTGTACGAGTGACATCAAGAAGGTGGTGGTGTTTTCTTTCCACGGCACCATTCTGTTGGGAGGTGTAGGCACAAGATATTTGATGAAGAATGCCATGATGAAAGAAATTGAGATAATGTTCGGGTGCAGAATTCAAGGGCATTATCAGTTCACACAATTTTGATAGAAACAGAAAAAATATTCTGCACTTCTTTAATAAAATTCATAATAGTGGTGCCCGCTTCAGATTTATTCTTTAATAGAAATACCCACGACAAGTGACTAAAATCATCCACAGCAACTAAATAGAACCTGTGCCCCTGATGATCGGGAACACAACTTGGACCCCAAATATCAATATGAAAAAACTCAAAAGGTGAGCTACTGCTCCGACTCTGACGACTAGGGAAAACAGACCGATGATGCTTCCCTAACTAACAAGCTTCACAATTGAACGACGAGCGGGGTGAGATTTGGGGAAGGACTTGATGCAGTTTCTGAAACGGAAGATGACCGAATCACAGATGCTATAGATAAGGAGAGACAAGTCCAGTGGAATGAGATGATGCTCCAGCGTATGGTGTCTGGACCAGTCGATACAACCCGCCTTGCTCACGACCATGTCCAATCACGTTTCTTGTGATAATGTCCTGAAACACGAGAGAGGATGGGTCAAATATCGCTCGACAATGCAGATCTTTAGTAATCTGACTAACTGACAGTAAATTCATTGAGAAATTAGGAGCATGAAGCACATTCTACAACTGCATAGAAGGTGTTAGGGCAATCTGTCCCTGTCCTATGATGGGAGAATGAGTCCCATCTGCTATGATGAATGTCCTTCCTAGAGAAACTTGCTTGTAGGATGTGAGTTGGTGTCTATCTCCTCACAAATGATGTGTGGCACCGGAATCTACAATCCATTCTGAGATACATGAACCCTGGTAGAAAGCAGAAGTATGAGCACTACGTGAGGAACTAGCTTCTGCAGTAGCAACAACGTCCAAGCTGCTCTCTGAAACTGGTGGAGGAGTACTGGCTGGAGGCATGATATCACGCAAACGAGACACTAGATCATCATATCGTGGATCCGATGCTGGTGAAGCAACATGATGCTGGATCTGTTCTGCTGCACGAGCAGATGCTGGGAAACCATTCTTGGAGTAGCACATTGCTTCTTTATGACCAGTCCGATGACAGTAAGTGCACTGTGATCCACGACCATGGCCAACCCTACCACGTGATCCTCATCCGAGAAAGTGAGATGAATTGCCTCTTCCTCGAGAGGCTGCTATAGCAGAAGAATTTGGCACAGTAGTAGGGCTTGCTATGCTGATTCGACTCAATTTCCGAAAGGCCTCCTCTATGGGAGGAATGGTAGCATCTGCCAGAATCTGAGAAGAAGCCGCCTCATATTGTAAGTCAAGAGAAGCTAGAAATACTCCCACCATCGTGGCATTCTGATATATCTTCAATTGTTCTGGAGTAGCTGTGAGAGGCATGAAACTATGAATCCTCTCAAACATTCCCCTCAATGCAGTGTAGTGAGTTTGTAGGGGTCGACCATTTTGCTTTGTCGTGAAGATATCATGCTGGAGCTGTAGGATCTTTATCTTATTCTTGGCTTGGGAGTATGTGGAAGCAAGAATATCCCACATGGCTTTGGCAGTAGGTTGGTGCAGGACATCATTAGCAATATCTGGAATCAGAGTACTAGACAACCAGACCTGAGCATATGCGTCATCAGCCTCCCATGAGGCATACAACCCTATTTTCTCCTCTGGCTCATCCTCGGTAAGAATATGTTTCTTACCCATCGACTTCATTAGGCTCATGAACTGCATGACCCATAATTCATAGTTGGATCCATCCATCTTCACAATAGGCGCATGACCTCTGAAGGCGCCTGTAGTGGGGTTCTTGTTCTTGCTTTCTGACATTTTGACTGGAGAAAACTAAGGTTGTAGACAAAATAAGCTTTTGTCTACACTGACATGACTAGGTTTAGTTGCATGTGTAGACCTTTATGCAATCAAACCCATCAATCTGGAAGCGAGAGAAGAGCCCCTTAGAAAGACATGGCCGAACCCTAGGTTGAAGCCTAGGTCACGGTCGAACCCTGCAGACCACGATCGAAGCCTAGGTCTCGGAGAAGGAGAGGACGCACGGGAAGGCGATACGTGTGGGGGGGGCCACACGTGAAGACGGCACGCGTGGGAAACGACACGGGTGGGAGACGCGCACAGAGGACGACGCACGGAGGGAGGCAACACATGTAGAGAGGCGGCACACGAGAGGCTTAAGGGTGGAGGGCTAGGTTTAGGGTTCGGTACGAGAGCTCTGGTCTAGGATCGCCGCTCTGATACCATGTTGGGAAAAATCAGAGTTGTGTTTATTCCTTAGCCCTAGACTCTCTTATACAGGGAGAGGTCTATGGGCAAATTACATACGGTAGACAAACGGAAAGAACAATAGATAAAAGATACGAGTAACATAAAATAAACTTCTACACCAACTATGTCCTAAAATTCTCTAAAGAAGAAAATAAAAAAATCCATCCGATCCAACACAACCATCTACATATATACCCAATATAGTCTCCCTAACCTCATATACCGTAAATGATCTTGTTAATGAAGCGGACTCCTGTGGAGAGATTGAGTTTACCCCAAGTCTCATCCACCTGGAGCCGCCGTGGGGCGGTTGTCTACTCATTCTCCTCAAATATCCTATTACAACGCTCGCAACATTTTCCTCCCTGTAGAACCTCTCCCCCCAGCATCAACTGAATCTAACAAGTTCTTCCCCCGCCTCCCATTCGCTACCGCATGAAAGAATTTAGTGTTGGCATTCCCCTCATTGAGCCATTTCTAATGGGATCTTTGCCGCCATTCCACCTCTCTCTTTCTATCCTCCTAAAGAATCTTCTGAACCACCCTCCTACTAAGCAGTTCCTCCTCCATCTCCCTAATATCCTCCAGCGAGTTCAGCCTTACTGCCTCCACCTGAGCTTCATTCCTTCCCAGATCCCTCATCGCTTGGGATTCCTTCTTGAAACTCAACAATATCTTGTAGAGAGCTGCTAGCTTCAGAGCCATTCTGACCATAGCTATCCCCTCTACCTCTAGTTCAAACCAGAATGAGATCACCAACTCGTGGAAGCCCTCCTCCATCATCCAACACCGTTCAAATCTGAAAGTAAGATGTCATCCCCCTCTCGCTACACGTATCAAGGCACAAATGTGTATGATTCGATATCGATCTAGGTAAAGAAGTAACTGTTGCCACTGTTGTAAAAGTCGACCAACGAGGCCGACTGATCGGTCTGACTAATCGAGTCGAGGGGGTAGCCGACTCGACTAGGCCTAGTCAGCCGTTAGTCGGTCAACCCGACTAATCAACCGACTAGTCGACTGACTTTTACACATACCTTTTTTATATTTTTTTCTTTTTACTTTTTTAAAATCAAACTTATTTTAATATGCTTAATGCTATATTTAAAGTCAATTACTTCTTTTATTTCATCATGACAGTACAGAAAATGCATAAATCTATGCAAATATATAAGAATATATGTAAAAAATGATTTATATATTTAAACTTTTAAAAAATTGAAAATCGACCAATGGCCGATTAAATCCAATTAGTCGCTTGACTGCCAATTAATCCTTAGTCAGTGATCCTGCCGGCCGAATATAGACCACCAATTTCCGCAACCTTGACTGCTGCTAAGTTGTACTCCTCCAATGCCTCCACAGGCAACATAAAGCGGTCAATACGTGATCGAGATGATGAATTCCTCCATGTGTACCTACGATCTGTTGCATTAAAGACCTCCAACGCAAGCTCCCCAACCACGTCTCATAAAATGACCGGAACCATGGTCATGAGTACTCTGTCACCGATCTATCCTCTGCTAGAAGCATGGCATTGAAGTCGTCTCCCACAAACAAAGCAGTCTCGGAGAACCTACCTCTAATATTCCTCAAGCATGACATTGAAGTCGCCTCCTACAAACGACCATGGGCTGATATTTTGTTGAAATCTTAGAAAAGAAAGAAGGCAACATTTTAATTTTGGTGACCTAGAGAAATGAAAATTTCGGAGAAATTCAGTGGAATTTCGTTGAAATTTGATGCTATGATATCTATTACTCATTTGTGGGGAGGCACACATTATTTTAGAAATAAAAAACTTGTGGTTGCGTCCAAGATATGCTGAGAATTATACAAGATGAAATCAAGATCCTCAAAGAAGAGCCATATCTCCTGCACACATCATACACCCTTGAAGGATGCCATGACATGCTATTACAAGTCCCATTTAGAACCATGCCATTAGTCACGAAAGAAGCCTTTATGAGATCCCCACACAAGGTCAACCTAAAATGGAATCCCTAACACCATCGAGTCATGAGCCTCACCTCTCCTCCAACCATGGTGAGAAACGACCACCAAAGTTATCAGTGGCTCTAGTGCCCTCATGCTTTCTTTAGTGGTCCTGCCTCCTCATGCTTCCCCATCCTAAAGCACCACCGCATGTTGATGGGGCCTCCTCTTTAGTTTTATCCAGCATGGCCTCCATCGTCTCTTCCAGCATTAATGACCTATACCACCTTTCAATGCCATCCATCACATGTGGCCATTGGAATTGCCATCATCAACGCCTCTCCCACCCTTCTAACAAGACCATGCCACCACCATACCCACTGCCTCCCATGGTCACCGATGCTGTCCTCCTCCCCCTTCAACTCTCCCATATCACTGACATATGGAGGCAAGGCTACCACCTCCGCCACTCATGGCACACATCTGCCACCCTATCGCAGCCAGATGTGGCTCCTCGAGGTCAACTCGTGTAGCAGGATGCAAATGCTGATCATCAGCTATATATTAGGTCAATCCTTCGTCGCCACTTCCTTTTCCAACCCATCTCGACTGCCACCAGATTTCTGCCACTTCTTGCTGACGCTCGTTGAGCGGCTTCATGTAAAAAAACCCTAGTGCATGAGTTTTTCTCTGGACATGTTGGAAGCACATCCTTTGGTTGTCTTAAGGGTCCTGCAAAAGAGAGCTGGCAACAAAAGAGTCGATTTGTTGGTGGCATCACATATCCAAGCTTTGGATATGGAAAATTCGAATTGGCCCTTACATTTCACATATTTGGTTGGCCAAATGAGAGGTTCTTGATAAATGATTTTTGTGTCTCAACTCCAGGTGAGGTGAGATGGTAAGTTCTCGGTAAAGATTGCATATCGGAAGTTGTGTGGTGGTGTAGTGGAGCGCGACGAAGATCTATGCGCGGACATGAAGGTGATTTGGGCGGCTAAGATTCCTACTCGGGTTAAGGTGTTCCTTTTGGTGTCTCAGGAGAGACCGTATATGTGACAAAGTGAGAAGGGGCAGATTGCTGGGTGTGACGGATTTGAAGTGTGACAGATGCGAGGAGGGCGTAGAGGATGCGGACCACATTTTCTTCGGATGCAGGTCTTCGACAAATGTATGGTAATCTTTGGGGCTGGCGTGGGTCCAGGCATCCGGCGTGGTACAATTTTGTAGATCTATTCGAGCGGTGGGGCTTGGGTCCTCCGGTGATATCTCCAGGCTCTTTGCCGCGCTTTGGGCTATTTGGGTTGGCAGGAATGATAACACTTTCAAGGGGCAGCGGTTTTACTGTGAAAATGTACTAGCGCACTGTAATGCTTTGTACAATTTCTGGATATCCAACTGATGTACCCTTTCTCTCCATCTTCTCAAGCACTGGAAGCCAATCCGCAATCTTGATCCTCCCCACTGCAAGAGGACCCCGTGGGTCGCGCGCGCACTCGTGATTGGAAGTCGATCGTCGAAAAGGTGGAGCATCGCTTGGCTGGGTGGCGCACGGCTATTCTCTCCCGTGGTGGGCGGTTAGTGCTTCTTAAAACGGTTTTATCTTCCATCCCTATATACTTTCTCTCGGTGCGGGGGATGCCAAAGGGGGTTCGTTTGCGTCTGGAGAAGTGTATGCGAGGCTTTTTGTGGGGTAAGAAGGGGGGAGGGGGGAAGGGTGTGCACCTCGTGGCCTGGGATGAGGTCACGCGACCTAAGAAGGAGGGCGGGCTGGGCGTGAGGCGCCTGGCGACGGTGAACGATGCTCTATTGCTCAAATGGGCGGCGAGAATTTGGGGTAGGGAGGACAATTTCTTGTTAAACTGCTTGAGGGTTGCGGCTGGGGATGGCTTTCTTTCTGCCTTTCGTGGTGATTATCAGGGTCAGGTATCAACTTTTTGGCGAGGGGTGATGGGCGCTCTTATCAGAAATCACTCCTTTTTTTCAATTAAGCTCGGTGATGGTAATTTGATTCGCTTCTGGGAGGATGACTGGACGGGAAGGGGGCCCTTACGGATCCTATTCTCCCGCCTTTACGCCTTGGTGCCCAACAAAGATGTAACGGTGGCCTGCTGCTGGGATGGGCGTGCTTGGTGCCCTCCAATTTCTGAGTTTTTGTCGGATCAGCGGATGCATGATTATATCGCTCTCATTTCCTTTCTTGTTGATGCCCCCGTGCCTTCTTGGGGCCGTGACTATTTGGCCTGGAAGAATGGGTCTTTCTCTATCAGTGACGCTTATAAGGCCATCTTGCCCATCTTCGATGGGGCGGATGACATATTCTTGAGAGATTGCAGATTCTTGTGGGGGCTCAAGCTTCCTGAGCGAGTTGGTATTTTCCTTTGGCTTCTCCGTCGGGGAAGATTGCTAACTCGTGATCGTTGTGCTCGGATGTTTCCAAATTCTTTGCCTCTCTGTGGACTCTGTAACATGGAAACGGAAAGTATTGATCACCTATTTCTACATTGCAGCTGTGTTTGTGCTCTGTGGGCCGACTTAGGTTGGTTGGATCTGTCATCTTTCGCTCCTTTCTGTCATAGCTTGTTCTGTGGTAGGGGGCGGCCACGGCTTGCGCTGCTGGATCCAATTTCGCAGCTTTGGAGCCTTTGGCTGGGACGAAATGAAGCTATCTTTGCTCGGCAGCAGTTCTATTTGGAGAATATTCGCTCCACGGCCTCGGGCTTCCTTCGTGACTGGACCTCATTGTAATATGTTTTTTGTTGCGGGGGTAACGCTCTTTGTTTACCCCCTGTACCTTGTTTTGTACTTTCTGCTCTTCCATTCCCCCTTGTAAGTATTTCTTCCTCTTTTTAATGCATTGGGGTGAGCACCTTCGCGTGTGTCCCCCTTTTTTCAGCCTCAAAAAAAAGAGGACCCCCAGATAAGTAATAAGCAGAGAAACATAGTTCGTACCAATGGCCATAACACAATCCCTTACATCCTCATCAGATAGGCCAAAAGGCACAAAGATAGGTTTATTGTAGTTCAGGGCAAACCCATACATCTCGCTGTAAATGTATAAGGTTAGTGTCATTCCTTTTGCCTCCTTAGCACCCTCGATGAAGAAAATGGTGCCATCTGCATACTGTAGCAATGGAATAGATAAATCTCCATTCCAATAGCCTTTGGTTAAACCGTTTACGACCACACGATTTGGCATACAAGATAAAACATCTGCGCAATGATAAACAACAATGGTGCAAGGGGACAACTCTAACATATACCGCACTGTGACTGGAAAAAGCCACCCTCAGGGTGGCCTTTGACCGACACCACAAAGGATGCAGTAGTTACACAACACTTCACCCAACTAATCCAACGAGGAAAACCACTCTTTCTCAACGCCGCCCAGAGGAAGCGCCAATCCACGAAGTCATAAACTTTAGAAAAGTCCACCTTCAACCTAATTGTTGGACATGCGAGCCCACGACGAGCCATTATGCAATAAATGTTATTGCATATATCATTCCCCGATCTGAAATGAAGAATAAATAATTTGCATAATAGGACCCTCAGTACAATTAGGGTTATGTACCATGTCCATCTTAATGATCATACAACTGTTGATTCAATAATTGAATCATATAGGCTGGTGCTTGGATGAATATCTAAAGAGTTAGATTGAGGACTCATCAAGCACCGTCAAATGATTGTTAAGAGACGATCTCCAGCCTGAGTAGAAGATGACAATCCTTTCTCAATTAGGCTGATATCTGACCGACCTCTTGATGCAGGTCCTCTGCATAGGAATAGAGATTCGAAGGTGTCAGATTAGTTAGGTCAAAGAGTTGACTTAACGAGATCGAGATAACCAAAGTCCTATATCGTATGCTGTCACTATACATGCATGCATCCTCTGACCGGAGACAGATGTGTTACTATATGTCTGAGTATGTACATTTGGCAGACCAATAGGTTGATGACCTAACCAAGGTCTATACACCGGCGCGCTGGTGTGCATATAAGGGCATATGAGTAATACGATCTCTTAAAGGGATCATACAGGTTCAGTTACTGAATCGAAAGACATGAGCTCACTCATGAGATATTGGGAAGAATCAAATTCAGTGCACGATCGTCTCGCTTTGGAAGCTTGACTGAATTTGTAGCTTTGATGTATACTTTTGGAAAGTATATGATCAAGACCTAGGTATGATATATGCTTTTGGAAAGTATATGATCGATACCAACTCCCAATGATCGAATGAGAAACTTACTGATAAAACCATGAAGTAGACAGTATAAAGTTGATCCATTACTTTGGGTTTAATCTGAGTCTTCCAGTATGCAGGATGTACAGGTATTGGGAATACCTGAGGGTGATGTGCTCATAAACGATTGTATAACCATGACGCTTCCATTCCTAGGGAGTGATGAAACGGGTCTGGATTTTAGTGACTCCTCTCGGTAGAGAAGTGATCTGATCTTGGTCCAAATGTTGGACATTGATCTGAATGTGATTCAGATGCAATGAGAAGATTAGATTTGCAGTCTTGATTTTATCAAGCATCTATGCGAAGTCCGCGATCTGGATTTGAGATATGATCTCAATATCCAAGTCACTATATGTGGAACAATACAATCGCTCTGTCCTTATCTCCAAGTATTCGCGGAGAAAGCGCATTATCCTCGAAAGAGTTCGTGGATAATTCAGTTGTTGATATAATTCAATTTCTTGGAATAATTGTGTATAAATATTTGTGAAATATTTGATGATAATTATTTCCTTAAATGACATTGCCTCAACCAATAAATTGATTAGATTTGATCTAGATCATAATCGGAAACACAATCAACAAACTTCTTGCTTGAATAGGATTGGGAATTTGTCTAACAAATTTTCTTATAATCAAAATTGTTTTGATTATTACTATATGATATAATTTCGGTTGAAGAACCGATGATCATCTCAAGTACAAATTGATCTATTTGACATTATCCTTTCCTGAGGTGGATATGGTGTCTAGTCGGAGAGCATTGGGGTAGCGGGTTGCAACGTATGTACTATGTGGTCCGTCCCACTCTCGTCGGTACTGGCCATGACAGCAGGTAGGGACTCGATAATGCCGGAGAAATCAAGATGTATTTTCTAATTATTAAAATTCGAATTAATACGTACTTTGAGATAATACCATATATATATTCAAGTAAAACAATCAAGTTTGTTGATTGAATTGGATTGATAATTAATTTAATATGATTGAATTAATTATGTCCAATTGAAACACTCTATTATAATAGAGTTGTCATTTCCCTTGGAAGAATTAATCGTAATGAATATGATTCATAATGATTAATTAGAGTTTGAACGTGATATGGAGGATCACATAAGTGACATCCATGGTCTCTCGTCAAGGCGAAGGGTTCCGTCGCTAGGGATTGTATGTAGGAGACGCCTGTTCGAAGTGACAGCTCCTGTATGCAAGCACATCTGGATCGGGCTCTTTGCTTCTCAAAAGAGTAAGGCCATATGCGTAGTGACCCCAATATCGAATCCTTATATTATTGGGACGATATTGGATTGCGCATAGCGAGTACTATTCCTGTTGACGGTTGGTTCAATTAATGACGGGTCAACATCGCCTTAGGGGTAGTGGGTCAGTGTATTAAAGACCGAATTGGGAAATGCAGGTTGGACTTGCAAGGTGGAATGTGTTCCCGCTTCTTTTTATCCGAGTTGCAGATTCTCATATTATTGGGATGTAACAAAGATAAAGAAGGAGATCTCAGATCTTGCTGAGATATGATGGTAAGTATATCTCTTACATTGAAAGTGATTAAGGAAATGAACTTTCAGTGTTGACAAGGCAAGACAACGTTGATATGAAAAATCCTAAATCAAAGTAAAATATATTTATATATTTATGCAAATTTCTTATTTCAGATAATCCTTCATTAAACCCACTCAATAATATACTCAATAATAACCAGTAAAATATCATGGATTGGACTCATGATTCAGATATTGTACTTGCAGTTGACACATAATGTATGTGGTTGCAATGTGCAAGTTTCCTCATAATAATGAGGAATGACAATTAAATAGACAATAGGAGTACAACCCTAGGGTTTGTATGTTTCTATAGTCTTGATCTCTCATCAGATGTACTTTGGAATTGACATGCCAATGATGATCGCAATTGTCAAATAATCCTTATAAAAAAATCTAAGAAGATATTCTGGCATACATATGTGCTCTTGACATTTATCATGAATGAAAAGATTCATTGCATCATGCGAATGGTAGCTCTATAAGAGATGATGTATTCAAAATGTTTGAATACCTACCTGAATCAATGTTTTAAGAGTCTAGATGGATGTAGACATGATGAGTGTCATCATTCTACTGTCTATACTCTAGTCATTCATGATGCTTCATAATCTCCATATTGTATGAATTTAATGAAGCATGCATAAATGTTGAAATACTCTTACTTTGATTTTTTTTGAATTTAACATAAGAGATCCTTAGTCTTGAGCAATGATTGTTTATAGATAAAGGGAGCGCAGTGGAAGCATGGGTCAGACCCAAGATGAGAAGGATGATAAAAGAGTTGACCCTACTTCTGTGACTTCCATATGACATCCAAAGAGTTGGTGAGTGCCAATACTGCAATAAATTGATGTGTTGATAGTTTGATTATCACGTCTGTCTAGAATCCTTAGAGAAGGACTCGGATAGAGCATCAAAATAATCTACATAAATCATTGAAATTGACTTTCTTATTTGATAAGATAAAGTCCAATAATTGTATCTCAATCTTTTAACAACACTTGCAATGTGTTGCATATGTTTTAGAAGACTGGAAAATTTGATCTTAAGGTTTATAGTCTTCTACATGGATATTGATGCAATTGTTGCAACAATCTCTGTTGGATTGATAGACTTGTTAATTTCAGTTGGAGAGTCCTTAGTCTTAGAGAATGTCTCTATGACCTAGATATAAGAATACACTCATTGTTTGTTTCTAAATGTTGGAAATAAACATGAATTCTGGAATTTATCTATCATAAAGAGTTATGATGGATATATATTTCAGATAGTAATATGATATCTAGTGGACTCTACTAAATTAGAAAATTAATGGATGGTTCATTAAGATTTCTAATACTGAAAATTGAACTTTTAAAGATCAATAGGAGGATGAAGATCATTTGACAATGATCTGGCATCAAGCCTTGGACATATGTTTATTGATGAGATTAATAGACTAGTAAGAGATGTGTAGAGGTTTATATATGTTGCGATGTACTGTTTCGTATTTCCTATTTATATTATGTATGTCTATGTAATTTACCCAAGGGTTTTCTCTCTATATAAGAGACCCGAGGGCTCTATGGAATAATACATCAGAGTATCGATTACTCCAACATGGTATCAGAGCCAAAACCCTAACCCTAGGGTTTTCTCCACCCGCCGCCCCCCTTCCCCAGCCCGCCGCCGCCGTCGCCTCTTCAGCCCTCCGCCGCCAGCCCAACCGGCAGCTCCAGCCGCCCCAGCTCTCCAGCGGGGCACCTCGCCACCCTAGCCAGGCCCCTGCCCAGCCGCCGACCCTCCCCGCCGTCCCCTGCCACGCCAGCCGTCTCTAGCCCCGCCGCCGGTACCCCCAGCTGCCGCCTCTCTCTTCCGTAGAGGCTTCCACAGCCTCTACTCGTCACCGGGGCGCCTCTCCTTCGGTCGGTCTCGGATAGATGATGGATTGAAGTGCATAGTGTCTACATATGCACTTGAATTCTCAACGGTCTTGGTAGACAACAATTTCTTGGTCTATCATCCCTAGTTGTTCTTCTCCGGCAGTATGTCAGAACAAAAGGTCGATATGCCCGCCATAGGTGCCTTTAAAGGTTCGGCACCAATCGTCAAAATGGACGGGACGAACTAAGAATTGTGGGCTATGCAGTTCCTCAGTCTAATGAAGTCATGTGGTAAGAAGCATATTCTTACCGAAGATGAACCGCCGGAGAAGACGGGAATATATGCCTCATGGGAGGCTGATGACGCGTATGCCAAAGTTTGGCTGTCAGGAACGCTCACGACGGAGATAGCAAATGATGTCCTCCATAAGCCTACCGCCAAGGCGATGTGGGATATTCTGGCCACGACGTACTCTCAGGTACCGAACGAGACAAAGATGCTACAGTTGCAGCATGATATCTTTACCACGAAGCAAAACGGGAGGCCTCTTCATTCCCTGTACACGTCTCTTCGTGGAATGTTCGAGAAACTCTATAGCACCATCCCACTCATAGTCACGCCGGAACAACAGAAGACGTTTCGCAACACCACTATGGTTGGCGTATTACTTGCTGCCCTAGACCCTGAGTACGAGGCGACCCGCTCTCAGATTCTTGCCGATGCCACCATTCCACCGATGGAAGAAGTATACAGAAGGCTCAGTCGTGTCCCTGTTCCATCGAGTACAGCGACTCCGCCTCCCTCGGCAATGGCAGTCTCCAGAGGACGAGGTAGTTCGTCCTCATTTCGTGGCAGAGGAAGTGGTGGACGTGGCCGTGGAGGTCGCGTACGGTCTACGTGCTCATTCTGTCGTCGTACTGGTCATTCGGAGGATACATGCTATTCCAAGCATGGCTTCCCTCCTTCTGCACGTGTCGCTGATCATATCCAGGGTCCACCAGCATCTACTCCAGATCACAGGTTCGAGGAGCTAGTGGCACGACTTCGTGATATCATGCCACAGTCATCGTCAGAGGGTGCTGACGCTTCTGATGTTGCGGCTTCGGCGTCTGCCAATACATCTGCTTCAGCCACTGCCTCAGGTAGTCCTTCAATCTCATATCATAACCATGATCTCACAGGTTGGATTGTTGATTCTGGAGCCACCCATCATCTTTTTCATGATAGAGATATCCTACAGTCCTATAGAGCTGTTCAGCCTGGTCGCTCTGTACTCATTGCTGATGGCACTCATTCCCCAATCGTCGGTCAGGGGGAGACGAATTTGCTGCCCTCTATGCACTTACAGAATGTTCTGCATGCACCAGAATTCTCTATGAATCTATTATCCATTAGTCAGATTACTAGAGATTTGCACTGTCGTGCTATATTTGATCCATCTTCTGTTATTTTTCAGGACATACTAACGGGCAGGGTGATTGGCTGTGGTTCTGAGCACAATGGCCTCTATCGTCTTGTACGGACCTCGTATGCTGGCGTCTCACTACATTCTCAGGGCTCCGTCTCACCATATACATGGCATCTTCGGTTTGGTCACCTGCCACTACAGAAAATGCGTCACCTCCTGCCTCAGATATCTCCGAGTTCGTCTTTTTGTTGTGAAGCGTGTCAGTTAGGGAAGCACCATCGGCTGGGTCCAGCTTCCCCAGTCGTCAGGGTCGGAGCAGTCGCTCTCCATTTGAGTTATTTCACCTAGATATTTGGGGTCCCAGTCGTGTCCCAGATCATCAGGGGCACATGTTTTATCTAGTTGTTGTTGATGATTTTTCTAGAGTGTCCTGGACTTTTCTTCTTAAAAATAAATCAGAAGCTGGAAGTGTTATTCAAAATCTTATCAATGAAGTTCAAAATGTTTTTTCGTCTACTGTTAAGTATGTGCGTACTGACAATGCATTGGAATTCTGCACTCGTTCTCTTGCTCGCTTCCTTTCTTCTAAAGGCATTATCCACCAAACCACATGTGCATACACATCTCAACAAAATGGTGTTGCCGAACGGAAGTATAGACACTTTCTTGATATTGCTCGCACATTACTTATTCAGAGTTCCGCACCATTATCCTTTTGGGGGATGCTATCCTTACAGCATGCTATCTGGTTAACCGCATGCCTACAACTGTTCTTGAAAGTCTCCTTTCTCTCTTCTCTTCCCTGACAAAGATTTGTTTACACTTACACCTCGGGTCTTTGGCACTGTTGCGTTTGTCCACCGGTTATCTCCAGGACTTGATAAGCTTTCTCCTAGGGCTATCAAGTGTGTTTTTGTGGGTTACTCCAGGACACAGAAAGGATATCGTTGTTATGACCCCATTCATGACAAGTACTATGTAAGTGCTGATGTTACTTTTTTCGAACCAGTCATGTACTTCTCTCCTGCAGGTGACAGATTGGTCTCCTCCACATCCACGGATTCTCATGTCTATGTGCCTCCACCTCCGAGTCTGAGTCAATCCTTTAATCCACCTCCACCACCACCACCACCTCCAATTGTACCATTTCCTAAGTTCTATACAAGGCAGACAAGGCCTGCTCAAACTACATGCCAACCATCCAGCACGCCTCAGGTATGTTCTGATGTTATCACTAATGATGGATTTGACAATGCACCGGTGCAGGAGCCTTTACTACAGGAGGAGGATCCGCCAGTCAACACAGTGCTAGATGATCTTGATCGGCCTATTGCTCAAAGGAAGCCGAGACGACAATGTGCTTCATACCCGCTTGCTTCTCACATCTCATTTCATCGTCTCAATGGGGATTTCCAGAAATTTGTAGCTGCAGTCTCCTCGGTTGAGATTCCACGGACCTACCAAGATGCCTTGAAGATCGATTGCTGGCGTCTAGCCATGGAAGAGGAGATGCGTGCCTTGCAGTCTAGAGGGATTTGGTCTCTTGTCCCCATTCCTCCAGGTGCCTCTGTGGTGAGTTGCAAGTGGGTGTTTACGGTGAAATATCATGCAGATGGACGTCTTGATAGATACAAGGCCAGACTGGTAGCACGTGGATTTACCCAAACGTATGGGGTAGATTATTTGGATACTTTTTCACCAGTGGCTAGACACTCCACTCTTCGCATTCTCCTATCTGTTGCGGTGGTACGTAACTGGACTATTTTTCAACTTGACGTCAAGAATGCTTTCTTGTATGGTGACCTACAGGAGGAAGTCTACATGCAGTAGCCACCGGGGTTTGCTGCTGAGGGGGAGACTCAGATGGTGTGCAGACTTCATAAGGCTATCTATGGCCTCAAACAGAGCCCCAGAGCATGGTTCCAGAAGCTTTCCCAGCTAATTGAACGACATGGGTTCAGACGATCAAATGCGGACCATTCACTGTTCATCCAGAAGACCTCTAGAGGTACAATTGTTGTCTTGATATATGTTGATGACATCTTGGTTACAGGGGATGATGCTCAGGGAATTGAGATAACCAAATCCCCGTTGGGAAGCCAGTTCATTACAAAGGATCTGGGCACGATACGATATTTTCTGGGGATAGAGTTTGCAAGAAATGCACAAGGGATGGTAATGACTCAAAGAAAATATGTCACGGACTTGCTAGTTGAAACAGGAATGACTGGATGCAGACCTTCAAGCACACCTATGGACCCAAGCATGAAGCTGTACGATGATGATACCGAAGAGGTGGACAAAAGAAGGTACAGAGAGATGGTGGGTAAGCTCTTATACATTACTATAACTCGACCGGATATTGCCTTTGCAGTAAACCGGGTGAGTCAATTTGTGGAGCAGCCTAGGCAAGTTCATATGGATGCCTTGTATATGATGCTGAGATATCTGAAGTCTTCCCCAGGCACAGGGTTGCTATTCAGGAAAGATACAGATCTGTCTATCTCAGCTTGTGCAGATGCAGATTATGCAGGATGTCCAAGGGATCGTAAATCTACTTCTGGATTTGCTATCTTCATAGGAAGCTCTTTAGTCTCTTGGAAAAGCAAGAAACAGACTGTTGTGGCGAGATCCAGTGCTGAATCTGAGTACAGAGCCATGGCACAAGCAAGTGCCGAGATGATGTGGGTTAGAGCAGTTTTAGAAGATTTGAATGTAGATGTCCCCTTGCCTATGAATCTCCAATGTGACAATCAGGCAGCATTGTTTATTGCCAATAATCCAGCTTTTCATGAGAGAACAAAGCACATTGAGGCGGATTGCCACTATACTAGAGACATGATTCAGAAGGGCTTCATTTCCACTTCTCATGTCAGTTCAGAGGACCAGACTGCTGATATATTCACCAAGCCATTGCTCAGAGGACCTTTCCAGAGATGTTCTTCCAAGCTGAGCATGATAGATATCTATGCTCCATCTTGAGGGGGAGTGTAGAGGTTTATATATGTTGCGATGTACTGTTTCGTATTTCCTATTTATATTATGTATGTCTATGTAATTTACCCAAGGGTTTTCTCTCTATATAAGAGACCCGAGGGCTCTATGGAATAATACATCAGAGTATCGATTACTCCAACAAGATGAAACTTTAGAATGTCTAAAATTTCAAAACTTACATACTTATGAATATTGTATTAAAAGTAAAATGTCCAATATACCCTTCCCTGGGAAAGGTGTAAGATATCAAGGTATTCAGGATCTCATACATTTATGCGGATCATCTATATCATAGTAAACATTATAGATATGTGATATCTATTGATAATTATGTATGATATGAAATTTCTTCTCTTCACCTAAGAAACCTTTGAAATGTTCAAAGATTTCGTAATTTTGGTTTGAAACCAAAGTTTAAAGGAAGATAAAATGAATTTGATCTAATCTAGGTAGCAAGTACCTGTTAGATAAATTCAAAGAATACCTTATGGAGATATGAATATCATTTCTATCTCAATCCTCCTAACACACCTTAACTCAATAGAGTTATAGGGAGATACAATTGGATCATATGTGACATGATCTTATCAATGATGAGTTTTAGCATAATTATCCTTTAGTTTCCAGGTATATATGTGTAGTAGAGACTACAATGTATATCATTAATAAGGTTCCATGCATATAAGCTGGAATCTAGCACTAGAGAGTGCTACTTCATTAGGAAAATAAAGGATGGTATTTGATACATACTTTATGACCTTGAGATTCTTAAAATATCTCATCTCTGAGAATGTGATTCTTAGAGATCGGGACTCTTGAGAATCAAGATGAAAAATGAAGTGTAGGAACTCATTTAATCTTGAGAAGATAATGACACTCCTGAAATCAGAAACTAAAAAGATAATAATAAAAGATGAAACACTTATTCCTCTTCAAATGAGTTTGAGGATGTATTCCATGTGTCAGTTAAGTCTGACAATGATCTGACTTCATATGATGAAGTTTCTGAAGATCATGACATGGAAAGATGGATGTTAGCAATAAAGTCTAAAGTAGACTTCATATACAAGTGTTGTATATGGACCCTCGAGGATCCACCTATATGGGTAAGACCCATAAAGGTGTAAATAGATCTTCAAGAGAAAGAAGTCAAGATTGCATTTCTCTCTGAGGATATTCACATGAAGTAGCCCTAAGGCTTCATGGTTGAGGAAAGCAAGATGTGCAGGTTAACGAAATCCATCTATGGACTTATATAAGCTTCTTGTTGCTGGAACATAAGATTTGATGAAATTATAAATGTTATGATTTCAGATAGAATCTTGATGAACCATATGAAGCTTAGTGGGAGTGCCTTTGTGTTCATTGTGCTAAATGTAGATAATATCCTAATCATTTGAAATGATATAAAGATGATAATAAGTGTTTTATAGACTGGCTATTCCATATCTTGAAATATGATTTCAAAGATACCTCTTAAATCTTAGTTCTGAAGTTGTTCAGAAGTAAAGAGAAGAGGGTATTGGGACTGTCACATTTGTAGTACATCTTGGACATATTCTATTCTTAGAAATTCCAAGAAAGGCTTTCATCCCTTAAGATATGGTACTGACCTATCTAAAGGTATAGCACCTCAAGGAGTTGAGGAAGTGAATGCTAGAACTGCTTGCACTTGTGCATCAATTACGAGAAGCTGAGTGTATGCTAGATGTATACAAAAGCCAGATATCTTCCATGTAGCGGGAATAGTAAATTGTTGCTAATCCTACTATGGAGAGAAAAGACTTGATTGCAGTAATAACAAATCTTCATAGATGACAAGATTTTTGAGATAGTGATCTCTAAGTCTTATCTTCAAAAGTTTAAGACTTTATAGATAGTGATCTAAAAGGTCTTAACTGTAGATACCTTAGGAGATAGAGATCTCCAAGAATAAGGGTATTCTGATAAGGATTATGACAATACTGGTTATGATAATTATTAAGCTATAGTGTCAAGGACACTATAACCGACTATATTGAGTATTGGTTGCATAAGATGCAACATTTGCATTGGATGCGAGCACTGTTACTCGGAGATATGCAAGTGCCGTAAAAGGACTTGGCGTAGTCTTGCGGGAACAGAGTGACTAATTAGCTTACCTAGCTATTTTCTAAATAGCCTATGATTGTCACATGAGTGCGGGTTTAAATGATTAGCCCATTAATGACTCTTTCGGCTAGTGGGAGATTGTTGGACATGCGAGTCCACGACGAGCCATTATGCAATAAATGTTATTGCACATATCATTCCCTGTTCTGAAATGAAGAATAAATAATTTGCATAATAGGTCCCTTAGTACAATTAGGGTTATGTACCATGGCCATCTTAATGATCATACAACTGTTGATTCAATAATTGAATCATAGAGGCAGGTGCTTGGATGAATATCTAAAGAGTTAGATTGAGGACTCATTAAGCACCATCAAATGATTGTTAAGAGATGATCTCCGGCCTGAGTAGGAGATGGCAATCCTTTCTCAATTAGGCTGATATCTGACCGACCTCTTGATGCAAGTCCTCTGCATAGGAATAGAGATTCGAATGTGTCAGATTAGTTAGGTCAAAGAGTTGACTTAACGAGATCGAGATAACCAAAGTCCTATACCGTATGCTGTCACGATACATGCACGCATCCTCTGACCGGAGACAGATGTGTTACTATATGTCTGAGTATGTACATTTGGCAGACCAATAGGTTGATGACGTAACTAAGGTCTATACACCGACACGCTGGTGTGCATATAAGGGTGTATGAGTAATACAATCTCTCAAAGGGATCATACAGGTTCATTTACTGAACCGGAAGGCATGAGCTCACTCATGAGATATTGGGAAGAATCAAATTCCGTGCACAGTCGTCTCGCTTTGGAAGCTTGATTGAATTTGAAGGTTTGATATATACTTTTGGAAAGTATATGATCAAGACCTAGATATGATATATGCTTTTGGAAAGTATATGATCGATAGCAACTCCCAATGATCGAATGAGAAACTTATTGATAAAATCATGAAGTAGACAATGTAATGTTGATCTAATACTTCAGCTTTATTCTGATTCTTCTAGTATGCAGGATGTACAGGTATTGGGAATACCTGAGGGTGATGTGATTATAAACGATTGTATAACTATGACGCTTTCATTCCTAGGGAGTGATGAAACGAGTCTGGATTTTAGTGACTCCTCTCAGTAGAGAAGTAATCTGATCTTGGTCCAAGTGTTGGACATTAATCTGAATGTGATTTAGATGCAATGAGAAGATTAGATTTGCGGTCTTGATTTAATCAAGCATCTATGGGAGGTCCGCGATCTGGATTTGAGATATGATCTCAATATCCAAGTCACTATACGTGGAACAATACAATTGCCCTGTCCTTATCTCCAAGTATTCGCGGAGAAAGCGCATTATCCTTGAAAGGGTTCATGATAATTTCATTGTTGATATGTGTATCCGAGCATTGAGAAAATTGATAATTAAATGTGATTTAATTATCATGAATAATATGAATTTGATTCATATTATAAGGAGAGTTATCTAAGATAATTAAATGTGATTTAATTATCAAATATGTGAATAATGTGAATGCGATTCATATTATTTGGGCACACGAGAATAGAGATCCAAGATGATTAAATGTGATTTAATTATCATGGATATGAATAATGTGGATAGCAATATCCATATTAGTCATATATATTATAAATGTGATTTATAATGTATAAGAGAGAGCTATTTGTAATTTACATTTGTTAATTAAATGTTGATGTGAATTGGATTCACATTGGACAATTAATTGAAAATGTAATTCACATTTTATTTTGGGTTGTGAATGTGATTCATAATTTTCCAATGGCAAGATTGCAATATTCACAAAATAATTATGAATTATTTTTGTAGAATAATTTACAGCAAGTGTTGTTGTAAATCTTGAAGATTTCCATAGAATAATGTAATCTCATGAGATCTCATGAGATTGCATGAGATTGCCACCAAATCCAATATTATGGAAGGAGGCAATCTTCATTCCATAATCTCCATGCTTGATCGATTTAATTTGGGATTGATTTATATTGATTTATCAATATAGATTTAATCTAAATTAAATTAATTGTTGTTGGTTTTTACCAACACAAATCTTAGCCATTAAAAGAAACACAAATCAATGAGAGCCATTGGATTTGTGTAGTTTGAGATCCATAGATCCATGGATCCCAAAATATTATAAAAGGAGAGGCACCCCATTGCTTTTCTTTAACACACAATGAGAACATAAGTCTCTCTCTCTCTCTACACGCCTACTCTCTCTTCCTCTCATGTGGCCGTCCACCATGGATGCCCTAGAGGTGTTCTCCATCGCCGCAGCGTCGTCGTTATGTTTCCCGACTATTTGCTTGTGGATCTCCCTCTCCTTTGGTGCACGTCGCTCGTGAAGAAGACATCGGATCTCGTGTGTCGAGATCAGGAGATCCGCCGCTTGGATCATCAACATGGATTGCGAGAAGTACACAATTCATCTCCACGCTCATAAGCGTCTCCTCCGTCGGATCGGACTTGAGACCGGAGATCTCTTCGTTTAAAGACTCGATCGCAACCACGCTCAAGAGGTAATCCTATTACTTGTTTGTGGTTTAGACGAAACGATCCGAGAAGTGTTCTTGGATCATGTGGTTTCGTCGTATGAAAAATTTTTAATTTCCGCTGCATAGAACAACTAGTGCGACTAGTCGTTCTTCGTCGTATTCGATACGATGCTCACGCTTCCGTGATGCGCTTGAGGATCTAACAATATCCTTCAATAATACTCTTCCCATTTCGTCTCTTCGAATTTGCCACAATCTCAGTAGCCATTGCAATGCTGTCACCAATCTGTCTCGAGGGAATGAAAGCATACTGCAAAGGGGAAATAAAGTGCTCTAAAACCCTGCTTAGACGAGTGACACGAACCTTAGCCACAACGAGATATATTGCATTAGAGAGTGTGATCGGCCTAAAATCCTCCCCCTTTTGACCACGTCTTTCTTCGGCAGTAGAAGGATAAGAGCCTTTATTCAACCTTCGAACCCATACTTCCCTCCGACAAACTCATTGACCACTTCAAATACCTCATCTCCCACCAGTTGCCAGAACTACCAGAAGAAAAAAACAGGGAATCCATCAAGTCCCGAGGCTCCGTCCGCGTTCAGATTCCAAATCGCATGCTTCACCTCTTCCATCGTGAAGCTCACCTCAAGATTGCAATCTGCTACAATCTCAGTAGCCATTGCAATGCTGTCACCAATCTGTCTCGAGGAAATGAAAGCAGACTGCAAAGGGGAAATGAAGTGCTTTAAATCCCTGCTTAGACGAGCGACACAAACCTTAGCCACAACTAGGGCTGGCTATTGAGTCACGGCTCGATGAGCCAGGCTCGGGCTCGGCTCGATAAAGGCTCGTGAGCTTGTCTCATTAGGCTATTGAGACGAGCTCGAGCCAGAATTTTGGGCTCGATAGCTTAACAAGCTGATCTCGAGCCCAGCCTCGCTCGGCTCGATAACGCAATAAGGGGCTCTATAAGGAATATATATACATATATTATTTGTATATTTATAAATAATGCAAACAAAATAAAATTGGCCCTTTGCAATTTTCCCTCCACTAACTTTGACCCTCCTACGAGTCAAGAGTCATGACCGAATTCTTAAATGTCATTCCCGCCCACACATTTGCCCCCACCCACACATTAGAAAATTAATATTTTTTTATAAGCAAATACAATTTTACAATATATATTATAATTAAGATTTTATGCACAACTTAGATAGTGGCCTACTGGTAAGGAACACAGACTTTGATAGAGCAGGTCTCGAGTTCGAATCCGCACAAAATACTTTTCCACCAAAAAATACCCATTTTCCTTAACGAGCTCGACTTGGGCTTGAGCCCAGACCTGGCTCGATAAGGAGCTCGGGCTTGATAAGAGGCTCGGCTTGAGCCTTATTGTTGGGAAAAATAAGAATTGTGTTTATTCCTTGAGCCCTAGACTCTCTTATATAGGGAGAGGTCTATGGGCAAATTACATACGGTAGACAAATGAAAAGAACAATAGATAAAAGATAAAAAAACATAAAATAAACTTCTACACTCCCCCTCAAGATGGAGCATAGATATCTATCATGCTCATCTTGGATAAACACTTCTGGAAGGAACCCCGAGGTAAAGCTTTGGTAAGAATGTCTGTCGTTTGGTCTCCTGAGCTGATATGGGTCGTAGAAATGAAGCCTTTCTGGATCATATCATGGATATAATGGCAATCCACCTCAATGTGCTTTGTCCTCCTGTGAAATGCAGGGTTGTTTGCAATGAATAATGCAGTCTGATTGTCACATTTTAGTGGCATGGTAAGAGGAACATTTATACGTAGGTCTGTCAGGACTGCGCGAACCCACATCACTTCTGCACATGCTTGGGCCATAGCTCTATACTCCGATTCATCACTAGATCTCACAACTACTGTTTGCTTCTTGCTTTTCCATGAGACAAGTGACTGCCCAACAAATATAACAAAGCCTGATGTAGACTTCCTATCCTGTGGGCACCTTGCATAGTCTGCATCTGCACATGCTGAGATAGTAATAGCGCGCTCCTTTCTAAACATCAATCCTGCACCTGGAGATGGCTTAAGATACCTTAGTATCATATGTATAACATCCATGTGAACCTGACGAGGTTGCTCCATAAACTGGCTCACTTTATTTACTGCAAATGTAATATCTGGTATGGTAATAGTAACATAAAGAAGCCTCCCTACCAGTTTCCTGTACCTTCTTCTGTCAACCTCCTTAGTGTCGTCATCATGCATCTTCATGCTTGGATCCATGGGTGTAGAAGCAGGTCGACATCCAATCATGCCTGTGTCACTTGGCAAGTCAGTGACATATTTCCTTTGAGTCATCACGCCTTGTTCATTTCTAGCAAACTCCAATCCATGGAAATATCTAAGTACTCCTAGATCCTTGGTAACGAATTCACGGCCTAATAATTCTTTTGCTCTTTTTATTCCGTGCATATCATCTTCTGTAATGAGTATATCGTCAACATACACCATAATGACAATTATACCTCTGAATGTCCTCTGTACAAAGAGAGAATGGTCTGCATTTGACCTTTTGAACCCTTACTTCTTAAACAAATCAGAGAGCCTTTGGAACCAAGCTCTCGGGCTCTGCTTTAGGCCATAGATCGCCTTATGAAGCCTACATACCTGTAAGAGAGAAAAACATGACTGACTCAAAAAACGTGACATCTGCACTGACGAAATGCCTTCGATATAACGAATCATAGCAACGATACCCCTTTTGAGTCCTGGAATATCCGACAAAAACACATTTGATAGCCCTAGAGAGAGCTTGTCAATCCCTGGAGACAACTGGTGAACGAATGCCATGGACCCAAAAACACGAGGAGTTAGAGAGAGAACAACTCCTTGTCAGGAAAGACAAGGGAGAAATGTATCTTCTCCCCCAACACAGACGGAGGCATGCGGTTAATGAGATAACATGCAGTAAGAACCGCATCGTCGCAAAACGAGTGTTGGAGCACAACTCTGGATAAGAAGCGTACGAGTGACATCAAGAAGGTGGCGGTGTTTTCTTTCCGCGAAACCATTCTGTTGGGACGTGTAGGCACAAGATGTTTGATGAAGAATGCCATGAGATGAAAGAAATTGAGATAATGCTCGAGTACAGAATTCAAGGGCATTATCCGTTCGCACAATTTTGATAGAAACAGAAAAACGTTTTGCACTTCTTTAATAAAATTCATAATAGTGTTGCCATCTTCATATTTATTCTTTAACAGAAAGACCCAAGATAAACGACTAAAATCATCCACAATAACTAAATAGAACCTGTGTCCCTGATGATCGTGAACACGACTTGGTCCCCAAATATCAATATGAAAAAACTCAAATGGAGAGCTACTGCTCCGACTCTGACAACTAGGGAAGACAGACCGATGATGCTTCCCTAACTGACAAGCTTCACAATCAAACGACGAGCAGGGCGAGATTTGAGGAAGGACTTGACGCAGTTTCTGAAACGGAAGGTGATCGAAGCGTAGATGCCATAGGTAAGGAGAGACCGATCCGGTAGAATGAGATGATGCTCCAACATAAGGTGTATGGACCAGTCGATACAACCCACCGTGCTCACGACCATGTCCAATCACGTTGCCCTTGAGAATGTCCTGAAACACAAGATATGACGGGTCAAATATCGCTCGACAATGTAGATCCTTAGTAATCTGACTAATTGACAGTAAATTCATTAAGAAATTAGGAGCATGAAGCACATTCTGCAACTGCATAGAAGGTGTTAAGGCGATCTGTCCTTGTCCTGTGATGGGAGAATGAGTCCCATCTGCTATGACGACTGTCCTTCTTGGGGAAACTTGCTTGTAGGATGTGAGTTGGTGTCTATCTCCACACAAATGATTTGTGGCACCTGAATCTACAATCCATTCTGAGGTACATGAACCCTGGTAGAAAGCAGAAGTATGAGCACTACCTGAGGAACTAGCTTCTGCATTAGCAGCAATGTCCAAGCTCCTCTCTGAAACAGGTGGAGTACTGGCTGGAGGCATGATATCACGCAGACGAGACACCAGGTCATCATATCGTGGATCCGGCATTGGTGTAGCACTATGATGTTGGATCTGTTCTGCTGCTCGGGCAAATGCTGGGAAACCATGCTTAAAGTAGCATGTCTCTTCTGTATGACCAGTCCGATGACAGTAAGTGCACTGTGATCCACGACCACGACTAACCCTGCGACATGGTCCTCGTCCACGAAAATGAGATGTATTGCCTCTTCCTCGAGAGGCTGCCATAGCAGAATAATTTGGCACTGTAGTAGGGCTTGAAATGTTGATTCGGCTCAATCGTTGAAAGGCCTCCTCCAAGGGAGGAATGGTAGCATCTGCCAGAATCTGAGAAGAAGTCGCCTCATACTGTGAGTCAAGAGAAGCTAGAAAGACTCCTACTATCGTAGCATTCCGATATGTCTTAAATTGTTTTGGAGTAGCCGTGAGAGGCATGAAACTATGAAGCCTCTCAAACATTCCCCTCAATGCAGTGTAGTAAGCATGTAGAGGTCGACCATTTTGCTTTATCGTGAAGTTGTCATGCTGGAACTGTAGGATTTTTGTCTCATTCTTGGCTTGGGAGTACGTGGAAGCAAGAATATCCCACATGGCTTTGGCAGTAGGTTGGTGCAAGACATCATTAGCAATGTCTGGAATCAGAGTACCAGACAACCAGACCTGAGCATATGCGTCATCAGCTTCCCATGAGGCATACAACCCTGTTTTCTCCTCTGGCTCATCCTCGGTAAGAATATGTTTCTTACCCATCGATTTCATTAGGCTCATGAACTGCATGGCCCATAACTCATAGTTGGATCCATCCATCTTCACAATAGGCGCAGGACCTCTGAAGGCGCCTGTAGTGGGGATTTCGATCTTGCTTTCTGCCATTTTGACTGGAGAAAACTAATGTTGTAGACAAGATAAGCTTTGGTCTACACTGACATGACTAGGTTTAGTTGCACGTGTAGATCTCTATCCAACCAAACCCATCAACCTGGAAGCGAGAGAAGAGCCTCTTAGAAAGACAACGGCCGAACCCTAGGGGCGGTGGAGCCCTAGGGACAATGGCTGTAGACCACGACCGAAGCCTAGGTCGTGGAGAAGGGGAGGCCACGCGAGAAGACGACGTGCGTGGGGTGGCGCACGACTGCACGTGAAGGCACCACACGTGAGGACGATACGCGTAGGGGCTGTACGTGTGTGGGCAACACGCGTGGGGGCAATGCGCGAGAGGCTTGAAGGTGGAGGGCTAGGTTTAAGGTTTGGTACGAGAGCTCCAGTCTAGGACCGCCGCTCTGATACTATGTTGGGAAAAATAAGAATTGTATTTATTCCTTGAGCCCTAGACTCTTTTATATAGGGAGAGGTCTATGGGCAAATTACATACAGTAGACAAACGAAAAGAACAATACATAAAAGGTACAGAAATATAAAATAAACTTCACTTATCGAGCCCGAGCCAGCTCGATAAGGGCTTGAGCTCATCGAGCCCGAGCTCGAGCCCAGCCGGGCTTATTGAGCCCGAGACCGAGCCAGGGGCTGGCTCGGCTCGTTGGGCTCGATAGCCAACCCTAGCCACAACGATATATATTGCATTAGAGAATGTGATCGGCCTTAAATCCTCCCCCCTTTCGACCACGTCTTTCTTCGGCAGTAGAAGGATAAGAGCCTTATTCAACATTCGAACCCATACTTCCCTACGACAAACTCATTAACCACTTCAAATACCTCATCTTCCACTAGTTGCCAGAATTACCGGAAGAAAAAAAGGGAATCCATAAGGTCCCGAGGCTCCATCCGCATTCAGATTCCAAATCGCATGCTTCGCCGTCTCCATCTTGAAGCTCACCTCAAGATTTCTAGCATGGGCCTAAAGAATCCAAGATACCCCTACACCAATCTGCCTCCATTACCTCGACTCCTTTCTCCGAGAGAACTCCTGAAAATGTCTGGCTATTGTTCTACCCATCTACCGATCACCCTCCACCAAAACCTCATTTACCACCATAAAGCGGAAAAAATTGCACCGTCGATGCCCTCTAGCAACTTGGTGGAAGAAGGGCATATTGGCATCCCCCTCCTTGAGCCATCTCTAGCGAGAGCGCTGCTTCCACTCAATAGCATGCTTTTGTCCTCGTCCAGAAAAACTTTTTGGGCCGCGCTCCTCTCAACCCTGTCTTCATCCCCCAACTCCTTCTCATCCTCGAGGTTATCCAATCTGAGCTTATTCGCCTCAGCTGCACTTCGACGGGCCAATCTGGACTCTCTGATCTCCTTATATTCACAAAGGTGATTGCGCAATAATGATTATTTCTTCGTAAATCGGGAAGCAGCCGAACCAGAAATATCAATAGATGACCAAAAGTTTTGAACATGATTTTTGAAAGAGACCTCTTGCAACCAAGCCTTTTCAAAATGAAAGAAGCCCCTATGAGACAAGTCGCCACCAGACTCCCAAAGCAACGGTGAACGATCAGAACTGGTATAAGGTCTAGAGAAGCAGACAGAGAGGGAAATTCTGCATAAGCTTCAGGGAGGCCTAGAACCTATCGATATGTGAGCGTAACCCCGAGCTCCTCTAATTAAATCTGGTGCATTTGCATCAATTACTTCGAGCGCAAGATCATTGTTGGAGTATTTGGTTGTGCGCCTCTTATGTTATAGAAGTGTAATTGGTAACCTCCAGGATCCATTTACCCCATCCATGTGTTTAGTCCCACATCTACCGATGGTGGGACTTGGAGTCTCTGTGGAGGCTATATAAGGAGTCCCAAACCTCTTGTATCCATTAAGAAAAAGCAATGAAGCATATGACCCTTTGAGGCCTTCTCCCTTGGTTTCATCCCGCTCCGTAGGGAGTAGGGTTCCACGTAAAAATCTTGTATTCCAAGTTTATCTTTCTGTTTTATGCTCTGTTTATCATTTTCGCTTATGCATTCCTATTTTCTAACATGGTATCAGAGCGGGTCGATTCTCGAGGACTTTCTTCATGTTCTTTATTTTTTTAAGATCCAAGATTCGATTGTCATAAGTTCTTGAAGATCATTCTTACGAAGATCATGTTATCAGTTCAAATTCATATTAAGGCTTTCAACGGAAACCCTAATTCCTAGGGTTCCATGGTTTTGTTGTCGAAACCCTAAGATCCAAGCAGAGGCTCATACCTCACGACCTTCAACCGCTTCCGCTCCAGACTCCAGGATCCATCATGTAGGCTGCCACAATGCAATGCCGCATCACCTCTCACTTGCGGATTGCATCTTTTCCAACATTCGCATGAAGAAACGCAACATGTATACTCATCCCGGTGGTTCCAGGTGGAGCCCTACCCGCACTTATCCTTTAGCGGCAGCCTTGGCAGGACTGCCAGGCATCAGGTGGTTCCTCGCGCCCCTTCAGGTGGTTCAATCCTCCGTATCATAGGGACTCCAGAGTCGGGAGGTGCCGGATTTCCTCGCTCGCTAGTTCTAGGTGGATCCATGATCAGGCCTCAGTCCTCCCGATCACGTGCCTCCTCTTTCCAGGAGGCTTCTGGCGACAACACCTCCCCAAAAGAGAATCCAAGAGGCTCCCTATATCTGAGTTTAGGGCTCCATGGCCGCATGATATGAAAAGTACGCGCAACAACCCCAATTCTCGGTCACCTGCAACATCGGCTCCAGGTGGAGCCTTCCCTACAGGTCGCGACGCACGATGGTGCACAATACCCCATTTCTTTTTGCGGCTTCCCCATCTCTAAAAGAAGCCCTAGCCTCTCCGTGCATGTACAACCGGCCCCCTTTTATTCCAGGAAGTGTTAGCGACACCGTAGATACCGCACAGGACCACATCATCCATTGTGCGCAGGACCAACGGAACCCCATCGCAGTAGGCGATGGTGATTTGTAGCGTACCGGTCTCCTCCCGATGCCGCTACTCAAGCAACAACAACGATCCTTCAAAGCGCAACCTCCAGTCCCAGGCCGCGATCTCGCGAAGCAGACGCCTCCGCCCTCTCTCGCGCAATCTCCAGACGGAGGCCCCTACGAGGCGACACCTCCTTTCGTCGTCTCCTGGCTGTGACACCTCCTCCAAGCCGATCTCGACGCTCCTCGCAGGTGGCAGCAATAAAGAAAGCCTCAAGTGGGGGCGACGTCCTTACAGCAGGGGTTCCCATCGTGGGAACCCTAAAGGACTGAGGTCTGATGGTTTTTTTTAAATTGCAGTAAAAAAGGGAGGGAGCATCTTGTTTAAAAGAGAGAGAGTTTTGAGAGAGTAGATTGGACCCTTTGGGATGTGTGTTGTTTTTAAAAAAATAGAAGAAAAGAAAAGAAAAAGGCACATACATACAAAAGGCGTACACTAAAATTGCAAAAGCCGTATATAAAAAAGGAGGTTGAACGACTTTGATTGAAGCCGAAAAAAACATGGCTTATTTTGAAAAAAAATTATCACGGCTATAAAAAATAGGAATAACAAGGAAAAAATTAGCAAGAAAAGTCCAATTTTTTTTATAAATGACGCCTTATTTGGTTTTTCTCCCGATCTATCTTGTCTTCTCCCAACTTAGTCGATGTTTTAAGTCCGACTAGTATGAGAGAAAGAGGGAGTCTTATATTGAGTCACAAGTCTATTCAGATTCTCCAGAGACAGATTTCAGACCAGCTAGTTGTTCAGACTCTTCAGTTTCGCAGATGTTTAGTCCCGACACCTAGATATCTTATGAGTCTTCAGTTCAATACGCACGAGTGTGCGATATTCGCTTTAGTGGTCGCCATCATTCTTGTTGTTGTCGACCAGAGTTTTCATGTGAGCCATAGGGACTCCAGAGTAGAGCACAATTCGCTATGCCATGTTGGCAAGGATTTTCATGTGGTTTCATAGGGGCTCCAAAGTAGAGGACCATTCTCTGAGCTAGATGGGAGAGACCCATTTCTCCAACGAGGAGACTTCTCCGGGCGCAGTTTCAGACTCGATGACCAGATTCCGAGTCCTCAATTTAACTCACACTCCAACTCGTTTGTTCTCCTCACCTGCACTACATGAGAAGCAACATCCTCGACAGCAACCGACAGTTGTGCCCGTTGAGGTGATATTGTCTATAGTGTTATGTAGCGTGAGTTGAGTTTCTTTCTGTTTGTCGAAGCTGAGCATTGCATGCTCCAGCTTGAGGGGGAGTGTTGGAGTATTTGGTTGTGCACCTCTTATGTTGTAGATGGGTAAATGGATACCTCCAGGATGTATTTATCCCATACATGTGTTTAGTCCCACATATACCAGTGGTGGGACTTGGAGTTTCTGTGGAGGCTATATAAGGTGCCCCAAACCTCCTGTATCCATCGAGAAAGAGCAATGAAGCATATGGCCCTTTGAGGCCTTCTCTTGTGGTTTCATCCCGCTCCTTAGGAAGTAGGGTTCTGTGTAAAAATCTTGTGTTCCAAGTTTATCTTTCTGTTCTATGCTCTGTTTATCATTTTCACTTATGTATTCCTATTTCCAATAACCATCAATCAATTCCGCAAAAGCCCTGGATTTTAGATCTTGGCCTCCCTGAGAGCACGGCCGATCGTGTGATCAGAGGGTGACATTGAAGTCACCACCTAGGATCCATGCCACCTCGGGAAAGGCAGAGCTAGCATCACGAATATCAATCCCAAGTTCATCTCGCAGCGAGGGCATACAAGGCCCATAAACATTGGAAACAACCAGCAACGACCGCTCCATGATGTTCTCTAACAACACAATAATCACATGTCTGGCCTTGAGCTCCAAACGGAAAGAGAATAAGGATTCCTTCCAGGCCACAATCATACCGCCCACCAATCCAATAGCCTCATGGGCACGGAACTCCGAAATCAAGGTGGCCCCAAGGGAGTTTAAGGTAACCATGGAATATGAGGAAAGCTTAGTCTACTGCAAGAGAACAATATCACATCCCCTTTCACTAAAGCGGCTGCCCATCACCTGCCTCTTCACCGGGTCACCCAGACCCCTCAAATTCCATGTTAGCACTTTCATTGGTGTACGACATTTTTACCTGAAACCTGCGCTACCCTAGCTGCAGACACGACCAGAGCCACCTCTTCAGAGACAACTGTGCCAACCATAGTCTTATGAGCATGTTTCTTCCTAAACCGACAACACTTAACTTTCTCCCTAAGCCCATCACCAAAAGGCAGAGAGCAAGAGCTAGACGAAGCAGCAGGAAGGGCAGTATTGTTACCAAGACACATGGCCAGAGAACCGGCCACACCACTCAGGTCTAATCCCCACCCGAGCCTCGACCATGTATGGCAATCCATGCTCGACCGGGAGCACACTTCCTCCCCTATCAAAACCAAGGAGGGATTCCCCTGCCCCAGACGGGTCCCCCATGCAAAGGGGAAAGTAGGAAGGTCTTCCAACAACTATATGCTCTACAGGGTCCACACTCCACAGTCGCCTCATCGACATCACCTGTACAACTAGAAGAGCACAATACCGTAGTCTTCTCCACGGCGACATTGGACAAAAGACCGGGTATGAGCGAATCTCCCGGACCCGAATTGATCGAAGCTAATCTTTCGGAATCGCCACCGAGAAACGTCGAGGAGCCATGGTTCATCACGACCCCTGCCATCGGCCCCAAGGAAGCGGCCCTTTCAGAACCGACAACCAGACCCGATTGCTCATGAACGGGTCAACAAAGATAACCCAACTAAACACCAAACCTGTAATCGGATCCGCAAGGGCAGAATCCACGGGGGAAGTCGAAACACCATCAACTCTTGGATTCGGTTGAGGGAATACCCGATCAGTAGCGCTAGGGTCCGGGTCCACCAAGCCGGGCACAACGAGCCAACGGTTCACAATCCCAGATGGCGCCTGCCTAGAATCTGAGGAAGAATGTGAAAAGCCAGGAAGGGCCTTCCCAAGAAGAAGGTGGATCGTCTTCTTTGAAAAAGGTATGCCAGCCGTGGCAGTCGCAAGTTTCGAGATTGGACGACAGCCTGGCGGCAACTCCACTAGGCTGGGGAGTTGAAACGACAATCACATTACTCGAGCAATCCCGAAGGAACGATGGTTTTCTGGAGGGGCCCATCGGGTCGGAGAACAATGGTGGAAGCTGAGGAGTCATCGCCTTGACCCAAAGCCGGAAGAACACGTTGCCCACTCTTACAGAGCAGGAGTCAAATGGTGGAGAGACCTTTCCCTCCACAAGAACTGTCACAATACACGGGTCAGACCTCAGGCAAAGGCCATCGGAAAGGACCATCCTCACCTGGACAAGCTTCCTCAGCATGACTTGTAGAGATTCCAATGAACGTGGCAAAAAAGGGACACCACGAATATGGGCCACCCAGAGAACAAACTGACTTCCTTTTATCATCAACAAATCGGGGGATCCTCCAGCAACAGCCTGCACCATCTTCAACCACCAGAAGCATCGAGGCGCGACATGCCCTTTACGCAGTAATGAGCTTCGTCCAGTGTGACTACGTCCCCCAAGAAGGACGCACCTAACAAATGAACGACTTGAGAATGAACCATCGCAAGGTCCAGAGGACCATCCACCTTGAAGCCAACCAACAAAGAATTCCTTGTGGCCGTCCATGCATTCTCAATGATCAGAGATAGCTTTTGCACCCCAGCATTCTTCGTCACTACAAACACAAACAACTAGTTGAACGTGCCCGGAAGCTTGCAACTGTCTTCGGAGACGACGACTCTGCCACCTAACGTTTGCACTAAGATCGACGATGTCCAATGGCATCGCAGGCGAAACACCTCGGAGGTTGAGAGCAAACGGGCGCCAAATGGCCACTCTCCCCGCACTGGAAGCAACGTTTGCCACGCTTGCGGTGGGAAGCCACCGACCACTCACCCTCCCCCCTCACACCTCCAGGAGAGGTGGCCCTCGAAATCACCTTCCTCCCCTCATCAGATGCTGAAAACCACGACCGCAGCATGCTCTTCACCTCCCAATGAAGGAGCCTCTGCCGGTCATTCACCTCACGACGAAGAAGCTCACTCTGGCGAGAGCGTTCACCTCCCCTAAAACTCCTACACATCTTTGTTTCCACTCACGACAAAGAGCATTTTGGCAAAGCTCACAGCGAAGAAGCTCATTCTGCTCACTACGTTTGCTACATGAATTGCTGGCCACTTACAACCTGGCAAAGCTCCTTTATCAACTGCTTTGGTCTAACGGAAGATATCTACCCCCTGGGTTTCCTCATTTCTTGTCCCTTTCTTATTGCATGGGCAATTATGCCCTTTTGAACTATTTAATAGTGTTTCAAAGATGAAACAAAGAACGAGCAAGTCAATTGTCCCCTCGTTGGATTGATAGGTAGTCTTCAAGTAAGTTTGACAGGTGAGAAAGCAATTATTGATAGAAGAAAATATGCACTGAGTGCAATAAGTTTTTATTTGGAGTGCTCTTATATATAATTTCTGAACTGTACAAACGTAGCAATGCAAATTATTTTGGATTACCTAATGGCTTCTTGCAAATTAGTTCTGGAATTTGTGTGTGTGGGGGAGGGGGATGCAATCTAATTGGGGCATGTGTGTTAAACTATGTATATACACTAGCGTTGTCACCGGTAGATAATAATGCTCCAATGGTGGAGGCCGTAAAAGTGCATAGAGATGGATGTATCTGACATATTCAGCACTACATGATGTAGGCATATAAAGATAGATCTGAAGTTTTGTCACAGTGACAATGTATCAAGGAAAGAAATCAAAATGACAGGCTTTCTATTGCATAAATCCTCAATACAAGTATTATACACATTTTTCATTATTCCTTAATAATTTTATGTACACTGATTTTACAAGTATTTTAACTAATTTCGTAGGATTTAGAGATGTGATAAATGCGAAGTATGGTGTGCATTTTATTTCAAAGAAGGATGTTTTTTTTAAATTTTAGTTCAATTATTCAAAAGAATGGAGGGACTGATTGCTATATTACTGATAAAATCAATCCAGGTGGTATGAATAGAAAGAAACTTGAAGTGTTCTTTGTGATAAGAAGATATCTTTGCATTTCAAAGGAAATAGTATATGCAGTAAGACCTGCAATGGTTAGTGTTGGGAAAAAAAAGTTGTGTTTATTCCTTGAGCTCTAGACTCTTTTATATAGGGAGAGGCCTATGGGAAAATTACATACAATAGGCAAGCAAAAGAGAAATAGATAAAAGATACAAGAACATAAAATAAACTTCTACACTCCCCCTCAAGATGGAGCATAGATATCTATCATGCTCATCTTTGATAAGCACTTCTGGAAGGGACCTCGAAGCAAAGCTTTGGCAAGAATGTCTGGCGTTTGGTCTCCTGAGCTGACATGGGTTGTAGAAATGAAATCTTTCTGGATCATATCACGAATATAATGACAATGAACCTCGATATCCTTTGTCCTCTCATGAAATGCATGGTTATTTGCAATGAATAATGTAGCCCGATTGTCGCATTTCAGCGACATGGCAAGAGGAGCATCTATATGTAGATCTGTCAGAACTGCGTGAACCCACATCACTTCTGCACATGCTTGGGCCATAACTCTATACTCCGATTCAACACTGGATCTCACAACTACTGTTTGCCTTTTACTCTTCCATGAGACAAGTGACTCCCCAACAAATATAACAAAGCTTGATGTAGACTTCCTATCCTGTGGGCACCCTGCAAAATCTTCATCTGCACATGCTGAGATATTAATAGTGCCCTCTTTCCTAAACAACAATCCTACTCCTGGAGATGACTTAAGATACCTTAGTATCATATGTATAGCATCCATATGTATCTGACGAGGTTGCTCCATGAACTGGCTCACTTTATTTACTGTAAATGAAATATCTGGTATGGTGATAGTAACATAAAGAAGCCTCCCTACCAGTTCCATGTATCTCTTCCTGTCAACCTCCTTAGTATCATCATCATGCATCTTCATGCTTGGATCCGTGGGTGTAGACGCAGGTCGACATCCAAGCATACCTGTGTTACTTAGCAAGTCAGTGACATATTTTCTCTGAGTCATCACAAGTCCTTGTTCATTTATAGCAAACTCCAATCCCAGGAAGTATCTAAGTACTCCCAGATCCTTGGTAACAAATTCATGGCCCAAGAATTCTTTTGCTCTTTTTATTCCCTGAATATCATTTCCTGTAATAAGTATGTCATCAACATACACCATAATGATAGTCATACCTCTGGATGCCCTCTGTACAAAGAGATAATGATCTGCATTCGACCTTTTGAACCTTTACTTCTCAAACAAATCTGAGAGCTTCTGGAACCAAGCTCTCGGATTCTGCTTTAGGCTATAGATTGCCTTATGAAGTCTGCATACCTGTACACACTCCCGCTCAGTAGTAAACCCAAGTGGCTGCTGCATGTAAACTTCCTCCTGAAGATGACTATATAAAAAAATATTTTTGACATCCAATTGAAACAAGGGCCAATTTTGAATCACGACAACGGATAAAAGAATCCGTAAGGTGGAATGACGGGCAACAGGAGAAAACATGTCAAGGTAATCTACCCTATACGTCTGAGTAAAAACACGAGCAACCAGTCGAGCCTTGTACCTATCAATACTGCCATCTGCATTTTGCTTCACTGTAAAAATCCATTTGAAACTCACAATAGATGCCCCAGTAGGAGCTGGGACAAGGCTCCAAGTACCTCTCGACTGAAGGGCAACCATCTCTTCCTCCATAGTCAGACGCCATCTACTATCAACTAACGCCTCCTGACGAGTCCGTGGAATGGTAGTAGCGGATAAAGCCACTGCAAACCTGCTGAAGTCTCCTATCAGACGCTCAGAGGTAACATGAGAGGCAATCGGATATGAAGCACATGACCTCTTATGCTTCCGTAACGCAATAGGTAAATCAAGTTTTGCACTAGCTGTATTCCATCTGTGTCATCCCCTACCTGCTCCTGCTGAGAAGTCCCCATCAGTCCCATCATTAGAGCTAATGTTATCAGAACAAACCTGAGGCATGCTTGAGGATTGACCATGATCATGAGCAAGGACTGGTCGTCGATTGTAGTGGTATGGTAGAGGAGGAACCAAAGACATGGAAGGTGGTAGAGGTGTTGGCGGTGGTGGAGGTGGTGGTGTAGATGGTGGAGGAATATAGATCTCATCAGTTGTGGTTGATGGCACCAACCTGTCACCTGTAGGAGAGAAAAACATGTCTGACTCAAAATGTGACATCTGCACTGACATAATATCTTCGACGTAACGGATCATAGCAACGATACCCTTTTTGAGTCCTGGAATACCCGATAAAAACACATTTGACAGCTCTATGAGAGAGCTTGTCAGTCATTGGAGACAATTGGTGAACGAATGCAACGGACCCAAGACACGAGTAAGGGAGAACAACTCCTTGTCAGGAAAGGCAAGGGAGAAAGGTATCTTCTCCCCCAACATAGACGAGAGCATGCGGTTGATGAGGTAACATGCAGTGAGAACCGCATCGCCCCAGAACGAGTGTGCAACACAACTCTGGATAAGAAGTGTATGAGCGACATCAACAAGATGGCGGTGTTTTCTCTTTGCGACACCATTCTGTTGGGACGTCTAGGCACAAGACATTTGATGAAGAATGCCATGGGACGAAAGAAATCGAGATAATATATGAGTAGATAATTCAAGGGCATTATCTGTTCACACAATTTTGACAGACACCGAAAAAAGTTCTACACTTTAATAAAATTCATAATAGTGTTGCTTGCTTCAGATTTATTCTTTAATAAGAAGACCCAAGACAAACGACTGAAATCATCTACAACACTAAGTAGAACCTCTGTCCCTTATGATCGGGAACGCGACTTGGACCCTAAATATCAATATGAAAAAATTAAAATGGAGAGCTACTGCTCCGACTCTGACGACTAGGGAAGACGGACCGATAATGCTTCCCTGACTGACAAGCTTCACAATTGAACGATGAGCGAGGTGAAATTTGAGGAAGGACTTGACACAGTTTCTGGAACAGAAGATGACCGAAGCGCAGATGCCATAGATAAGGTGAGACATGTCCAGTGGAATGAGATGATGCTCCAGCTTAAGGTGTATTAACTAGTCGATACAGCCTGCCTTGCTCATGGCCATGTCCAATCACGTTGCCTGTGAGAATGTCCTAAAACACAAGAGATGATGTGTCAAATATCGCTCAACAATGTAAATCCTTAGTAATTTGACTAATTGACAGTAAATTTATTGAGAAATTAGGAGCATGAAGCACATTCTGCAACTGCATAGAAGGTGTTAAGGCAATCTGTCCTTGTCCTGTGATGGGAGAATGAGCCCCGCCTGCTATGACAATTGTTCTTCCTGGAGAAACTTGCTTGTAGGATGTGAGTTGGTGTCTGTCTCCACACAAATGATGTGTGACACCTGAATCCACAATCCATTCTGATGTACCTGAATCCTGGTAGAAAGTAGAAGTATGAGCGCTACCTGAGGTACTAGCTTCTACAGTAGCAGTAACGTCCAAGCTGCTCCCTGAAACGGGTGAAGGAGTACTAGTTGGAGGCATGATATCTAGCAATCGAGACACAAGATCATCATATCATGGGTCTACTGCATGTGTAGTGTCCTGATGCTGAATCTGCTCCGCTGCACCGGCAGATGCTAGGAAACCATGCTTGTAGTAGCATGTATCTTTTGTATGACCAGTCCGATGACAGTAAGTACACTGGGATCCACTACCACGACCACTCCTACCATGTGGTCTTCATCCACAAAACTGAGATGAATTGCCTCTTCCGCAAGAGGCTGCCATAGCAGACGAATTTGGCACATTAGCAGGGCTCGAGACATTGATTCGACTCAATCTCCGAAAAGCCTCCTCCATGGGAGAGCGTCTGCCAGAATCTAAGATGAAGCATCCTCATACTGTGAGTCAAGAGAGGCTAGAAAAACTCCTACCATCGTGGCATTCCGATGTGTCTTCAACTGTTCAGGAGTAGCTGTGAGAGGCATGAAGCTATGAAGCCTCTCAAATATTCCTCGCAATGTAGTGTAGTGAGCATGCAAAGATCAACCATTTTTGCTTTATCGTGAAGATGTCATGCTGGAGCTGTAGGATTTTTGTCTCATTCTTGGCTTGAGAATACGTGGCACCAGGATATCCCACATGGCTTTGGCAGTGGGTTGGTGCAAGACATCGTTAGCAATGTCTGGAATCAGAGTACCAGATAACCAGACCTGAGCATAAGCGTCATCGGCCTCCCATGAGGCATATGACTCTGTCTTCTCCATTGACTCGCCCTCGGTAAGAATATGTTTCTTACCCATCGACTTCATTAGGCTCATGAACTGCATGGCCCATAACTCGTAGTTGGGTCCATCCATCTTCACAATAGGCGTAAGACCTCTGAAGGCGCCTGTAGTGGGGATCTCTACCTTACTTTCTGACATTGTGACTGGAGATAACCAGGGTTGTAGACAAGATAAACTTTGGCTTACACTGATATGACAAGGTTTGGTTGCATGTGTAGACTTTACACAACCAAACCCATCAACCTAGAAGCGCAAGCGAGAGACCCCTTAGGTAGACAATGACCTAACCCTAGGGGCAGTGGAACCCCAAGGACGGAGGCAGCAACACAGAGACCTAGGGTGACGTGTGGGGTGGCCGAACCCTAGGGCCAAAGAGTGCAACCGAAGGGGCGACGCCGAGGGGTGCGCAACCGAAGGGGCGGCGCGCGTGCAGGGCTTGAAGGTGGAGGGCTAGGTTTAGGGTTCGGTACGAGAGCTCCGATTTAGGACCGCCGTTTAGATACCATGTTGGGAAAATTAAGAGTTGTGTTTATTCCTTAAGCCCTAGACTCTCTTATATAGGGAGAAGCCTATAGGCAAATTACATACGGTAGACTAGCAAAAGAGAAATACATAAAAGATACAAGAGAATAAAATAAATTTCTACACTTACTAATAGTGTATGTTACTATGTTGGACAATTATGTATATACATGCAAAGAATATATGAAGCTGAGATGATTATGTTCAGGTGGTTGTATGACTGCATAAAAAAGACTAGATTTTTAACGAGTATCGGAGAAAATATTGGTGAATCACCACAACAACAACAAAGCCTTTTCCCACAATTAAGTAGGGTTGGCTACATGGATTCTTCACCTCCATTCAGATCTATCATGGATCAATCCCGAACGTATATCCACAAAACTAAGATCCCTTCGTATAGTCTCTTTCCAATACTTCATGGGCCGTCCTCACCCTCTCTTAGCCGGCTCAACATCCCAACACTCACATCTCCTAACTGGTGCATCAGCTGATCTTCTTTGCAAATGACCACACCATCTTAAGCAGTTTTCTCGCATCTTATCCTCGATCGGAGCGACACAAACTTTCTTTCTGATTGCATCATTCCGAATCCGATCTTTACGTGTGTGTCCGCACATCTACCTTAGCATTTTCATTTCTGCTACAACCATTCTCTGCACATGTTTATGGTTCACAGGCCAACATTCAGATCCATAGAGCATAACAGGTCTCATAGCTGCTTTGTAAAATTTTCCTTTAATTTTTAAAGGAATTTTCTTATCATAGAGGACTGCAGAGGCTTCTCTCCACTTTAGCTAGCCTGCATTTATTCTATTAGTAACATCTCCATCAATTTCCCCATCATGTTGCAAAATAGATCTCAGATATCTAAAAGATTCTCTCTTCTGAATGTTATCGTTACCAATCTTCACCTCGATTCCTACACCACTGTTTCCATTAAAGGTGCACTCCATATATTCTGTCTTAGCCCTACTTATACGAAATCCTTTAGTCTCCAACTAATGTTTCCAGACCTCAAGTTTCTCATTTACTCCACCTCTAGTCTCGTCACTCAACACAATATCATCAACAAATAACATACACCAAGGTAACTCATCTTGAATGCGACTTGTCAACTTGTCCATATTCAAAGTAAAAAGAAATGGACTCAAAGCTGAACCTTGCTGTAAACCAATGTTGATGTTAAAATAGCCAGTCTTCCCAGACAAAGCTGAATGGTGCATCACCGATTATAAATAAAATGAGAGGGCTAAGGTGGTTTGAATATATGCAAAGAAGGGCTTTTATTACTCCAGTCCGAAGGTGTGTGAACTTGGAAGAAGAGCCTTGCTAGAGGGGGTTGGGGGAGACCTCAGAATTACTGGAAGGAGACCATTAGAAGGATATGCTTTGTTGGATTAAGCCAACATATGACCTGAAGTTGATGTGTTTGGGAGCAAAGAATCCATGTAGTCAACCCGACTAAAAGGGGAAAGGCTTGGTTATTGTTGTATCAGGTTTAAGATTGACAATAATTTAGGGATGCCATTATCAGCAAATTATATTATCTCTCTTTACCTTGTTCTATCTCATTGTAATTTTCAGTTCTCTGGACTTTCTCGCATGTCATCAAGTCACTTTTACATATGCCAGAGTGATACTTGTTCTTTGCATCTGAAGATGCCTTTTTGACAAATTTTATTAGCTTTAAAAGGATTCCTGAATCAAAATGTAGCATTTTTTCTTATGATTTTATGTGGGTTCTTTATGTCAAATTTCATTCTAATTATGTGGAAAACTATACTTTTATATATTAAAATCGAAGTTCTGTACACCTTTTTATAGGGACAGGCTAGGGGTAGGATGACTACAAATGAATGCAAAAATACGCAAGTGCTCCTAAACAGTGGAGATCAACTTAAATTTTAGTACTCACCTTTAAGATGAAACATAGATGTCCTTCATATGTAACTTGGAATAAAGCACTTAAACTAAGCTCTTGAGAGTACCTTGGTGAACACGTATGCTATTTGATTTGTAGAAGACCTCTCCGGGTGAGGCTTTTAGTAAAGTGGCAATCGACCTCTCATGTTTAGTGCTCTTAGTGAAACACAAAAATTGTTCACTATATGCATAACATTTGTGTTTTCATGCCTTACTTTCATCATCTACCAACTGATATGTGAAAATTTATAAGGACTACTTGGACAACTACATCTTTACGACGACTTGGACCATCTTCACGTATTCTCTCTGTACATGAGCGAGAGATTACTGTTTGTTTCTTTCTCCTCCATGTGATCGGATCGGGTTGCCCCTTGGGTATGTATGAAAATAAAACAATAGACTTCCGATCCACTAAGCATCTAATGTAAATGGCATTGCAACACAAATTAGCATATGAAGAACTTGCAAAAAGAGAGTCCCTTCCTCGAGGCTGCCTTATTGTACCTAATTCCTCGAGGCTGCCTTATTGTACCTAATGCCAACACAGTAGAATTTCAATGCAATCATGTCGATTTGCTAATGAACTAATTAAGCTTTCCCACTATTATGGATATATGAGGTATGTTGATATAATCCCTCATTGAACTGCTTGTCCTTATTTAGCCGAACCTTGGGATGCATAAGAATTCGAGCCAATTTGTCATGTAACATACTAGCCTTCTTTAGTAAATTAACTGCATACTTCCTTTGGGAAAAAGTAAGTCCTCTCCTACTGTGGTCTACCTTTAACAGGAGGGGGTTCTTAAATGACCATAGATCATTGATCTGCTGCTTATTATCACCTATCATGATGATGCCATTCAAATACAACATGTTGAATATGCCTCACTCAATATATTTGATAAAGAGAGAGTTATGGTGATGATTTTATAAAGCCCCTGCTCACCAACACCCTATACAACTTCTAAACTAGGTTTTGGAACTCTACTTAAGGACACATGGTCTACTTTAGCCAAAAAACCTTATGACACGTCTTATCAAGCTTGAAACTTGGGGTTGTATATAGGCCACCTCATGTAGTCTGTAGATCTCCACATAGAAAATATTTTTTCCATCTAACTGATGTAATGACTAGTCACTGTGTACCATCATGGAAAGGAGACCCTTAGAGTTTAACAAGTGAGTCACCGGAGACTAATTTTTTTTGAGGTCAAAAAAAGGGAACACACTAAGGTGTCCACCCCAGAGATACTAAATCAAAAGATTGTAATAACTTACAGTGGCCAAGTCAAGTACATACTTAGCATTTTTTTCAAAAAAAGTATAGACTTAGCATGAAAAGTTACATTTTCCACATAAAAATACTCCTAGGCAAAAAATTACTCCATTCCTAGATAACCAGATAACCCAAACAATTCCTAGTGGGTATAAAAGTTCCATTTTAGGGTTGTTGCTTATTCACAAAAGAGAATCTGCCAGAAGTCCACAAGGTTATTAAAAATTAACCATGTAAGTCCAGCTTCTTGCCATACACTGGATGTCTTTTCACAAGTGAAAAAGAGTTGATCAATCGTCTCCACCACATTATCACAGAGCGAACAAAACTGAGTTGCTCGAAAAGTCTAAAGCAATGATCATGGATCATGATTTTCCCTCTTTGCAGGAGCGATAAAAACACTAATGCAACTCGGAATTCTTAGGCCCCAAATGAAAATGCAGTCCCGATCCAATCGATCCGAAGGAGGAGCCGTATGTTTGTCTACGATACACACCTTTTATAGAGAAATATCCACCTGTTCACGTCCAATGATCCCTTTCGTCTTGTGGACCAGAAAATGGACTCAGAGACTCAAGGAGCATAAGAAAATCCTTTAAGCATCGGTCAGAGAAGTCTGCAGTAAAGGAAGGCATCAAATTACCATTACCCCAACAATCTGCCACCCTCGTTTCCCGATTAGCAGCTAACACAAAACACCATGGATTAGGGATGTCAATCTGAGTATACCCATTGGGTACCTGACCCAAACCTGTCCCATTTAAAGACCCGAAATCCACTACATTTACTTTTGAATGTGTTTGAATTTTAAATTTACTACCCATGCAGGTATGGGTATGGGTTTGTGATTTGCCTTATGTGTACCTGAACTTGCCCCAAACTCGAATAAAAAATTAATATATGCGCGTGTTGTATTTTAGTCAAAGACATCAAATCCATTTCATATCAAATAGGTATCGATCTACATATATAAAATCCTTCTCAATTTTCTTCTCTCCATCATATTCAGGTGCCTTTTTGTATATTCCCTACACGTTGCACATCTTTGTTTACCATCATATAACATGATCTCCCTATGTTTATTTTATGTGTGAATCTTATGTACATTTATAAAATAGCTTAAGATTTTACTATGTCAAATATGTGGGTATCCATTGGGTACATGGGTATCCGCTAGGTATGTGGGAACCTGCTAGAAATTACCTGTTTAATAAATGGACGAGTATGTTGGACATGCGAGCCCACGACGAGCCATTATGCAATAATTGTTATTGCAAATATCATTCCCTGATCTGAAATGAAGAATAACTAATTTGCATAATAGATCCCTTAGTACAATTAGGGTTATGTACCATGGCCATCTTAGTAATCATACAACTGTTTATTCATAATTGAATCATAAAGGCTGGTGCTTGGATGAATATCTAAGGAGCTAGATTGAGGAATCATCAAGTACTGTCAAATGATTATTAAGAGAGGATCTCCAGCCTGAAAAGAGATGTCAATCTTTTTTCTAAGGGCCTGTTTGGTAGCAGGGTTGGGCAGGGTTGGCTCAACCCTGGTTACTATTCACAAGGGTACTTCCTCCTCACAGATTACTATTCACCCATCCCAACCCAACCTAACCCAACCCTGCCCAACCCTGCAACCAAACAGGCCCTAAAGGCTGATATCTGATTGATCTGTTGATGCATGTCTTCTTCATAGGAATAGAGATTCGGAGGTGTCAGATTAGTTAGGTCAAAGAGTTGACTTAACGAGATCGAGATAACCATAGTCCTATGTCGTATGCTGTCACGATATAGGCACGCATTCTCTGATCAGAGACACATGTGTTACTATATGTCTGAATATTTACATTTGGCAGACCAATATGTTGATGACCTAACCAAGGTCTATACACCGGCGCGCTGGTGTGCATACAAGGGCATATGAGTAATACGATCTCTTAAAAGGATCATACATGTTCATTTACTGAACCGGAAGATATGAGCTCACTCATGAGATATTGGGAAGAATCAAATTACGTGCACGGTCTTCTCGCTTTGGAAGCTTGACTGAATTTGTAGGCTTGATATATACTTTTGGAAAGTATATGATCAAGACCTAGGTATGATATATGCTTTTGAAAAGTATATGATCGATACCGACTCCCAATGATCGAATGAGAAACTTACTGATAAAACCCTGAAGTAGACAATGAAAAGAGATCTAATACTTCGGGTTTATTCTGCGTCTTCCATTATGCAGGATGTATAGGTATTGGGAATACCTGAGGGTGGTGTGATCATAAACGATTGTCTAACCATGACGCTTCCATTCCTACGGAGTGATAAACATGTCTGGATTTTAGTGACTCCTCTCAGTAGAGAAATGATCTGATCTTGGTCCAATTGTTGGACATTGATCTGAATGTGCTTCAGATGCAATGAGAAGATTAGATTTGCGGTCTTGATTTAATTTAGCATCTATGAGAGGCGCGAGATCTGGATTTGGGATGCGATCTCAATATCCAAGTTACTATACATGAAACAATACAATCATCATGTCCTTATCTCCAAGTATCTATGGAGAAAGCGCATTATCCTTGAAAGAGTTCAGAATAATTTCATTGTTGATGTATGTATACAAGCATTGATAAAATTGATAATCAAATGTGATTTAATTATCATGAATAATATGAATTTGATTCATATTGTAAGGAGAGTTATCTTAGATAATTAAATGTGATTTAATTATCAAAGATACGAATAATGTGAAAATGATTCATATTATTTGGGCACATGAGAATAGAGATCCAAGATGATCAAATGTGATTTAATTATTGTTGGAAAAGAAAAGAGCCCAACCATGTGTTTAGTACCACATGGGGGAGCGGTCACTATTGGATCTGTTCGTGGGGCTATATAAGGAGCCCCACACCCCCTGTACTCATTGAGAACTTCAATAGAAGAAATGCCCAATTCAGGGGCTTCTCCCGTAGTTTCATCCCGCTCCTTCTGGAGTAGGGTTCCATGTTAAATCCCGATGTTTATTCTTGTTTTATCTTTTCTCTGATATTCGCTTCCGCATGTTTATTTCTCTACATGGTATCAGAGCGGGTTCGATTCTCGAGGAGCTGTGTTGGAAGGTTTTTTTTTGTATTCCAGATTCGAGAGTTTTTTTGGGGGTTTTCTGGAAACCTAACGTTCCTGTAACTCAGTAAGAGATTTAAGATTTTTTTTTCCGTGAAGATCTGTTCTCTGTTCCTTCACGCATATCAATCAGGCGCGACTCCAGAAGCCGCAGAGGCGCATCCCATCGAAAAAAAAGGAGTCACGCGCGATTCTCCGGTCACTGCAACCGAAGTCGACCCCGCCACATCTTCTTCACGACGCAGCCCCGACTCCCCGCGCGTGCCCTAGCCCTCTATTGGCGGCGGCGGCGCTTTTCCACAATCTCCTCTCGCGCCGCTGCGCAAGAACTTGTCCAGGCGGACCTCAGCTCCTCCCTGCGCAGCTGCATCTCACTAGCGGCGCACCGCTGTTCCCCTCCAGAAATCCGAGAAGGGTTCCCTCTCCATGGAGGCGGCGACGGAATATCCCGCCGTAGCTCCTCCCATCCCGCATCCCCTCTGGCGGTGCCTCTATCGTGCGCTGGCGGCGCGATGCCGTGCCCAGGCGAAGCCTTTCTTCAGATCGCCCTTCCTCTGTGCAGGATTTGTGCGCCTCCAGTGGGGGGGGGAGGGCATTTGGCGATAAGAGAAAGGGGTTTCTGCGAGAAACCCTAAATAAAAGAGCCTCGATTATTCTGTTGGGCTCAAATTGAACCCTAATTATTAAAAAAAATATAAGGGAGGAGGAAGTGCAGGGAGGCCCAGAAAAGAAGAGTGTTTAAAAAAGGTGAGACCCAAAGGAGCATGCTGCGCCTTGTTAAAAAAAGATAAGAAGGAGATGGCAGCCGTACAAAAAAAAGAGAAAGGTTGTGAAAAAAATCCTCTGTTATTGTAAAGGCTCAAATGAGCTGTGCTTTATTCAAAAAGAGAGAGGTGTGAGTCCCAGTTGAAAAAAAAGAAAAAAAAAGAGAGGAATTTAAAAAAAAAGGGAAAGAAGTTTGTTAAAAAAGAAGAAGAAGAAGAAGAAGAAGAAGGAGGTGCGTACATGAGAAAAGCCGTACGAAAAATTGTAAAAGGAGAAGATGAAGAAAAGACGCGTACAAGAAAAAGCCATACGTATAAAAAAATGTGATTCATGTTTGCTTCTCCCAACTTGTCTTTATTTTTCATTTTTCGCACAAGTTTGGGAGAAAGGGGGAGAAAGGGGGAGTAAAGCCATATGCATCCTACATCGTTGATTGACAGACCAAACACTCCGGATTTCACAGAATATCAAGCCATCTTCACTGTGCATCGGTCCTCGTCGTGGTGTCTCTATCCTCGACATCGACTCCGCACTGGTTTTGTTTACTTCAAGGCACGACGGAGACAAAGTCCGGTGACCCGCAGGCACGACTGAGACGGAGATCCAGTGACCATGCAGGCATGACAGAGACAGTCCAGTGACCTTACAGGCACGACATAGATACGTTCCGGTGACCTGATATACCCGTCAGCAAGCGGGTTTGTCTACCTGTTGCGGATACATACGTTTATTGTGGTGATTTCAAGTGAAGATGTAATGATATATATTTTTCTTTATTATTGCAAGTTGCAACTGTCCCAGCTACCAACTTGAGGGGGAGTGTTGGAAAAGAAAAGAGCCCAACCATGTGTTTAGTACCACATGGGGGAGCGGTCACTATTGGGTCTGTTCGTGGGGCTATATAAGGAGCCCCACACCCCCTGTACTCATTGAGAACTTCAATAGAAGAAATGCCCAATTCAGGGGCTTCTCCCGTGGTTTCATCCCGCTCCTTCTGGAGTAGGGTTCCATGTTAAATCCTGATGTTTATTCTTGTTTTATCTTTTCTCTGATATTCGCTTCCGCATGTTTATTTCTTTACAATTATCATGGATAAGAATAATGTGGATAGCACTATCCACATTAATCATATATATTGTAAATGCGATTTATAATATATAAGAGAGAACTATTGTAATTTACATTTGTTAATTAAATGTTTATGTGAATTGATTTCACATTGGGCAAATAATTGAAAATGTAATTCACATTTTATTTTGGATTCTGAATGCGATTAACAAGTTTCCAATGGCATGATTGCAATGTTCACAAAATAATTTGGAATTTTTTTGGTGAACAATTTTGCAACAAAAGTTTTTGCATATTTGGAATATTATGTGAGATATAAGATCTAGATATAATTGGAATGAAAGAGCATCCATTCCATACATAGAGTGGACGGCCAACTTGGGCTCTCCAAGTTGGTGGCTGTCCACCCTATGCATGGAAGGAGGCTTGTTTTTTCTTCCAATTTATTCCATGTTTATTGCTTTGATTTGTATTGAAATATATTGATTTGTTTTTGAATATATTTAGTTTATTTCAAAGACAACAAATTATAGTTGTGTTTAGCAACAAGACCATAACCATTAAAAAGAAACACAAATCAATGGGAGCCACTGGATTTGTGTTGTCCATGGATTGAGATCCATGGGTCTCAAAATATTATAAAAGGAGAAGCACCCCCTTTGCTCTTCTTTACACACACAATACAAATTGGAGACAACAACTCTCTCTCTCTCTCTCTTGCTCCCTCATTCTCTACACACCATCTCTCTTCCTCTCTCTTGTAGCCGTCCACTATGGAGCCCTAGAGGGAGTCGCTTTCGCCGCAGCGTCGTCATTATGCTGTCGGACTATTTACTCGTGGATCTCTGTTTCTTTCAGTGCGCCTCGCTTGTGAAGAAGACATCGGATCTCTTGTGACGAGATTAGGAGATTCATCGCTTGGATCATCAACATATATTGCAAGAAGCACACGTTTCATCAATGCGCTCGCAAGCGTCTCCTCTATCGGATCGGACTTGAGACAGGAGGTCTCTTCGTTGGTATACTCGATCGCAACCACGCTTCAAGAGGTAACCATAATACTTGTTTGTGGTTTAGGTGAAACGATATGAGAAGCGTTCTTCGATCATGTGGTTTCATCGCATGATTTTTTTTAATTTTCGCTGCCTCGAGCCACTAGTGCGACTAGTCGCTCCCGATCGCATATGATGTGATCCTCACGCTTCCGTGATGCGCTTAAGGATCTTAGCATATCCTTCAGGGTATGTGCGGTGATTTTATAAATGGTACATGTTTGGGAATATTGATACTCGCCGTAAGCCCAACTCATTGACATCCCTACAATGGACCTCCATTCATCTAGTCGTCAGTCTAAAAAGCAAAAGACTGACCATTTCCAAGAACCGGTCGAAACATGACAGGAAGCTGGGGTAAAAGGGAGCTTACACCCTTCAAGAATGCCAAAGAGTGGAAAGATGTCTGGTTTGGCAACATTTGTGCATGAATACTATAGATCTGACAGATGAGAATACAACATAATTCTTCACTTCAACCCCAGACCTTGGTGACCTACTTGAGACAAAGCGTTTTGTTCATAGACTCAAGTCTTGCCACACCAAGACCACCATCAACTTTAGGAAGCAATAGCATTACATGAGAGGTCAAGAACAACGGAATGGTGGATTGATGTGTCTGGAAAGGGAAAAGGAGGGACTAGATTGACGGGGAAGAGACAAGCTCAGTGAGTGCTAGTGAGATAGAGAAGAGGGTGACGTTAAGAGCTCTTCTTTTCCGGCTTGACGTCAAGGAGCTCAGCTTTCCCAGTTGGCCAATTGTATACCCAAACCATCTCGATCAGAGCCACACCAAAAAAAATCTTCTCATGATTACTTTAAATCGATGACAGATGTCGAGCGATAGTAGCAAGATGACATAAAAAGCACATGAATTGCTGCAATGACAGACTTAACCAGCACCAATCCACAGAGATAATATATTTGAAGAAGCTCTCCCCATTTATGTGGACGAATCCTCTGTTAGTCAATCATTTTCTTTTAAAAAAATGATGGGATGAGCCTCCATTAGAGACTCATCCAAAAAATATATTCAAAGAAAGCTTTGGCATTCTCCATTACATTCTCACTGTAAAATCTCTCCACCTTGAAAATATTATTGTTCCGAGCCAACCAGATGGTCCATACATGAGCACACATCCTCTCCCTGCCCTCAGCGGAACCTTCCCAATTTCTGCTTATCGAATTCCAGAATGAGTCCACATTAGTCCATTGGATCCCGCGTATCACAACGGTTTTCCAGGTCCCTCTTGAGCCAACGCACCTAAAGAAAATGTGGTTAATGTCTTCGACCGCTTGTCTGCATCTCTGGCATAGCCTGTTACATACCAAAAAAATCATGGCCCTCCTAGCCACACTCATTATTCACCCCCTTCTCATTAACCATAAGAACACCTTAATCCTCAAAGGGATTTTTCCATCCCCACAACCTTGCACAATCTCGAGACACCTCATCAAGCGTCGGTGTAGCATGGCCAGAGATAACTTCATAAGATTTCTTAACATTGAATACCCCATTTCTCCAGCACCATGAATCCGTAACCTTGGAAGGTTCCTTCACCCCTCCCAGTCTTCTTAACAAACACAAAAACTCTTCCACTCTCTGGTCTGATAATTCATCCACAAAAGTAGGTGTCCATGATCCCCTAGCCCATACATCAGCAACACTAGCATCTTTATCCAAAGCCAGATTGAACAATCCTAAAAACTCATCGTACAAGATGCCTTCCTTCGTCCAATCATCCTCCCATAACGTGAACCAACTTCCATCTCACAGAATTGGTCGGAGCTAGGCAATCAAATCAAGAAGAACCGAGTAAATATCCCTCCATAACATGGTCAAAGCGGCCACAACATCCACATGAGCATGGAAGATGGGAAAGATCGCATAAATGGGTTTCACTACCCTAGCGAGCAAGTCGCTCTCATCTCCCCATATACTCATTATCCACTTCGAGAGCATCGCATTGTTCATATCTTCAAGTCATAAACCCCCTTCTTAAAAAAGATCATAACTCCCCTAGTCCACCCTCCTTGATGGATTGCATCACCACCTCCCAGTCAACCATCGCAAGCCCCTTGTCATCTCCACATGATGACCACAAGAATCTTTGTATTAGTGATTACACCCTTTTACGTACGCCTACTGGTAGCACACACGCAGAGAGAAAGAAGACAAACATCATCGAAAGCACTGCCTTCACCAAAACCAATTTCCCTTCCCTTGACAAGTGATGAATCTGTGATTCAATCTCACTCTATTTAGCTGAAAATAGAGCTTCGTCCCAGGAATTTAAGATCATTTACATGCCAACTTCTTAAAATTAACTTTCATGTACTCAATTAATTTGCATAAGTTAACATTCATGTTTGCATTCATAATCATCTTCATATTTTCACCTAACTTCATGCATTTTTAATTAATTCATGCTAACTCCAATTGACATAAAACCAATTTCATTATTCACATATCACTAACTTGAATACATGAAAAATCCTAAAAAATGCTAACTCGTAAAAATGCAAAATAATCTCAAATCCTAATTTCAAGATAGATAGACAGATGAAACCACTGATATCTCTCTCATATAGTGTCCAGCTGAACTCTACTCACTCTTGAATTAATGTACGTTCAAATTTCTACAAATCAAGACCAATTTCAAAAGAGTCCGAGTCCATTTGTGAAAATTGGATTTTGGGACCTAACTGCGCATTATACATATTTACTGATTTTGACCTATCATTTCATGTGCATATTTCATTTGTTTCAATTTTTTTCATTTCTTTAATTTATTTATTGTTTTAATGAATTACATAAAAATCAAAATCCAAAAAATCAGAAAAATAAAAATGACATGTTTTGATCTGAGCTTATTCACCTAATCCACTTGTACATAATCAATCTCCCTAATTTTTCTGACCTATTTGAAAGCCATAAAAATTCCAAAAAAATCACATTTCAGTCCATTGCACTATTTCATAACATGTTTGATTTTTGCATATATTTATTTATCTATAGAACATCAAATAAACATTACAAAGCTAAAAAATGATATTTTATATGCATAAAATATCACAAAAAAAATCACATCTTGCATTCTGCATTTCATTTGTAGTTGAGTCATCCATGAACATTATAGATCACATTAAGATGAACATTTTTTATGTTGGGCATTTTTGCATCTAAGGTCAATTGGTATTTTATTTAAATTTATCTTTGCATTTCTCAGCACTGGTCAACACCTGGTTAATGCGCCACGTGGCGCGCAACCACTGGGCCACCTAGCCCTTGTCGCCCCCACTTGGCTTCTGGTTTCTCCCTCCTTGCGTGCTTAGCACATGTTTTTCCTACTTCCCCCTATCACGTGCCTTGCATGTGACTCTTCACTGACGTCTTCCTCTCACACATGCAAGGCATGTGCCACTGGCCTCCTCCTCACGTGCCCTGCATGTGAGGGTCGCCTCCCAGCTTCCGCTCGACTCCGTCGTATCGACTCAATGCCACCTTGCGTAGGCCATCGCCTGACCACTATGCTCCTCCGCCCCTATCTCATCCATCCGACTGTTAACCTCCTCCGCCATCCTCTCTAACTGATTCTATCTCCTACAACTCTGTTTACCCATAAGCCCCAACGACCGACCATTCTACCGTCAATCATCCTCGGATTAACCTTATCCTCTCCGAGCAAACACAACCACCACCGACCAACTCCGTGAACTTCACCTCAATCATCTCTCACTAATCGCCTAACACCTCTCCTCCTTCATCCTATTTAACCCCATCGTCCTCTCCGATCGAGGGCATCTGCCATATCTACATCTGCAGGAGAGAGAGCTCGAGGACAGGGTGGTGACAACACCCCACCTCTGCCGATGATAACCCTCTTCCCATGTGCGATCCTCGAGGTCCCACAAACTCGTGCTATTGCTCCACCTCGTGAGCAGCCGAGTTACGTACTTCTCCGCCGAGTACGGAGGCGATCACCGGAGATGACATCTGCAACCATCTCCAAACATCTAAGGCTAAACTACCCTTCTTCTACTGCTCCTTCTCTTTGCTTTTTTCTGTCCTTCTCCATCGTCACATTCCTTCTCAAGCCAAGCATCGATCACGAACTTTTTTCCGCAGCTGCCCGACCACCATCTCCCTCCTCGCTTCCTGTTCTATCTTCCGCATCCTTCCACCATGCAAGCTCCTTTCTTCCATCAACACCGAAGCTTCATCCATCCACCGATCTCCCTCGCTGCAACCTTTGCTCCGACAGCCCCTGGCTATGTGTCGGCCAATGTTCACCCATCGAGCAGACGAAGAAGTACGTCATTAGAGCAGCAAGAGCAAGCCGCCCCCAGGTCTCCACAGCACGACTTGAGTTCGATCAAGAATGTAAACGATCACAACCATCCAAAACGCCCAAAATTCAGCCCTCGGATCGATCTTCATCGACGAACCATATCATCTCCAAGCCTCAGTTTCGAGTGTATTGCCTTGGGCACCCTCGAAGCATCAAAAGCTGACACGTGGATGCTTGCCCCGAGCTGAAGCTTCGGGTAACCTGAAGCTGTTGAACCAGTCCTCACGTGCTTCCCGCACGTGACGACATGACATTTGCACTGCAAACACTCCGACTAGTACACTGCACACATGACCTTGGGACATTTGCGCCGCCACCCTCTAAGCTTCCAGAAATTGCAACAAGACCGCTGCCAGGGATGAATTATGAATTACCAGTTCATCCATCATATTTCTCACAATTGCAAGCATGCCCTCAGAAGGCCCAAATTGAAAGTAGTTTGTTTATTTTATTTACTATTTAATCCCTGGACTTCAATCTATCATAACGTGAGCATTTTTTATCATATTTTTATGTTCTTGGTATCGATTCGATCCTTGAATTATTACCTACCTTATTAAATACTGAGAATCTACTTTTGATATAGTCTCTGAGCATTAATAATTGGGGATCTATTTTGTTCATTTTGAGCACCTTTATTCTTGATCATCGATTCTCTATTGTTCAATAATTTGTGTTTTGTGGGGATTAACTCCATGAAATTAATCAAGGCTTAATTGAATAATTATTTGCTATTATCATTGGGGTTCATGTGTTATCTTGGCTGCTTCCTTGGTCTGCATTTATCACTTTGCATCATATTATTGCCTCATTTAAAAATCAACAAAAATATTGCATTTGCTTCTTCATTTTTACCACATAGCATAACATTATTTCCCGCATCAAATTATTTTGCAAAACTCATGCATCATATTTACTTTTCGTAATTACTTACTTCTCTTTAAATAAAAATCCATAAACGCTGAAAAAGATAAAAACACCAAAAAATATTCTTCTCTTTGAAAACGTAATTTCTTAGATTATTTAGAAATTCCCTGAGTTCAACCTTAGGACTTACCCAAGTAAAATAAATAAACTCGATCGCGTTGAGATCAATTTTCAACGATCATTTCTCCTTATCATTTCTCGATGTGATCAATTTTTGATGAATCATTGAATTTCTTGACTACAACAACTTCGACATCATCCGTTAATTTCTTAAAATTAACATAGGGATTTCTGCGCTTGTCAACAAGCATGTCGCTTTCCACTGCGCTAGCTTCTTCTCCATATGCTCAACAACATGCAACCAATCTTTCTTTTTAATCCTCCCACCTAGCAAAGGTAGGTATGCAAACTCCTCTGCACAATATCCAAAATCGTCTTGCACAAGAGCACCTCCTATCTTTGTCTTCCATCTCCCGTTCAAGCCAAAGCCTCACCTTCGACATCCTTCTCTTACGTGAGGAGAGGACTGGCTTCACCCGGGACTTGCTTATGCCATTCCCCAATGCCAGTTTCCTTTGTCTGGATGCCCTTGCTATCGCCATGCTCCTCTTCTCTTTATTCTTACCCCCATTTTGAGGTCTCACGTATTGCACCTGAGATCCCCAACCCCGACAGTCGTATCGACCCCTCTTGTGCTGCCAAAAGTTACAAAAATCGTAGTTGGTACTCGATCAACCGGGTCACTGACTAAGGATTAATCAACTGTCGAGTAGCCAATCGGATTTAGTCGGGCTTTAATCGACTTTGTTTTTTTCTAATTATTTTAAATATGTAAGTCATTTTTATACATATATATTGTTACATATTTACATAGATTTGTATAACTTTTATGCTATCATAATGGAATAGAAGAAGTAATTAAATCTAAATAAAACATTAAGTGTATTAAAATAAGTTTGCTTTTAGAAAAACAAAAAGTAAAAAAGATATGATGTCTCCAAGAAAAATTCAGTCGAGTAGTTGATCTAGTCGGAACTAGTCATTACGCGGTTGGTCACCTCACCAACTAGACTGGTCAAACCTACTAGTCGGACCAGTTGGTGGACTTTTGCAACACTAGTGCCACCAAGCTATAACACCGTGGTTGAGCAGCTAGAGTGACATCGCTCTTCTTTGATGATCCACTATATGCTCGCCACCCCTTGACCATTGACCGCAACACAACCACCTCCCTACTCGAAACTCCGTGCGCCCCTGCTTAGGGGATCTATTCGTAACCACATGGAGTGGATCGAAGCCCATCGTTGTCGGGCAATCGGGTTCGGATCCACGGATTCCATCCAGAACTAAATCCAAGTCCATATCATTCGGTTGAGGAGAGCCCACTTTTGAGTTTCTGGATCTGATCCGAACAATGGGTCCAACATATCTTTACTGCCGAAACCCATATCACTAAGGTTAGTGCCCCCTTACTCCTTTTGTCACTGCTCTCAGCTCTCCAAAAATTGTAACCACTCTGATGATTTCACCTTTCTCTCCACGAGTCGCAGGGGATCTTTCACACACAAATCTCGCATCATCACGATCGGGTCTTTTTGCACATAAATCTCGCATCGTCACAATCAGATCTTTTTGGGAATCATGCAGAAAAGGTAGAGTTGATGATGAATGGACCGCCGAAATGATTGCCGGTCACTGCACGTCCTCAGCTACCACGATTTCCCCATTGGTGACCTTGCCTCCTCCCGAGGAACATTGGCATGCTGCGGAGGCCTAGTCGACTGCCAGATCTTCCTTACCTCAATTCTTTCAGCGAGCCCGGAACTAATCCTTGATCGTCTAGCATGGAATAGCAACAACGACAGAAACCTCCTCGGGGGGAGGGGGTGGATCAACACCAACATCTCCCATACTTCACTCGGCTGCAAGGCGGTTCTTAGCACCGCCTCGGTGAAACCCATCTTCCGCAGACTATGAGTCCGCAGCACCTAACCAGAAGCCCTGACACCTCTACCAGCCATGTATGGCCTACTTCATTAGTTCTATCCTACAAACGTAGCTTCCGCCATACTACCTCTACAGGGAAGAAGACTCCCCCGTTATACAAGAATATCGATAACTTACCCGCCTCAACGCCATGCACGGAGATGTATCTAACAACCAAACTGCATCTCTATCAATTAATCTGTCACTATTCCTTGCAACATATCTATCTGGGCTGCGCTTCATTGTAAAGATCCACTTGAATCCAACCATCCTGTAATGGGGGGGGGGGTACTTCCAAGTCAATGTTCCTTGACTATGAGAACCATCATCTTTTCTTCCATTACATCCTTCCCCTGGGGTCTGTTTGGTTGCAGGGTTGGACAGGGTTGGGTTGGGCAGGGGTACCCCTGTGAATAGTAAACTGTGAGGAGGAGAACCCTGTTTGGTTGCAGGGCCAACCCGAGTTGGGCCAAGCCAACCCTGCCCAACCCTGCAACCAAACGAGCCCCTGGAGCTGGAGAAGAGTCTGAGTACGAGATGCATGGATCTAACCTATCGACACTTCCTCTATAAACTGCATGTAGTTGGCACTGAGGTTAACTGAGGTCATTGCCTTGGAGATTAAACGCAATGTGCAATTGCAAAACGTCCTCGTGAGAGAAGTCAAAAGTGTGCGATACTTGATATTATCTATCTTCTTTCTGTTGGATATGCGAGCCCATAGCGAGTTATTATGCAATAAATGCTATTGCAAATATTATTCCCTAATTTGAATGAAGAATAATTAATTTGCATACTAGGTTCCTTAGTACAATTAGGGTTATGTACCATGGCCTTCTTAATGATCATACAACTGTTGATTCAATAGTTGAATCATAAAGGCTGGTGCTTGGATGAATATCTAAGGAGTTAGATTGAGGAATCATCAATCACCATTCGAATGATTGTTAGGAGATGACCTCCAGCCTGAGTTAGAGATGACAATCTTTTCTCATTAGGATGATATATGACCGACCTCTTGATGCAGGTCCTCTACATGAGAATAGAGATTCAGAGGTGTCAGATTAGTTAGGTCAAAGATTTGACTTAACGAGATCGAGATAACCAAAGTCTTATGTCGTATACTGTCACAATACAAGCACATATCCTCTGATCAGAGACAAATGTGTTACTATATGTCTAGTTATGTATATTTTGCAGACCATTAGGTTGATGACCTAACCAAGGTCTTTACACCAACAAGCTGGTGTGCATATGAGGGCATATTAGGGAATGATGTAATATGTCAAGGTATTCAAGATCTCATACATATTGATGTATGTGGATCATTCGATGATTATTTATATGAGAGTTCTTCCTTTCACCGTAGAAAGCTTTGAAATGTTCAAATATTTCACAATTTTGATTTAGAACCAAAGTTTGAAGGAAGATAAAATGAATTTGATCTAACCTAGGTAGCAAGTATTTATTAGATGAATTCAAGGAATATCTTATGGAGATATGTCCTATCTTACTCCTTCCGATACACCTAAACGGAACCGAGTTTAGGGAGATACAATTGGATCATGTGTGACATGATTTGATTAATGATGAATGTTAGCATAATTACCTCTTAGTTTCCAGGTATATATGTAGTAGAGACTACGATATATATCCTTAATAAGATTCCATGCAAATCTAAACCCGAACATCCTCATAAGTTATAGTTTGGAACCTAGCCTTGTATTGGACACTTGAAAATTTAGGGTTGCTTGGTCCATGACCATGTCATGGATGCAAATAAGTTGGAATCTAGCACCAGAGAGTGCTACTCCATTAGGAAAATAAAAGATGGTATTGGATTCCTACTTTATAACCTTGAGATTCTTAAAAGATTTCATCTCTAAGGATATAATTCTTAGAAGATGAGACTCTTGAGAATCAAGATGAAAATGAAGTAAAGGATCTCATTGAATCTTGAGAAGGTAATGAGACTCCTGAAATCAGAAACTAAAAGGACAATTAAAGATGAAATACTCATACCTCTTCAATTAGTTAGAGGATGGATTCCATGTGCTAGAGAAATCTGACAATGATCTGACTTCATGTGATGAAGCTTCTAAGGATCATGACATAGAAAGATGAATTTTAACAATAAAGTTTAAAGTAGACTTCATATACAAATGTTGTATATGGACCTCGAGGATCCACCTATATGGGTAAGACCCGTGAAGTAGGGATGGGCATGGGCCGGGCCCTGAAGGGCCCAGGCCCAAGCCTATTTAAAAAATTCGGGCCTTGGGCCGGGCCTAGGCCCGCAAATTTTTTTTCTGTTCGGCCCAAGCCCAGGCCCGACCCAATTCCATTGGGCCGGGCCTGGGCCGGGCCAGCCCATCTGTTGGTACTAGGTCTATGGAAGAATTGGATTTACTAACAACCCATCTATTGGTGCCAGCCTAGAACAGTCCCTTTAGTGATCCACATGTTCAAATCATGGGCAACCATTTAAACCACACAGTTAAACCTGAATGAACTGAATGTCTTTTCAATGTTTGAAGAAAGGTGTAATATAGTCACAGTTTCAAGCACCTTTTTCAATCTTTTTTATTTGCCATAACTTAATATGACAGCTATGATTTCTTTTTTCCTTTCAAGTGGTGAACTATAAGTATAATAGAACACATTTGCAAGTTGTAACTACTATTTGCAATCTTTATCATTTGCCATAACTGAGTACGATTGCTCCGATTTCTTTTTCCAGTCAAATGGAGAGCAAAACAAATAATAAAATCACAGTTCCAACTAATTCTTGCCATCTTTTATCGAGTCGAAATTCTAAAAAATATACAATTCTTTACTATTAACATTGATTCACCAACTGCATGCATTCCTAAACCAACTGAAGTAAACTTTTTAATTAAGATCTTAATGTCTTTTAAAGGTTTTATGATTTTTTAAATTGTAAGAAAGAATGGACAAAATGCCATTAAAATTTGGATTTACATTATTATTATTTTTCGTAGTTTATATTTTTTATCCTTGTGTTGTTGTTGTATCGATTTTCAATTTGTTTTTACTGTTTTAACAACTTTTTAATACTATAAGTAGGTAAACAGTGGTATGTAGTACTGAAATAGAATGTAGTTTGTTTTTATCATTTTAGAAATTTAGTTTCATTAAATCTCGTTACCACTTAACAACATAGATGCATATATAAGTCCATTAATCATGATTTCGATTTAATTCGATTAAGTTAATTCATCGTCAAGTCAGATTGAGTAAAAGTTCTTGAAATCAGGGCATCCGTACCCCCACCAAAACTACGCAGAAATCCCTGTTGATATTCAAACAAACCCTTCGTTTCTTTGAAAAAATAAAAACAAATCCTATTTTTCATCACCGAATTTCACACAGAATTAACTTGCAGGTTAGTTGAGGGCTCAAATTATGCTGCAACAAACTTACATTGGTAAAAAGATAATTAAAGCTTAAATTGGAAAAAAAGCTGAACCGGAAGGTCCTAACAAACTTACAGCATAGCCCCCGTCGCTGTCGCCCAACCGCAAAAAACCGGAGGTTCCATTGACCCCAAGCCCCCTAGCGAGAAACAAGTGTGCCACTCCGCCGCACATCGCCGCCACCCGCTCATCGACCTTGCTATCCCCATCCTCCTCATCTATATCGCTCTCCCGAGGGTCTTCGGCATCTACCGGGATCGCCTCAAGGACAACGGTAGATTGCTTCGGGTGCGCCACGAGGCAATCAAGGTTTCCTTCGGACTGGACACGACGGAAGCCGACTTGGAGGCGGGGAAAAGGGGAACGATAGGCGATCGTCAACAACCGCTGAGGACGGCTAGTGGTGGTTGGGGCTCTTGATGAAAGTCGCTGTCGCGACGGAGGGTAGTCGGGAGCTCGGTAGAGGTGTGGAGGAATCCAGAGCATCATGTTTGAATCTCTCTCTCTCCCTAAATTTCAAAGAGGAAAGGTCGGAGGAGCGGCTTTTCAGTGGAGAGTGTGAGGCTGTGGTGGGAGCCGGAGGGTTATTTATATTGGGCTGGGCCTTCGGGCCGGGCAAGGGGCTACAGGCCGGGCCCTCGGATCGGGCCGGATCGGGCTGGGCCGAGCCAAGCCCGAGCCCGGCCCAAAAAAAAAATCGGGCTCAATAGTTTGGCCCAAGCCCGACCCATTATCTATTTGGGCTTGGGCCGGGTCGGGCTTTTCGGGTTGGGCTTCGGGCTGGGCCGGGCCGGCCCAGCCCAATGCCCATCCCTACCGTTAAGGAGTAAATGGTTCTTAAGAACATGATGAGAATGTACAAACCTTCAAAGCACGGATCGTATCCACAGCCCAGCCCGAAGCCCAACCCTACCGTTAAGGAGTAAATGGTTCATAAGAACATGATGAGAATGTACAAACCTTCAAAGCACGGATCGTATCCACAAGATACACATCGAAGAGAAGACATCTCTTGCGATGAGACTTGCTCTTTAGTGACCCTGCTTAAACCCTTTAGAATCTTTCTAACTATAGCTACACAACTTGACTTTGACATCTTCAAGATGGAAGTCAAGATTGCATTCCTTTATAAATACCTCTGAGAAGATATTCATATGAAGTAGTCCCATGGCTTCATGGATGAGTAAAGCAAGGTGTACAAGCTAAAGAACTCCATCTATGGACTCAAATAAACTTCTTGTAGTTGGAACATATGATTTGATGAAATTATAAATGTTATGATTTCAGATAAAATCTTGATGAACTATGTGAAGCTTAGTGGGAGTGCCATTGTGTTCGTCGTGCTAAATGTTGATGATATCCTAATCATTTCGAATCATATAAGGATAATAATAGGTGTTTTATAGACTAGCTATTCCATACCTTGAGATATGATCTCAAAGATATCTCTTAAGATCTTAGATATGAAGTTGTTCAGAAGCAAAAGAGAAGAGGGTATTGGGACCGTCACATTAGTGATACACTTTGGGCATGTTCCATTTTCCGGAAAACTCCAAGAAATGCTTCATTCCTTTAAGATATGGTACTGAACTATTTGAAGGGATAACACCTCAAAGAGTTGAGGAAGTGGATGCTAAAACTGCTTGCCCTCATGCATTAGTTAGAAACCGAGTGTATGCTGATGTATACACAAGCCAGATGTCTGCCATGCAGTGGGAGTAGTAAATTGTTACTAATCCTACTATGGAAATAAAACACTTGATTGCAACAATAACAATATCTTTAAAGAGTACAAGACTTTCGAGATAGTGATCTCTATGTCTTATCAAGGACTTAAAACTTTATAAATAGTGATCTAAAAGGTCTTAACTCCAGATATCTTAAGAGATAGAGATCTCTGGGAATAAGGTATTCTGATAAGGATAATAGAAACTATATCCTGGTTATAACAATTATTGAATCGTAGTGTCAACAACACTATAACTGCTTCAAAATTGAGTATTGGTTGCATAACATTCAACATTTGCATTATATGCGAGCACTGTTACCGGGGGATATGCGTGCCATAAAAGGACTTGGCATAGTCTATCCGGAACAGAGTGACTGATCAGCTTACCTAGCTATTTTTCTAAATGGCCTATGATTGTCACATGAGTGTGGGTTTAAAGATTAGCCCATTAATGACTCTTTGGGTTAGTGGGAGACTATTGGTTATGCGAGCCCACGACGAGCCATTATGCAATAAATGTTATTGCAAATATCATTCCTGATCTAAAATGAAGAATAATTAATTTGCATAATAAGTCCCTTAGTATAATTAGGGTTATGTACCATGGCCTTCTTAATGATCATATAACTGTTGATTCAATAATCGAATCATAGAGGATGGTGCTTGGATGGATATCTAAGGAATTAGATTGAGGACTCATCAAGCACCGTTCACATGATTGTTAGGAGATGATCTCCATCCTGAGTAGATGGCAATCCTTTCTCATTAGGCTGATATTTGACCGACCTCTTGATGCATGTCCTCAGCATGTGAATAGAGATTTAGAGGTGTCAGATTAGTAGGTCATAGAGTTGACTTAACGAGATCGAGATAACCAAAGTCTTATGCCATATACTGTCATGATATAGGCACACATCCTCTGTCCGAAGACAGATGTGTTACTATATGTCTAAATATGTACATTTAGAGCATCATTAGGTTGATGACCTAACCAAGGTCTATACATTGGCGAGCTGGTGTGCATATGAGCGCATATGAGTAATACGATCTCTCAAAGGGATCATATATGTTGATTTGTGAATCGGAAGACATGAGCTCACTCATGAGGTGTTTGGACCAATCAGATTCCATGCATGGTGTATGCTTAAGAAGCATGACAAGGATTTGAAGGTATGATATATATTTTTGGAAAGCATATGATCGATACCAGCTCCTAATGACCAAGAATGAGAAACTTGATGATGAAACCCTAAAGATGACAACGTAAAATTGATCTATATTTTTGGATTTATCATAGGTCTTCTAGTATGCAAGATGTACATGCATTAGGATTACCTAAGGGTGATGTGATCATAAATGATTGTATAACCATGATGCTTCCATTCCGAGGGAGTGATTATTTTAGTGACTTCTCTTAGTAGAGAAGTAATCTGATCTTGATCCAAGTGTTGGACATTGATCTAAATGAGATTCAGATGCAATGAGAAGATGAGATTTGCATCCTTGGTTTAAATCAAGCATCTATGAGAGGTTCATGAGATCTGGATTTGAGATGTGATCTCAATATCCAAGTCACTATACGTGGAACATACAATCGTCCTGTCTTTATCTCCAAGTATCTGCGGATAAAGCGCATTGTTCTTGAAAGGCGCCAAGAATAATTCCATTGTTGAATTATATCTGAGCATTGAGAATGGATAATTAAAAGTGATTTAATTATCGTTTATAATATGAATTTGATTCATGTTATTTAAATGCTTGAGAATGATGGTCCAATATAATTAAATGTGTTTAATTATTACGGATATGAATAATGTGGATAGCACTATCCAATTATTCATATATATTATAATTGTGATTTATAATATATTAGAGAGAGACTATTGTGATTTATATTTGTTAATTAATTATTGATGTGAATTAGATTCACATTGGATGATTAATTGAAAATATAATTTACATTTTGTTTTGGGATGTGAATGTGATTCACATTTTTCCAATGGCATGATTGCATTATTCACAAGATAATTATGAATTATTTTTGTGAAATTATTTACAACAAGTGTTGTTGTAAATCTTGGAGATATCATGAGATAATGAATTCTAATGAGATAATTAGATCTCATGAGATATTGAAGAGATAGGCCCATTCCACCTCAAGAGGGTGGACGACCACCAATCTCCATTAGGAGTAGGGTGGTCGTCCCCCCTTTTTAGGGGATAAGGTCAATCTTTTCATTATCTCCACGATTAATTAATTAATTAATTAATTTGATTTGAAATTAATTATATTGATTTATCGATATATATTAATTTAAATCAAATTAATGATTGTTGTATTTTTACAACATCATGGTCATTGAAAGAAACACAAATCAGTCTCATCAATTGATTTTGTGTTGTCTATGTATTGAGATCCATGGACTACCAAAATCCTATATAAGAAGAGGCACCCCTTGCTCTTCGAGTTACAACAACGACAACTCTCTCTCCCTCTTTCATTCTCACGCCAAGCCTTCTCCTTCTCCTTGGATGGTCGTCCACTCCTCTCATAGAGAAAAGGTCGCCTCCATCGTCGCATCGTCGTGTTGCCGCTTCGACGACTCTTGGATCTCCGTCTTATTTCGTACGTCTCACTCATGAAGAAGGCGTTCGATCTCGTGTGACGAGAGCATGAGATCTATTACTTTGATCAACGACTTGGATTGCGAGAAGCACGCGACTCATCCTCGTCCACGCAAGCGTCTCTGCCGACGAATCAAACTTGAGACAGGAGGTCTCTTTTCTTAGAGCCTCGATTACAACCACGCTACGAGAGGTATTCCTTTATTTATCATGTGGTTAGATGAAACGATCCAAGAAATGTTATTGGATCATGTGGTTTCATCGATTAGATTTTTTTAAAAATTCCGATGCACTAAGCAACTAGTGCGACTAGTCGCTCTCGATAGTATGTGATATGATCCTCACGTTTCCGTGATGCGTTTAAGGATTCTCCCTTATCCTTCACTTTCATGCTTGTGTCATTATACATAATATCAATCTGAAGATTCTCATGCTTAGGAACTTCTTCATGTGAAGATTCTGGTTGAGGTTGAGAAGAGTGGGTACGATGTCTATTATTATTGCCATCGTATATTGAAATATTAGTAACATCGCGAAGCGGAATCCATAAGACACAACTAGTGTAGAGTCTTAAGTACGCTCCAACAGATTAATTAAGGTTATGCTTGCTATAGTATAGATAAAAGGAATGGACTAGAAGTGACATGCATTGGCAAAGTGATGGATGTTGCTAGGATTAAAGCAATGGTACTCTTTTTTATCTCCTCGCATACCTATCAAAGATGCATATACGAGGTGATATGACAAAAATGTGATGATCATGGTACAAGACCTAAATATGAAGTTTTTCATCAATCATTAAATATAGAAGGCGATTGATAAGGTAAGTAGTAGAATGTACGACGTCATCCTGGTATGATGGCTAAATAAATGCTTGAATAAGAAATATCCTGGTGATATCAAGAATGTGATGATGTTTGTGTTCAATATTAGCTTTTTACTGGAAAGCTTGAGCATAAGCATAGGATTATTGATCTTTGATGATATAAGACATCGAAAATCATGCAATTGGAATAGGTAAAGATAATAAGATCTAACAATTTTTATAGTAGCACCGAACTATGTCTTTATTCATTTTTTAGCAAGCATCCAACTTATTTTCAAAAGAACCTAGAAGCATTTTCCAACATTAAATAGGGTCAGTTTACTCTATTACTCTGCCTCCAATCAGATCTAAACGAGAGAAATCATCTACCTAGAATAAATGAGAGAAATCATCTACCATGACGAAAAAGTAGTAGTGGTTCGCATGATCTAGTACCTGACTTGAACCCTTGACATCCATGTGAATGAGGTCAAAAATAGACGATGAATATAGGTGGTTCGGTGCAACGAAGCGACTCTAATGATGGTTCGGTAGCTGATATGCCTCACACTCCAAAATACTAGTACACAACAACTAAAATAGATGACATTAGAGTTTATCAACATAAGAATGATCAAGATGTTGGAGCCACAAGAAATTAGAAACAATAGATGACTATGAGACCAAGGTTCAGAAAGTCGGTATGCGGTATTCGTTCGGTCGGACAGTCTGAAGTGAGTAAGCGAATATACAGAAGTATACATGTAAGTATATGTGTATTACTGAAGAACCCGAAAATTATCGTCGCTAATTACATGAAATTAACGTTTAATATGCGTATTGTAGATAGGCAATCAGGATTAATAAAAACAACCACTTAATTAATTTGTAAAATAAAGCGAGCGATCAACTTTATATTTTACTTGGGCAAGCTCAAGGTCGAACTCATAAGGTAACTGTCTCTTTATGTTAATTAATAAGCGATCTATAATTTAGGTTTTCAAAGAGGCATTTTTTAATTTTTTATGCAATCAATAAATGTCATGCAAATTCGGACATGTTTCGGGTTAGAATGCAATTTTCGATCAAATGATATCCAAAAATCCTAAAACTTTGCAATAATACGAAGAATGTTGAAATTAATGCTTTGTATTTTTTTTGGAATTTTCTGATGCAAAATGAATTAATTATGAATTAATGATGCATGCATGGTGATTTTTTGCAAATAAATTTTAATAAATAGAAGACCAATTTTTTTCTCCGAAATAAATTATCCTAAATAAGTCTATCTGGGATGAATCCAGGAAATCTGTCGAATCCTAGAAATAATTGATTTACGACCTATTAAAAATTAATTATTCAAATAACCATTTAATTTATTGTCACCTCGATATATGTGCAAATATGATGAATTTTAGGCATTGTAAAACATACTTAAATCTACCTACGGTGAGTTTAGGTAATTTTTGGTTCAATGATTAATTCAATATTAATTCAATAGCATATAGTAGGAAAAATATGCAATCTTCTACCAAATAAATTATATTAAATAAACTATGGCTCATAAAAATTCAATCGACATCCACAGTGATAGAGCATAAAGGTTCTACAAGTTGCAATTTTTAGAATTGAAAAATGATGACAACTGGTACTCAAATAAGGGTCCTAACACAGGTCTCGATGTAAACTAAATAATGGAATAACGTGAAACAAATGTGAAGAGGACTAATATGTTACCTATGCTCTTTAGGGTATTTATGCAAATTATCTAGGCGTGCATGTGCGTCGTGTGTGACTCCACTAGGAGGGGACATCTTCGCTATTTTGTGGGAATACATGGGCTTCAACGCAATTTTTCCAGGGTGAGGTCGCAAGTGTCTTTGAACTGCGAGGATGTGGGCATTAATTCCTCGGGCTTTGAGGGGGGGGGGGGTTGCCTACAAATTTCCCAGCCTCCACGTGCCTTTCACGTACAAGGGGTGGGGCTGGCAGAGTGAAGTGGATGAAGATGCGTGCGGCTCGAGGAGGTTGAGACCGAGGGTAGCGGCGGTTGGAGGCGCGTCGTTGAAGGAGGAAGGTCGGCGAGGCTCGACCGACATGACTGAGCGATGGAGGACGACGATCGTCGGGAGATGAGGACCAAGGCGATGGAGAGCAACCCCCGGTCGACACACGACACAAGGTGGTCGGTTTCTCTGGTGATGCGAGGCGGAGGGCACGCGACAGTGGAGGCCTAGCTGGCAGCTGGAAACGTGAAGGGTTTGTCGAGGATGGCCGAGAGAAGTGGTGGCGGCAGAAAGTGAAGGGTAAACGGTGCTGCAGGCTGAGGCGGTGATGTGCGGTGGAATCAAAGGCGGCATGGCGGTGGGTGGAAGGTGGAAGTGAAGGAAGAAGGTGAGACGGATGGTGCTTCGTGCGGTGGTAGAAGGAGCTTGAGGATGGAAAGTCACGGAGGAGAATGGAAGCGATGAGGGAGAAGATGGGTACGATGCTGTGACGCATGAAGGGAGCGGAGAAGACGAGGCACATGATGATGAAGAACGACTGAACGAAGAAGAAAGAGATGATCGTAGAAGAAGAAGGGGAGGAAGAAGGGGTTCGTCGGGGCTGGAGGATCGAGGATCACTCCTTCGATTATCGCTTCAAGGAGTCGGTGTCGAACCTCCAAAGCTTAGCTTCGCTCGGAAACGAAGCAACAAGGCCATGGGCGGTCGTGGATCGCACCTTGAAAGGGTCTTTACCGGCGATCCTAGAGTGTTGTCACCACCCTACGACGCAACTCTCTCTCTTTCTCTTTGTGATTAGGTCAGATCTGGCGGATGATTCGTGATGGGGGGCGGCAAAGGAGGTTTAATGGGTTACGGTCGTGCAATTGCATGTGGGTCGGGATCAGAGGAGAGGGGGATGCATGCGGTTGTACGTGCATCGCTCGGAGGTGGTTACAGTCTACAGAGAAGAAGCGGACACGGGTGTGGCCGTCCATCGTAAGGCGCGGATGGAGGAATGGGTCAGAGAGAGAAGAGGGTGAGGGAGACAGAGGGGAGGTGCAAGCACTGTCGCGCAAGGCAGGGTGGGCGGTTACCGCACAGGGTGGAAGGGAGAATGCAATGTAGGAGGGGAGGAAGAGGAAATGCCACGTGGCAAAGAAATTAAGAAATAAAAAATAAAATACAAGTTAAATGTTAAAAATAATTATAATAATAAAAATAACTAATAAAAATAAATCTAAACTATTTTGTAATTAAAATAATAACTAAATAAAGTAAAATAGACATAAACAAATAAATAATAAGTAAAAATAAATAATAAATAAATAAAATAAATTAATAAAAATAAAATTAAATAATTAAGTAAATATAAATAAATAAATAAATAAATAAAATAATGTAGACATATGTACAAAATGCGATTTATTTTCTTTGTTTTTTTACTTCAGTTTTTATTTAGTTTTTTACACATTTTATTAAAACAATAATCAAAGAAAATAAATACAAAAAAATAAAAAAGACTTATTTTTGTACATAAAATAATAAGGTCAAATTAGTCAATATATACAATATATAATAGGGACCCAAAACCCAAGTTTCACATATGACTTCCGATTCTTTTGAATTTAGTCTTATTTTAAGGTAATTAAACTTACATAAATTCAAAAGTGCGTAGGGGTCCATAGGATACTGTATCAGAGAGATATTTACGTTCTAAGGATTTTAGTATTAAACTAGGGTTTAGGTTTTATTGAGCAATTTACAAGTTAGTATTTTTTTATATTTTTTATTTATTATTGTTAATAATGTGTACATTATAGAGTTGATTTTATTCAATTCTGAGTTAGTGAAAAAAAAATAAAAATAGGGAAATATGGTATAATACATGTGATATTTATGTGGGAATTCAGCTTATTTAATGCAAATATGCGTGCTAAAATGCAGATATTATCTACAAATACATGATTGGTAAAAATGCATGATAAATGGAGAAATGCAGCTAATTATGTAAGAAACGAAGCTATATTTTCAACTTTTAAAGTGACGAATCACAGATTCATCAACCCCTTATACTTAAACCTTGCTTTTCCCTGAGCAATGAAAATGAAATGAAGAAGTGAAATGATTTTGGGTTCCATACCAAGGTCATGAACAAAAGGTAAAATTGGAGCTCGACTTGACCTTTGGATTTTTATTTTGGCGAAACCTTATTGAGAAAAGGATTTGAGACCTAATAACCCTTAAGTTCTACAAGTCTCAATTCAGGTCGCCTCAACAATCTGGTCAGAAGAAGTCCTTGCACACAAATTTTGATGATTGTGAATCTTACTTGCAGTGTGTAAGTGAAATGCGCTCTCCACATCAGAAATGACAAAGAACAATCTTCTCTTAGTAAGGTGACCTTAATTCCTTAATCTAGCTACTTTTTCCTCGAGGAGCGGGGTATTTCCTTCTAAGTTCATGTACATGTTGTGCCCACAATCGAAGGAGGAGAAGAATAGAAGGAGAGAAGTGGAATATGGCCAGTGTAGCAACATCTTCTTGTGAAGCCGACTAGTGTAGTCAAGCCTCCACGAAGATATGCAGTCTCTCTGAAGCTGCATTGTGGTTAATATACATAACTTTATTCTCTTTTTTTATTTTTTTAATATTGGTGGAAAGAATTGTTGCATTTATCTTATTGTGCTCCTGCGGATATAGTCTTTCTTTTCGCACATGTTTTGAGGTATTAGAAAAATTGTGCCAGCAAACTATCCCTCGTTCGAAGCTTTATTTCAACCAACAACTCCCGTCTTTAGACGTCCATGCCACTAGACTAGGTTGGGATGTACTGGCCACTCAAAGCGACTGCGTATATTTCCATTCTCGTGCGTCTCTTGCCAAAGGATTCTACCCCTCACCACCTCATCAATGAAGAGCTACATGCAAGGTGCTTATCCAAGTTAGGTCATTGTCTGAAAGAATCATGCGTGCGTATGAAATATTCTACTTAGACCAATCAAGATGACATATGGACATAGTCTTCTGGATTCAAAGAATTCAGTCGCTCGACCTGAAAAGTCTCAACTCCAGTTCCTATAAGGTTCCTCTGAAATTAAGTAGATTAAGGTCAATTCAAGTCCATCCGCGACCTCTATTCATAACTCAATTCAGAACCCACTAACTTTTCGCTTTACATATGCTAGATATGCAAATGAAATGATGATGGTATGAAATGCTTATGAATGGAGTATAAGATGATTTTCTTAAATGCAAGAATGATATACACGATTAAATAAGAAGCCCTTTTTACTATTTTTTTGGAAATTTTTTTATGCATCCTATTTTACAACAATTTTACAAAAGTACTATTTAGAAGGATTTTACAAAGGTTATACATATTCTACAGAGAGTATTATACACATTATACAAATTTTATAACTTGTATACACTATACATATTATACAAGTATACGTGCATTATTTTTTTTACCAATTTTACCTATCTCATAATTATTGCATAATATATACAAATATACACAAAAGTATGAGCTATGGGTAAAGTATGTATGTAATACACACACACACCTTACTTAGCGGGTGCTCAGAGCACAAGGAGTGAGGAAAAGACAATTCATGCTAAGCACAGGAGAGTGACAAGAATGAAAAATATAGAAGCCGACCTGTCCCCCTATACTTAGGCTCTGGTCAGTCTAAGTGTAGAAGAAGAGCAAAAGTGGAGCAGTCGAGGTCAAGTGGAGAAATGGATCATAACAACAAAGCCTTTTCCTACAAGTAGGATCGGCTACATGGATTCTTCACCTCCATTCAGATCTATCTTAGTCAATCTCAGGCTTATATCTAAAAAATTAAGATCCCTTCGTATAGTCTCTTTCCAACACTTCTTGGGCCATCCTCGCCCTCTCTTAGCCGGCTCAACATCCCAACACTCGCATCTCCTAACTGATGCATCGACTGATCTTCTTTGCAAATGACCAAACCATCTTTAGCGGTTTTCTCGCATCTTATCCTCGATCAGAGATACAATAACTTTCTTTCTGATTATATCATTTCGAATCTGATCTTTATGTGTGTGTTCACACATCCACCTTAGCATTTTCAATTCTGCTACAACCATTCTCTGCACATGTCTATGGTTCACGGGCATTCTCTACTTCCTTTCTTTGTATTCATCTATAGCTTCCACAATTCAAGTAACTTTCACTACTAGCTAGATCGCCCAAAGTGATCTCTTTATTTCCTTCCCAATGAAAAGTTTATGAAAGTACTGCTCCCATCTAGTCTTTATAACCTTCTGAGTAACAACCACGCGACCTTCCTCGTTCTTAATGCATCTCACTTGAGAGAGGTCTTTGGTCTTTCTTTCTCTTGCTTTGACCAACCTGAATATATCCTTCTGATCCTCCTTAGAGTCGAGATTTTTATCCAAAACTTCATAAGCTTTTGACTTAGCTTGGCTTACAACCTTCTTTGCTTCCTTCTTCGTTATTTTGTAGTTTGTGACAGTTTCCTTTGTTCTATCCTTAGACATAGCTTTAACGCGTGCTCTTTTAATTTTTAGCTTCTCTTGCACCCCTTCACTCCAGCATCAAGCCTCCTTTTGACCTGGAGCTCCTCCTTTTGACTTACCTAGCATCTCTTTGGCTACCTTTCGAATACAAGATGCTACTGCCTCTCACATCTCCTTTGCACTTTTGCTACAATCCTAAGATAAGTCTTTTAAAACATTCTCCCAGAAGCTAGATTACTTTAGTGGAAGATTCTACCATCTAGTTCTAGTGATCTTAAGAGCCCTCCATTTCTTTACCAGCCCTTTTATTTGCACATCCAAGACTAACAAGCGATGTTGGGTTGTCAAACTCTCCTGGGATTACTTTGCAGTCTTTACAACACAACCGATCTCTTCTCCTCAACGCGAAGTAATCTATCTATTTTCTAGTTGGCCCACTCTTATAAGTAATTAAATGCTCTTCGCTCTTCTTGAAGAGAGTGTTTGCTATGAAAAGATCATATTAAAAAATGTACTAAGCTTTTTTCCACTATAAGTAGGGTCGACTACATAGATTCTTGCTCAAATCCATGTTGAAAGATTCGACTATTTTTTATGCTGACTGTCGACTACCTAACACAACCCCTGCAAGAGTGCGATATGAAAAGATCATATGCCGTTACAAAATCTAGAATGACTTTTCCCTCTTCATTTATATCCCTAAAACCATGTCCTCCATGAACATTAGCATACCCTGAAGTATCTTTTCCCGCATGTCCATTAAGATCTCCACATATGCAAATCATCTCTCTTTGCGGGATTCCTTGTAAAATCTTATACAGATCCTCCAAAAAAGCTTGTTTAGTCCTTTCATCTAAACCGATTTGCGGTGCATAAACTAAAATGATATTCGAATTTCTTCTTCAAGCACCAATTTTAGCAAAATAATCCGATCCCCGAATCTTTGCACCTCAACTACACAATCATTCAAATCCTTATAAACAATCACTCCAGCAACATATTTGCCCTTATCTTTACCTGAATACCAAAGTTTAAAGCATGTGTATTCAATCTCTCTTGCTTTCTCTCCAACCCATTTAGTCTCTTGAAGACATAGTATATGAATCTTCCTTCTTTCCATCGTATCCACTATCTCCATCAATTTTCCAGTTAATGTGCCGATATTCCGACTATCAATCCGCAACTTCCTTTGCAATCACTTTTGGACTACCATCTTTACTCGCATGTGTCCATTATGCGAGAACCATTGCAACTTTTGAGCTGCATCAGGGCAATGATGCAACGGAACTAGCTTATTTACCCGCATGCGTTCCTCATGCGAGAACCATTGTAAATTTTGAACTACATTTATGCTGCGATGTAGCGGCCCTTGCTAATTTTCAATGCATTCGGGCGATGCAACGCGTTGCAAGTAGGGAACGCCCCAAGAGGAGAAATGGATGAATAAAAATATACAAGATGGTCATCGGTCCCTCCTATACTTAGGCTCTAGTCAACTAAGTATAAGACTAGGATTGGGTATGATAACCGATGGGGGGGGGGGAATATATAGAGAAAAATGGAAAAGAAAAGGCAGAGTAATTCGAGTCACTCTCCCCCTATACTTAGGTTCTGATCAGTCTAAGTATAGCCACAAAAGAGAGAATGATATGGAACTTGGATGAGTGATACACATCACTGGGAAGGGAGGGAAATAAGAAGAAGATGGCTATACAAGATGGAGGGAGACAAGGATCTAGAAGTTTTATAACGAACCTTCTCGCGTGAGTAAGGATGTAAGGAATATGCAGGTGTCGCTGTCGGACTCATCCTATGATGAATATTAGTGAGGTGAAGGGATCTTCCAATGAGGGTCGACACACAACTGCTTGCCACTGTCTCAAATTTCAGTGAAATTCGGTCGAATTTCTGTCAAATATCGATATCCAGTTGACCGAAATGACCGAAATTCCGATCGAAATTCCACCAAAATTCCATCGAAATTCTGTTTTGGTCGATACCGAAATGGTGACCGAAACCGACATTTAGGCCTTATTGCTTGCTCAAGAATGGCTTAAAGACAAACGAACCGAGTTCACTTATATAAGTTATCTCATCCGACTTCGATGAGGAATCCTCAGAAAATTTCTTCTCTGGTATGTTGAAGGAAACATTCGTAGTCGGTTTTCTAGAACTGAAGCATTGAAAGGGAGATGAGAGTGACACACATTGAGGGTTCGTGGGAACACCTCGACGAATTAATTCCCGGCTTCCTTTCACTGGATATCCGACTAGAGGATAGAGAAACCATGCTTTTGGGAGGGGTCAATTTCGTCCTGAATGTCTCCATTATTGAAGGTCTAGGATGTGGTGCGTGTGAGATGCTAACCATGGTTCCTCACTAGATGAGTCATATAGATTGTAATACTCCTGAAGGGTCAGCATACGACTCGGGCTAGGTGCTAGTGATCTGAGTTAGCTTGGCATTAGTTCATTTGTCGGATCATCGACATGGTCAAAGCAATCAGAAAAAAAAATGTGTCGACTCAATGAAAGCTTTGGGTTGCGAATCCTTTATTGAAGTTGTCACAATAGTGGTGACGCAAGCAACAAGAGTCATAGATGTGTGGAGAGTCTCTGATCCAATGGTTGGCTCGACAGTCAGGTATCTCAGGTGTAGCAGAGAGATGGACTCATCTACCTCAGATGGTCACGACTGTTAGCAGCTATGTGGGTTACTTTGGGTTGGATTGTCCTCAGAGGTCATGACTGATCGGTGTGTACCTAATGCAAGGAGATTGATATCCTGAGTCTCGCAATCTATAGTCACCTTAACCAAGGCTAAGAACAGCTTCCCAAAAATAATGGGAGAATGGGTGAACTCTCATAGGTGCTCAATATCAATGACCATGAAGTCCACTCTGAGTGGAACAACTCAGAAAGTAATGATGACTGAATGGCTCCTCTCGATCGTTTGATGGATCAGCGAGTCTACTGCATGATCTCTCTTGATTTCCTAAGTGGTCCGAGTTTGAGCTTGTCAAATACGATGGAAGGGAGGATATTTATCGATGAGTCGTTATCGATTCTCGCATGGGTGAAATGGTGTCTTTCATTCTACATTCAACGTGAGGCATCCGCTTCACTCTACGGCTCTTGGCCTTTCTCCCCATAAACAAAGAGGTGGCCATAGACAATAAGTGTTTTCTGTCCTTGTCCTCTTATTGTCCGACCTCTTAGACATCAATTTACTCTTCACAAATCTTTTGAGGTCGGGGAAGTGATCTATGACATTTTTAAGGGATGCTTAAGAACCAATTCTGCAACAATTGCTTCCCTAAGGCAAGATCCAAATTTTTAAACATTTTCATTTTCAAATTTATATGATTTTCTAATTTTCATTTTTTGCTTTTTGGGATTTTCAATTTTTGTGATTTTGATATGTGAAGGAGGGGAGGGAGAATATGCATACTTGAAATTGGAGGAGAGATGGCTAGTAGAAGAGGGAAGTAGAGTTGACTCCAACTGTACAAAGTGTGTGGGTCTCCTAGTGTCCATTGGGTTTTCAATATCAATTCCAACCATTTCATTTTCCACTTTCATACCCAAGATGGCAACATATGAAATCAATTGGTCGGTGACATTTCTCAACTTGTCCTCAATTAATTCATGTCTCTTAACAAGTCTGGAAATGTCATCCTCCATAATGTTCCCCATGACAAATAATGGGTGAATTCTACTCAATTAGAGGATACTATTGAGAATTCAAAGTCTCGTACTCAACATACCTTGACTTTGGAATGCGGTGCTGGTCGAGTAGAGACCATTTGTGTGGCAGATGTTGGTCGGGGCCTCATATAATGGATTCGATATATAAAAGGCTTGTAGATCTAACTCATGAGTCCAGTCCCCTGTATGTATAGGCTCGTCGAATGGCTGGTCAATGTGAGCTTGATCACTAAAGTCAATCAAGTCCGGAGCATCATAATGTGCATGCCTTACCATTCGATTCCTTTGTTCGATCATGTAATACCCTAAGGTCCAGTCAGGATATATATGTGTAATTTATGGACCTGTCCCAACATTCATATGAGGATTGAATTAGATATGCGGGGGTAGGTAACTCTGCCAATCGTCTGACTAGTGGTAGCTTGCTCTTCAACTGATTCCCTGATTCCAGCAAGCGTCTGACTATAATGTGAATCAACCCAAGATACAAATAGATCTGGGGTGTGAGAATGTAGGGTGTGTCAGAAGTGCGAAGAAGCGGGCAAGCCAATCAGAGTTCTGACTTCAAAATTAGGGTGGGGTGGATGGAAGAAGGGTGGTTGCGGAAAAACCGTCTTGAAGAGCGGATTCCAATGGAAAGAATAAGAAGGGGCTAAGAAGTTAGTCGGAGGTCTGACTTTGTCGTTGGAATGGGGTTGGGAATACATCTCGAAGAGAGGGTTCATGGAGGAGAAAGATGGTGAAGATGGTCGGTACGGAAACTGATGAGCCGACATCTTCGAGAAGGAATGAAAACGGATTGAGGTGAAAACGTGAAATTACATAGATTATTATCACACACTAATAGAAAGAAAAACCAACGTAAGGGCAAACCCTAGTTTCACCAACTTAACACAATGATAGTCGCAAAGTTCCGATCGTTATCTTTTTAATTTTAGTTAAGTGCTAAAACAAGATATGAGTTTGTTTACGCAAGATTAAGATGTGGGTTTTGGGCACTTATCCCATGGATGTGTCCTCATGTTTCAACAAGCAATATAAAATATGTACAATGGTGAGGTTTCTCTCCTGCAAAGAAGGGTTAATCAATTTTTTGGTCAAAGTTGTATTAACAGTCCTGATTTTTTATTTGATATTTACTGAATTTAATCTACCATGCAAGGCACGCCTAACTAACAGTCTTGATTTCCTTCAATCCCAAGTTGTAAAACCAAGGGGAAGGGAGTCAAGAAAAGTCGATGCAACGATAAAAACTAATGTTGCATGCCCAATTCAGAAGACATACAACGATTCTCACGCTCTACGTGCGGGATGCAATACAAAATTGAAAATTTTATGCCATATGATTGCCCGCACTTAACAGAAAGTTCTATTAGCGAGGAAGAATTGATTTCAATTTGATTAAGTAGAATGATCTAAAGTACATATTATTATGTGAACGCGTAGTCCTAAATTAAATGAGCACACACAATGAATATTTGGCTTAAATAAATCTCTAAGAGCTGCGTGTGCAGGTCTAATCTATAAGCCACTCAAGTCGAGACCCACCCTCACCGAAGAGTGAAATAGGTCTCGACGTACCACACAAATATAACCCAAGTGTCCGGGTACACACGCAAGATCCCAAATGAAATCCATTGGAAATATGCAGTTACCTAAATTATTACAAATTAATTAGAAAAATACAATAAATGCAGAAAATAAAATCCAACACTCTACACTCTCTCACGACTCGCCTCTATCTTAATTTTAATGCGAATCCTTCAGCGGCTTATTTCCTAGAAAAGCCGGCCTCCAATGCTCTTGATATGCTCGACCACCTAAGTAGACGCTCCATCACGTTGGCTCCCTAGCACAAAAAATAAGATGGTGGTCAGAGAGATACACAAAATACAATAGTTAAAATAAATAAAAATAAATGCAAGAAAATAATTAGAATGATAATTAAAAGAAAAACAAGGGGTCAAACTACTTAGGGTGGAAAACCTAAGAACTAAATTATCTAAGAATCAACCTAAGCTGTGTCTTCCTAGCAACGATACCTTTTGAAGAACCCAAAAAGTACCATCGCTAATTACGTAAAATTAACGTTTAATATGTGCGTTGTAGGCATACAATCAGGAATAATCAAAATAACCACGTAATTAGTTTATCAACTAAAGCGAGCAGTCAAATTTATATTTTACTTGGGCAAGCTCAAGGTCGAACTCAGGGAGGCAACTCCTTAGGTTGACTAATAGGCGATCCATAATTTAGATTTTCATAGTGGCATTTTTTTATTTTTTTATGCAATTAATAAATGTCATGCAAATTCAGGCAAGTTTCGGGTTAAAATATAGTTTCCGATCAAACGATATCCAAAAATCCTAAAACTTTACCAGAATATGAAGAATGATGAAATTAGTGCTCTATAATTTTTTAAAATTTTCAATGCAAAATGAATTAGTTATGAATTAATGATGTATGCATGGTGAATTTCTTAAATTAATTTTAATAGAAGATCAATTTATTTCTCTCAAATAAAATTATTGTAGATAAGACTGTGAGATGAATCTAGAAAAATTATCAGATCTTAAAAATAATTGATCTATAACCTATTAAAAATTAATTACTCAAATCACCATTTAATTTATTGTGGTCTCGATATGCGTGCAAATGCTATGAATTTTGGGTACATTGTAAAACACACTTAAACCTACCATGAATTTTTGGTAATTTTTGGAGCAACAATTAATTTAATAATAATTCAATGGCATGAAGTGGGAAAATATGTTATTTTCCACCAAATAAATTATAAATAAACCATAAAAAATGTACTAAGCCTTCTCCCACTATAAGTAGGGTCGACTACATAGATTCTTGCTCAAATCCATGTTGTAAGATTCGACTATTTTTTACGCTGGTCGTCGACTACCTAACGCAACCACTGCAATAGTGGGATTTGAACCCTGGTCTTTTGTGTGGTAGACACACTGTACTACCACTAGACCATTAAGTGGGTACAAGTTATAAATAAACCATTGTTCATAAAAATTCAATCAACATTCACAATCATAGAGCATAAAGTGTTCTACAAGATGCAATTTTTGGAATTGAAATATGATGACAATGGATACTCAAACAAGGGTTCAAAAATAGGATATAGATGGAAAATAAATAATGAAATAACATGAAACAAATGTGAAGATGACTAATATGCAATTACCTATACCGCTAGGGTATGTATGAAAATTATCTAGGTACGCGCATGTGTCGCGTGTAACTCCAGTAGGAGGGGGCGTCTTCGCTATTTTGATGGAACACGAGGGCTTCAGTGCAATTTTCCAGAATGAAGCTTATACCACACATGTCCTTAGATTGTAGGGATGTGGGCATTAGTTCCTCGAGCTTGGGGGGAGGGCTTCTTGCAAATTTCCCTGCCCCCACGTGCCTTGCACGTGCTGGGGTGGGGTTGGCCGAGCGGAGTGGCTGAAGATGCGTGCGACCCGAGGGGGTTGAGGCCGAGGGCTGCGGCGGCTGGAGGCGCGTCGTTGAAAGAGGAAGGTCGGCTCAGGCTCGATCGATACATGACCGAGTGATGGAGGATGACAACCATCAGGAGTTGAGGACGTGGGGTGGTCGGTTGCTCTGGTGATGCGAGGCGAAGAGCATGCGACGCTGGAGGCCCTGATAGCGGTTGGAAACGCGAAGGGGTTGTCGAGGGTGGCTGAGAGAGGTGGCGGCGGAAAGTGAAGGGTGAATGACATTGCGGGCCAAGGTGGTGAGGTGCGGTGGAATCGAAGGCGACATGACGGTGGGTGGAAGGTGGAAGTGAAGGAAGAAGGTGAGGCGTTGGGTGCTCTGTGCGGTGGTGGAAGGAGCTTGAGGATGGAAGGTCATGGAGGAGAAGGGAAGAGATGAGGGAGAAGAGGGGTGCGTTGCTGTGAGGCGCGAAGGGAGAGGGGAAGAGGCATAAGATGATGAAGAACGACTGAACGAAGACGAAAGAGATGATCACAGAAGAAGAAGGGGTGGAAGAAGGGGTTCGTCAAGGCTGGAGGATCGAGGATCTTTCCTTCGATTATCGCGTTAAGGAATTGACGACGGAGCTTCGAAGCTTAACTTCGCTTGGAAACGAAGCAGCACGACTGTGGGCGGCCGTGGATCACACCTCGAAAGGGTCTTTGTCGGCGATAGTGGCGTTCTATTACCACCCTACGACACAACTCTCTCTCTCTCTCTCCATGATTAGGTCAGATTTGGAGGATGATTCGTGACGGGGGGCTGTGAATGAGGTTTAATGGGTTGTGGGTCGTGCAGTTGCATGTGGGGCGGAATCTGAGGAGAGGGGGATGTAGGCGGTTGCACGGTGCGCGTCACTCGGAGGTGGTTGCGGAGAAGAAGGGGATGTGGGTGCAGCTGTCCACCGCAAGTTGCGAATGGAGGAATGGGTCAGAGATAGAAGAGGGTGAGGGAGACAGAGAGAGGGGAGGTGCGGGCATCACTGTGCAAGGCTTGGTGGGCGGTTGTCGCATAGGGCGGAAGGGAGAAAGCGACACAAGAGGGGAGGAAGGGGAATGGTCACATGGCAAAGAAATTAAGAATTAAAAATAAAATTTAAAATAAAAATAGTTATAATTTTAAAAATAAATAATAAAAATAAATCTAAATAAATTATAATTAAAATACTAAATAAATAAAGTAAAATAAAAATAAATAAATAAAATAATTAAATAATCAAATAAATATAGATAAATAAATAAAAGAAAATAAATAGAATAAAGAAGACATATATACAGACTCAATGTCATTTATTTTCTTTGATTTTTGCTGCAATTTTTATTTGTATTTTTACATATTTTATTAGAAAAATAATCAAAGAAAATAAATACAAAATAAATGAATAAAAAATAATTATTTTTGTACATAAAATAATAAGGTCAAATTAGACAATATGTACAATATATAATATGGGCTCAAAATTTAAATTTCATATGAACTCCGATTCTTTTGAATTTGATCTTGTTTTGAAGGTAATTAAACATACATTAATTCAAATGTGAGTAAGAATCCATAGGAGACTGTATGAGCGAGATATCCACTTTCAAAGGCTTTTAGTCTCAAACTAGGGTTTGGGTTTTATTGGACAATTTTACAAGGTAGTACTTTTTTTGATATTTTTCAATCATTAGTGTTAATAATATGTACAACGTAAAGTTGATTTTATTCAATTATGAGTTAGTGAAATATAAATAAAAATAGGGAAATAAAATAGAGTATACGTGATATTTACACAGAATTCGGCTTATTCAATGAAATTAGCATGCTAAAATGCTGATATGATCTACAAATGCATGAATGGTAAAAATGCAGAATAAATGGAGAAATGCAACTAATTACTCGGAAATGAAGCTTTATTTTTGGTGATGGTGTGGCGTTGGGTAGTGGGAGTGGGGCGGGAGTCAACCCGGAAGTGGCAGGCGGAGGTGTGGCGGCGGAAGGTGATGGCGGGGATTGGGTTCAAGTCTCCCACAAGAAGCCGGGAAAAAGGTGTTTCAGGTGTGGTATTCGTGGGCATATGACATCCTTCTTGGCTCCTCCGCGGTGTTTTAGGTGCAGGGGCTTGGGTCACCATCGTGCTTCTTGCGATGTCATTTTGGGTCGTGGACAGGTGCGGAGACCTGGGGCCAGGACGACTCTCTCTACTGGTGAAGGGTCGCGGGGACATTGTAGTTATGCTTCCATTGTCGTGGGCGGTGTACATGGTGATTGCTCTCGATGGGAAGTTCCATCTCGGTGGAGTCTCTGCGGGCCTATCTCTGTGACCTTTTTGGTTCACAGTTCTCGAGCGACGTGGTGCTGCTGGAAGACCGTAGGTGCTGTGTCTGTGGCCTCACTTCTTCGCAGAAAGACCGCCTACTCTCTATTAACGGCGTTGATGCAATTGTGTGGAGAGCATTGCGCTTCACGGACGGATCCGTGTCTGACTCTGTGAGTTGCGTGGTGCGTGGCGTCCCCTTCCTATCTCGTTCTGTATCTTGTTTGGGGCCGACCCTCAAGCGTTGGGGCTCAGTGATCTCGGTGCTGGAGGATGGCCTGCGCCCAGGGTCTGATCGGGAGATCACACTCTTATTGATGGACTGCAGCAGTGCTGATGTGGGTCTTCTGAAGGACTCGGTCTTCTTTGCCGCATTGGATGTTGACCGATTCTGCTTCCTTGTAGAGTTACAGCTTCTCGATCCCCCGCTGCCACTGGGGTCTCCGACGTCGACGGATGACGCTTCGTTTTCAGTTCTGGCGATTGGGTTCCTTGCGAGTGGCACGTCTGGCTCGGGTTGCGAGGAGGATTCGCTACGTCCTTTAGTGGACCCGTCTCGAGTGCTTTGTCTTGCCGCCTCCTCGATCCTGATGAACGCTAACGTGGGTGGTTGGGTGCCTTCAGAGTCTCACGCGCCGGTTTCGTGGGATCCTGCTCCTCTCGTTCTTAGGCTCTCGGATCCGCCTGCGGTGTCTGTCTCGGGGGATCCGACTATGGACCTTTGGATGCTCTCAGGCTCTGTGGGCTTCTCAGGCCCTTTTGTGCTTTCGAATCGGACTTCCTCCCGTGCTTTGGCACCCCAACTTGGGGGGGCTCGTGGGGGTTGGAAGGTCCCCCGCTAGGCTTGCCGCATTGCTTCTCTGTCCCTCTGGTACCTAGTGAGGGGCTCTCACGCTCTTTCACGTTGTCGTTCTTGCCTCAGCGGTCGGATGATGCTATGGGTCTAGGTGACTGGTCTGATAGTGGGATATCTTCCAATTTGCCGCTGGAAGAGAGTCACACAGGTACTCGCATGTGTCTCGATGGCGGTCAAGATAAGAAGTCCGGGAAAGCGATACAAGAGGAGGCAGAGGTCTAGGCCTCATCTTGGGGAGGCCCCGCCTTGCTCAGAGCAGAAAGCAAGACTTGCAATGGTGGCTGGAGTGGTCCGCACTCAGGGTCCCAAACTGTGTTCCCAATGAATGTTCTCTCATGGAATGTTGGGGGTCTGGGTGACCCGGATAAAAGGAAAATCCTCGGTGCGCATTCCGGGAATGGGATTGTGATGTTGTATTGCTACAGGAGACGAAGCTTCAATCCATTTCTGCCTTTGTCTGGAGGTCCTTTAACGCGGGTGGCATTGACGATTTCAGGACGCTCGATGCCGTTGGTGCATCAGGTGGCTTGCTTGTGGCGTGGAGGACCACTGCCTTCAGCTTTCGTGCGGAGCTACGGGGGACGCATGTCCTCACTGTCCTCCTAGATTGCGTTCATTCTTCGTCTCTTCTGGCGCTCTCTTGTGTCTACGGGCCATGTGATCATATTCGGAGGCGAGAATTGTGGGCGGACCTGCTGGCGGCAAGGTCAACTTTTGCGGGAATCCCTTGGCTTGTTGGGGGTGATTTCAATGTTACTCTTCGAACCGCAGATAGGTCGCGCTCTAGGGGGGACAGGATCCAGGCTTAGAGGAGTTTGCTGATGCTATTGATTCCATGGATCTGGAGGTGCTGGATGCGGCTGGCTCGGGCTACACTTGGCGGAATTCTAACTCTCATTCTCGCATTGATCGGTTCTTGGCATTTGCGGAGCTGCTTGATCTTTTCGCCATGACTTTCGTGGTTGCTAGACCTTCTCTGTCGGATCACTCTCCGATTCTTTGGGATTCGGGGGCAGTGCCGCCGATGGGTTTCTTCAGATATGAGAGCAGCTGGCTTTTGGAGGATTCCTTTCGGGACATGGTCGTGGCGCACTGGTCCAACGTAGAGGTGTTCGGGTCTGCAGCGTCAAAGTTTGTGCAGAAATTAGTGTCCTTGCGCACGTGTTTATATACTTTCAAGAAGGAATCCAGAGATGCGTGCCATACGACTAAGTTGGAGGCAGAGGAGGAGGTGTCTAGGCTTAACGTCGCGGAGGACCTTCGTGAGCTGTCAGAGGATGAGCTTGCCCTGCGTATGCTGGCACAGAAGAGAATTGTCGATGAGGATCGAAAGCATGTTACTGAGTGAAGGCAACAGTCTAGGAGTACGTGGCTCAGAAAGGGAGATGTGAACACGATTTTTTTCCACCGTTTGGCAAGTGGAAGACGTAGGGGAAATGCTTTGAGATCGGTGATTGTGGACGGTGTGTGCGTGAATGACGACAGAGAGATGGGTAAAGCGATTGCGGATCATTTCCAGGAATTCTCGTCGTCCGGGATGATGAGGCATTGGAGGTGGATGGGGCTCGGTGCTCCAGCTCTGTCGCCTTCTCTGGCTTCGAGCTTGACGCAGGTCGTCTCAATGGAGGAGCTGAAGAATGTGGTTTGGAGCCTTAACGCGGAGGGTGCTCCGGATCCCGATGGCTTCCCGGTGGCTTTTTATAGAGACTTTTGGGATCTTGTCGGTGCGAATGTGTTGGAAGTCATCCTGCAATTTTGTGGAGGAAACGTTGGCTTCGGGAGGATAAACCTCATCTTTCTCGTCCCAAAGAGCTTGGCGGCGAAGCACATCGAGGACTTCCGGCCCATCGTGTTATCCAATGCTCTTTATTTGATAGTGGCGAAGGTTTTTGCTTTAAGGATGAGCCGTACGCTTGAACACATTATATCTCCCTTTCAGTCGGCTTTTATCCCGGGCAAGCAGATCGCTGATTGTTTGGTTCTTGCTTCGAAGATTGTTACGGACTGGAAGAGGAGTGGGAAAGAGGGAGTGCTATGGAAGGTGGACTTTGCGAAAGCCTATGATTGGATTGGATGTTTCTCTGGTCAGTCCTGCGGAGGAGAGGATTTCTGGATTTCTTGGATGAAGCGTCGTGTTATGATGTCCTCTATATCCGTTCTGCTGAACGATCGCCCAAAGGGTGGCTTCTTTCAGTCGTGGTGTGGAGTGAGGCAGGGGTGCCCTCTGACCGCTCTCCTTTTCGTCATTGCATCAGATGTTCTGGCACGTATTGTGACACGGGCTAACTGAGGATGGCTTCACGGTGGGATATTCGCGGGATGGTATTACGATCTCGCTCCTTCAGTACGCCGACGACACTGTTTTCTTCATTGAGGGGGGCGCTGAGGTGGCCTCTGGTATGGCTTTGTCCCTTGATCTTTTCAGTGAAATTTCTGGTCTCTTCAAGAACGTTGACAAGTCCAAGGTCGTCTCCTTTGGTTTATCGGAGGGGGAGGCTCGTAGTTGCGGTCATGCCTTGGGTTCGGATTGCAGTACACTCCCTGTTGGGTATCTTGGGGTGTTGTTGATGGTGGGGAGAACAAAGTTGGCTGACTGGTTACAGGTTGTTGCGAAGCTTGAGTATAGGCTTGCTGGCTGGAAATCGGCCATCTTATCCAAGGGGGGCCGTTTGGTGTTGCTGAAGGCGGTTCGTCTTCGATCCCGATTTTTTTCATGTCCATTCGCCTCATGCCGAAGGGGATCCATGATCATCTAGAGAGACTGATGCGTAAGTTCTTATGGGGCAAGGTCGAGCGAGAGTATGGAGGGATACATCTTGTCGAGTGGGATGAAGTCACGCTCCCTAAATGTGAGGGGGGCCTGGGTACTCGGAGGTTAGATGCTATGAATGAAGCGCTACTAACGAAATGGGTGAGCAGGCATTGGGGTGCCAGTGATGATCTTTGTTGCGGCCTTCTGGGACAGATTTATGGTGTTAATGGTGCCTCGTCTCGGCCTGGCTTCGTGTTGTGTATCCTACACCCTTTTGGCGAGGGATACTGGGGGTTCTACCTAGTCATCAGGTTCTATTCAAGCCAGTGCTTGGCAATGGGGATTCTTTCGCTTTCTGGACCGATTGGACGGATGCCAGACCTCTGAATGTGCGTTTTCCGCGCCTTTTTGCTTTGGCCGCTGACAGGGAGGCATGTGTTGCTTCGTGCTGGTCTGATGGAAACTGGCTGCCTACATTCTCTGCTAACTTTTCGGATCAATGTCTTGAAGACTTTCTTGTGTTACTGGATTCTTTGCGTGGGTTGGGGCGGCCGACTGCGCACATGGACCATTGTGTCTGGCGTGAGGGACCCTTTTCTGTTAAGAGGGCGTATGGGGCGATTTGTAGGCCACTCCCCTCACGCTCTGACGCTCTGACGCTCTGCTTATGGAGTGTGGTTTCCTGTGGGGTTTGGGCGTCCCCGAGCGTATTGGCTTCTTCTTCTTGCTGTTAAGGCGGCAAATATTGATGATGAGGGACCGTTGTGCTAGGCTTATGGGCACCGTTTCGGATCGATGCCTCCTGTGTGATGTGGAGATTGAGACTCTTGATCATATGTTCTTCCAGTGTCAGAAGACGACTCCGATCTGGGGTGGGGCGGATCTCGATTGGGCATGTACGACAGACATGGCCTCCTTTTGCGGCTCGTTGGTGTTGAACAGTCGGCGGCCTCGGAGGGTCCTTTTACGACCTCTTGCTACTGTTTGGGCTTTTTGGCTGGTCAGGAACGTGCTTCTCTTTTCGGGTCAAAGGTTCTATAAGGAAAATGTATGGGTACACACCACAAGATTAGTGACGGAGTGGGTCATGTAGTTTGTCTTCTTGTACCTATTTATTTTTGTATTCTCTCTTTTTAATAAAATTTGGGGCGAACACCTCTGAGTGTCTCCCTCTCTTTCGACTCAAAAAAATGAAGCTTTATTTCAACTTTTAGAGTGATGAATCACATGTACATCAATTATGCGGTTTGTATTATTTTAATTAAAAATAATTTAAAATATAGTAATTAATTCAAATATGAGGGATTTATTATTTAAAAAAATAGACGAAATATAATGCATATACTTTTTAGTAGGACATGATTTCAATCAAAGCATTTCAAAGAAACATCCATTTAGATAAGAGTTGATTATTAAAATATTTTGAAAGGTGAAATTAGTTGGCATATTTATTGTTAAAATAAAAAATATAAGAACAAAAAAATTCTTATGAAATATAACAATAATTAATCATTAATTCCTATTGGAAACACTTGTTATATTTCTTTAGAAATTCACGAAATGAAATTAGATTGTAAATCAACATGTTTCAATTAAATAAATAATTGGATTCCCTTTTATTGATAGTTAATGATATGACAACTAACAAGGGGATTTAACACAAACGGTTGCAGAATATATGAACAAATAAGAAAAGTATTAAATGAAAGAAAACAAACAACTCAATATATTTTCTCGAAAGATGTAACATATTCTAAACCTATAGTTAGTGAAATCAAATCAAATAAATGGAGAGAATATTGCAACAAACAACAACATTTGAAGCAATTAAATAAAAACATTTACTATTTCCAGTAGCAATTAAATAAATATAAGCTATTATTTTTTACAGCAGCAGTAGCACGAAGGGCATCAACTAGCTAAACTTTGAAGGGTGGCAGGCAGCAGTAGCTGAGTTGAAGCCTGAAGGGCAGCAGCAACAACTGAAGATGAAGTGGATCTTTCCAATAGGCTGCCAAGTATGCAGCCACATATGCGGTTTAGTCGGCCGCATACTCACCCAAACCACGTCTATAGTTATATACCGAATACTGTATATGTGGTCCAGTCCAGTCATCGACTATGCACATGCGGCCGTCTTGCCCGCCTTTCTGAACACTGTGGAGGGATAATGGTAGAAGCTGCAAATGATGGTTGAAGGAGATACTGCAAATGATGGTTGAAGGAGAAGCTGCAAATGATGGTTGAAGGAGATGGTAAACCCTTCTTCGCTCACGAACATGACTAATTGTATTTTTCCTCGAATATTCTGAAAATCGAAGGGATATCGTAAAAAATGTGAGCGTGTATATTTAAATATCAGAATGCAAGTTAATAGGATGCTAGTTTATAGGAAAATATGGTACAGGAATTACATTGGATAAACCAAGTATATGGGTGACTGAGACCTTCACAATTCCATTATAGGAAATAGGCAACCAGGAGGAATACACCAGACGTTGTGGAACCATCTCATGTATTCATATACGCGACATGGTATGCCAGAATCTACCAACCGGTCATACTAAACATAGTGAACAGAAAGGCTGTGTATACCTAAAAAGGAAGTAGAATTGGCTGCAAAGGTAGTGCTCGTTGTTGTAGTCTTAGGTGATTATAAATATCTAACATATGCCCATGAAACATACACAGTCGTGTTATTTATTACACTATCAAGCCCACCTGTCACTGGTAGCCATGGAAATATTGGGGCTTGCCGAGCTTGGTTCAATACGTCTCCTTCATGTAACTTATCTTGCTAAAAAAAGTCAACTGGCCCTTACCAATCCAGTGGGGCCAGTGGGACCGATCTACTCGACTGTGGTTCTAATTGGTCTAGTGGTAGACCTGTTCCCACCTTTGCGATGACATTCAGACGCACCCCATCCTAGTCCGAAGGGTGTAGGGAGGGCAGCATTCCAGGACTATGTTGCCTCCTGTTGTTTGGAGATATGAGCTACTAAGCATGTCCTACACATCATCTAGATTGGGCAGTGTAATACTTAACAAAGTAGCATGCCCTACAAATCATCTAGAGTGGGCAGTGTAGTACTCAACATCATTTGATCCTGTGTCGAGAAGGACTTAGTCCATCCAAGAGTGTCTCCTAACAACTACCTTTGAGCCATCATCTGCGACCCGCATATAAAGACGTGCCTTAAAAAATTGAACTTCACACTAAGTGTCACACCTTCAGCTTTGAGTAGTATCGTATATAAGGGATTTCTCCTCCTATATGAAGATGCATCAACTCATGACAAATATGGAACACATGGCTCATGCTCTTCACCTTATAATATGATGCCTTTAGGTTGTTCCAGATCTCGTACATGGTATCATAATGGATCACTCATTTGCAATCCAAGAAATGACATCGTCCAAAAGCCAAGCCCACGTCATGCCTTTTATTTATCCCATTAAGCGTATTTGCCAGTATTGAAATCTGACTCACCAGGAGAAGATGAAGCTTCGTCTGTCCTCTGACTAACATCAGAAAGATCTGTGACCATATGGCATTGTTGGTCTCGTCCAACTTGATGATCTGTTATAGAACACACTTCTCATATTACCCAAATTAGTTGCTTGTGATGGTACATCGGGTTCCGAAGCTTTGGATACCTCCTACATCAGAGCTGCTACTGTATACAGAAGATGCAGAAAAAAAATTAAGCACCATTTTGCGAAGGGCCTAAGGCAACGTAGAACTGCCACAAGGGTGGCATGGGCCTGGTAGAAATCACCGTAGGGCTCTTGAGGGATCATGTGTCTGGAGATTCGCATTGTCTGACACACATTGGGGTTGGTGGCAGTGCATTGAGAAGAGGAGGGGCTGTCGCTGGGGCTCCCCGCCATTTGTTGGTGCAGATCTGGAGGTGGCGCTGCTGTCTGTTGAGGTAGCTAGGGTGGTGGCTGTTGCCACTGTTGGGGTGGTGATGGGCTTGCTGTAGCTGGTGGAATGTTGTTTAGTGGCTGTTGGAGCCTGTGTGAATTTCCTATTGAGGATTCCATTAGGGAAGGAACGTGTATCGGGACACTGGTTTTCTGAAATTACGTGGAAAACAATGCTCTGATATACTCTAGCCCCCTCTATAAAGAGGCTATGTTTAGAGTGATAGGAAAAGAAAACAAAAATACATAAGTGCCTCTGAAGAGACGAGGCTCAACTCAAACTCAAACAGATTGCAGCGAATGAGCGCATATCATCTTATTAGTGTCCTCGCATGCTAATATTATGTTGACTTTATTTATCTGAAGTCTAGTGGGGACATCTTATCCGCTTTTTTCCAAGTACTGATTCGAACTCAAATTCTCTTTTCTGTATCGTATCTTTAAGTTATTTCCCATGTAATATCGATAGCTATGTGAAGATAATGTTACTCTCAAACTTCTTTTTTTGCATGTTCATATAATATGCATCTCACATGCTTATTTATGTAATTGGCATCCGCCGGCCATGATCTGTGCATCTCGATAAATGGGATTAGAGCCTGTTCTCTGGGCCTTAGACTTCCTTGCTTTTCATTGGGTATTCCGAAATTCAGATTTCTGTTGTTTTTATAGCTTGAGATATCCTTCCCCATTCATGTCTTTGTGCTTTTAATAATTTCTTCCATGGTATATTTCTGCTCTTCGTGATTTTTATGCGATGGTTATTTGAAAGCATCTGCATTTTCCTTTCAGATGGCCCCAAAGCAGAAGATAAGAATTAAGCTGAGGTCCTACTGGGTGCCACTGATTGAGGACTCCTGCAAGCAGATCATGGATGCTGCTCGGTCAACTAATGCTAAAACCATGGGTCCTGTGCCCTTGCCAACAAAGAGACGTGTGTATTGTGTCCTGAAGTCGCCACATGTCCACAAGGATGCTCGCTTCCACTTTGAGATACGGACACACCAGCGCCTTATTGATATCTTGTACCCTACTGCTCAGACGATTGACTCTTTGATGCAGCTCGACCTCCCAGCTGGCGTTGACGTTGAGGTCAAGCTCTGAGATTGGCAATTGATAATGAAGTTCTTGTGATGTTTATCTTTTTAATGCATTACCATGATATTCCTTCTCTGTAGCCTAACGATATGATGGTGTTGCGGGGCACATTGTTAAGTTTTTTTAGCATTGGGATTTTATGGCAGATAGTTGATATTGTTATTTAATGATATAGCAAGTTTTCAACTTTTTGCACAGGGTCTTACCAATGTAACGTAGAAATACAATCCAATCCGGAACATGGAAATTGTTGAATAACTGCAGATTGCAAAGATGCGTGTCTTTACTTTTGATTTGTCTTCATCTGTCACTGTTGAGTTCTAGTTATGAACTTTTCGACAGTGTAGTGATGAATTGTTCTGTTTCAACTGTGTGGTCTGACAAATTTGGTGTAATCTATCAGGTAGGGTCTATTGCAATCCCTTGTTTTTGATGAGGTTGCACCTGCTCACCTGTATGTAAACCTTCTCGACGAGAAACCCCCCAGTGAGCATTGGATTGTTACCATGGTGCAGTTGCAGGGATGATTCTTCTGCAATATGAAAATTTATCCTGGCTGTATTTTTTAAAACAACCTGAAACTACTTGTTTAGATCAAAATTATGAATGCAGAGGCAGTCAAATTCCAATTCAGCATGTCTGGAGCAGTTCTCCCAGATATGTTTACTTCCCATTATCAAATTCCAATTCAGCATGTCTGGAGCAGTCCTCCCTGATATGTTTACTTTCCATTAATAATGCTCCCCTTGCCCTTGCTTTCCTATTTTCAATTCCCACCAAAATGAAGGTGTATAAGTTTTTTTATATAATTTCTTGGTACTAGCGGATATTGAAATGTGTTGAGATATTTGTATCTGTTCATTCTTATTTCTTGTATCTATTTCATCTTGTACCTCTTATGTAATTTACCTAGTGTTTTTCTCGTATATAAGAGAGCCTTGGGATTCTCTATGAATCAAGCAATTCTATTTTTTCTACATGGTATCAGAGCGACGGTCCTAGATCAAAGCTTGACCTAATTTTTTTTGAAAGAATAGAACATAACCCCCCTCCCCCCTCCTTGCCTCGCACCGACCCTATGATTTTTCTCCCTAATCTCGATGTCGCCAGGGGGCTCCCTCCCATCGCTACTAGCCTCAAGGAGGCCCCGTCGAAACCCAAGAGGGCTCCCTTCCACCATTGCCAGCCCCGACGGGCACCGTTGCAGCCCTACAGGAGCTTCTCTGGGTGCCACTTGCCCTGAGAGGTGTCGTTAGGCCTCTGCTCAACACCTTGCACCGCTTGGGGCTGTTGTAAGGATCTGCCTCGCGCATCCAACCACCTCAGGCTACTGTCCAACGCTCTGCAGAGATTGAAGTTGCTGCCCAAGGGCCATCGTGGTCCTCTGCTGCGGATTTCGAAGTCGCAACATGTAGCCTCATCGATTACAAGGCATTTTCTAGTCCTCTGAACAAGTTTCATCTTTGATTTTGGTTTGTTTTTTGTCAAAAAAAATTATTTTAGTTCACTTGATCGTGTTCTCTAACACTAACAAGCGTCAATGATTAACAAGGATGGATGTATGAGTCCACACGCATGCTCAATACTCTATATGATCATGTAAATACCCTCTATGACGATCTATTCCCAGTCGAGTTTTGTTGTGGTCTCTTTTTTTCTCAATATGCCAGAAAGAAAGGGTGAAGTATTTTCCTCTACTGGTGTCTTCAAGGGTTCAACTCCCATCGTGAAGTAGGGTGGGACGAACTATGAGTTGTGGTCAATGCAGTTTCTCGTCTACATGTAATGTAGTAACAAAGAACATATTCTGACAAAGCCAGAGCCAACAGATAAGACTGGGGAAAATGCTTCATAGAAGCAAGATGATGCATATGCTCGTATTTAGCTCTCCAGGATGCTCACCACTGAGATTACGAATGATATTGTGAATCAACCCACGATCAAGTCCATGTGGGATATCCTCGCTGCTACATATGCTCAAGCGAAGAATGAGAGCAAGATCATCCAATAGCAGCATGACATATTTTTGACCAAACAGAACGGTCGACCTCTTCATGCCCACTTCTCCCACCTTCGAGGCATGTTCGAGCGACTTCATGGCTTTATGCTTATTACAACTAGCACATAGCAACAACAAACATACAGAAATGCCACTATGACAGGGGGTGTTCCTATCATCTATTGATTCTGAGTACGATGCAACATGTACTCAACTGCTTACTGGAGAGACGGTTCCACCTATGGAAGAAGTATACAAAAGGCTGAGCAGAATCACTGGTTCTTATACTACCATAGCTCAAACCCCCTCTGTGAGGGCTGCTTCTCGCAACCGGGGTGGAGGGGGGGGGGTAATTCAAAGTTTTGGGGGCGAGGTCCCTATGGTCGAGGAAGAGGACGTTCGCGTGGTCCTTGCTCATACTACCACTGTCCAGGACATTCTGAGGAGACAACTACTCCATCTCCCTCTCATGATGCAAGGCTCAATGATATTGTCTCTTGATTGAGAGAGATAATGACCACCCCAACCACACCTGTTGCAGTTCCTTTGACGTTGCAGCCACTGCCAAAACCTCTACAAGTTCTTTAGGTATAACTTATGCACTTACAGTTGTAGCAGCTCAGATTTGACTGTCTGGATCATGGACCCCTACACATCTCATAATATATGCAGAGATGGATCATAGTTAGCTCCTATAGATCTATCCCTCCCAATAGATCAGTGGTAATTGCAGATGGGGATCACTTACCCATTGTTGGTCAGGGGGAGATTGTCCTTGTCCCATCGATGTGCCTACAAAATGTCTTGCATGCATCAACATTTCAAATGAATCTTTTGTCCATTAGTCACATTACGAAAGATTTGCATTGTTGTGCCATATTTGACCCAACTTTTCTTGTGTTTCGAGACATACTCATGGACAAGGTGATTGGATGCGGCCATGAGCAGAGTGGGCTTTACAGACTGATCCAACCTCCTTGTGCTGGTGTTGCGATTATTCCTACTAGATCAGTTTCTCCGCTCATGTGGCACCTTCGTTTTGGACATCTTCCTTCGTAGAAGCTATGCCATCTCCTCCCTCAGATCTCTACTTGTACCTCCGTAGAGTGTGAGGCACACAACTTGGGAAGAACCATCGTTCGTCCTTTCCGAGTAGCCAGAGTCGCCATAGTAGTTAGTTATTTGAACTATTTCATTTTGATATTTGGGGTCCTAGTCGTGTTCCTAATCATCGGGACATCGATACTGTCTTGTTGTTGTTGATGATTTCTCCAGACTTTCTTGGACTATCTCACTAAAGAATAAGTCTGAAACTAGTCATGTCCTTAAATTTTCTGCTCATGTGAAGTTTATTCTATCTGATAATGCCTTGGATTTTCTACTTTACAACTGTAAGATTTCCTCAAGACTCATGGTATTATTCACCCGACTTCTTATGCGTACACATCATGCCAAAATGGTGTTGTTGAACGCAAACACCTCCTCCTTCTTGATGTCACGAAGACTCTTTTGATTCAAAGTCGAGGTCTTCATTCATTCTTAGGTGATGTCGTCCTTACTGCATGCTACTTAGTAAACTGCATGCCTTCCACTTTACTTGGAGAAAATGTTCCTTTCTCGATTACGTTTCCCGAGAAGGATCTATTCTCTCTTACTCTTAAGGTCTTTGGGTCTATGGCCTTTGTCCATAATTTTACTCATGGTTGTGATAAGCTCTCTCCAAGAGCCATCAAATGTGTGTTTGTTGGCTATTCTCATACCCAAAAAGGATATAGATGTTTTGGTCTTATCAGAAAGTATTATGTGAGTGCCGGTGTCACATTTTTTGAGTTTATCACGTATTTTCACCTGCAGTTAACAAGATGTCTAGCTCTGGATCTCGAGAAGATATTTTGTTCCACCACCTCCCTTTCTTCCACCATCACATCCTCAGGATGATCCACAGTCATCTCCTTCACATCCACTACCACCACCTCCACCACCATTTACTCTGACACAGTTTTTACCATGATTTTATATTTGCAGCATCCAACACGTCTCAGGTATGTATTAAACACATTATTTCTACTAATGACAATAGTGACATGCTTGTTAAGGAACAGAGAGGTCGATGATCTTGATGTTCCTATTTCCTTGCAGAAGATGCATTGTAACTGTGCCACTTATCCTCTAGCAGCTCATGTTTCCTTGGGTCATCTTTTAGTGGAGTGCAAGAAGTTTGTAGTAGGACTATCTACTATCACTATCCTACGAACATACTAGGAGGCAGTACATGACAATAGCTGGTGTCTTGCCATGGAGGAGGAGATGACTGATTTACCACCTCATGGTACCCGGAGCATTATTTATGCTCCTCCAGGTGTGTCTGTTGTGGGGGCGCAAATGGATCTTTACAGTGAATCAATGCAGATGGTAGTGTGGATCACTGCAAGGCAAGGCTCGTAGTATGAGGGTTCACCCAGACGTATGGGGTGGAATACCAGGATGCCTTCTCTCAAGTGGCTAAACACTGGACTTCACGTATTCTTTTATCAGTTACCGTGACTCAAGACTAGTCGCTTTACCAACTTGATGTGAAGAATACTTTTCTTTATGGAGATATGCATGAGGAAGTATACATGCAACATCCATTATGATTCGCTACTAAGGGGGAATCTCAGAAGGTGTCCAGGCTCCACAAGGCCATTCATGGCCTGAAGTAGAGTCCGAGAACTTGGTACCAGAAGCTCTTTGAGTTGATAGAGCACCAAGGGTTTGTGCGGTCCACTACAAATCATTCAGATTGTGTTCAGAGGACACATAGAGGTGCAATTGCGTTTTTTATTTATGCAGATGACATAATTGTCATGGGTGATGATGAGTAGGGCATTCGAGCGACTAAGGAGTTCCTAGGCTAGTAGTTTGTGACTAAGGACCTTGGCAGTCTATGTTACTTTCTCAGATTAGAGTTTGACAGGAACCATAGTGGTCTCATGACGACTCAGAGGAATTTAGTGACTGCTGAATCTCCATTTCATCATCTATATTCTAACATTTTGGCCTTAAAAACCCTAGTAAATGCGTGTAAATAGGCTTAATTCAGACATTTTATCATTCATGCATTGTTGTGTAAATAGTGTATAAAATATGATTTTTAAAGCCGAAATTATAGAATAAAGAAAATAAAAGAAAAAGAATAAAATATTGAAAATATGTTATGTCCCAAAGTCCTGAGACCTAGGCATCTCGATGACTAGGTCGACAAGGAATAAAGTAGAGGGAGATAAGGGCAAAAAACCAATAAAAATTCCTTTTATTTCATTCATTTTTTATTCATTTTGAGACTTTTTTTAGTTTCAAATTTTATGCTTCAAATAAAGAAACTTTGAACATGAAAGTTGTAGATAATAAAATATAGAAAAATACAAAATTATTTCATACAAAATAATATACAGATAAAAATATATGCTCTAAATAAGATTCTAAAATCCCAATTTTACAAACCCATATCTCCCAAATAAAAACTCAAAATATAAAAAAATCATCTTTAATTATATATAACTTTTAATAAGCTATTTACTGAAGGTGGTTTCACATTTTTTGGAGTTACGGTTTGAAAGTTAGGTTTTGAACCCTTATCGTATAGTTATACCGATTAAAATATTCATTTTATTTATTATTCATTATTTCTATTATTTTATATTTTTATAATTTCGTAAATATTATTTATAATATATGTACATATTTAAACTAGAATAAAAACATCAAGAAATCATTAAAATAAATTACTTGTATAAAATACATAGATGAAATACCTATTTCTATACCTATATAGATAATATATCTAATTATTTAATTGTATATTTCACATCAAAAAATATAATATATTTAAGTTTATAAAAACTGTTATAAATATATAAAATAATAAACCTAATTAATAAAAAAACAAAATAAAAAATAAAAGACTAAAATACACCTATATATAACCCTCAAAAAGTAACTTGTAATTTTGAAGCTCTAAAAAATAAATAAAAATCATGATAACATAATTTAGAAAATAGTAATTTTTTTAAAAAAACTAAAATAATAAAATCGTTTATTATTTTTATTAAATTTAAAATTATTTTATTAATATTTTGTCTTTTTACGGATGACGTGGCCTAATCAGGCCACACCATCCGTTGATCGAGGTCAACTCCATGACCCCAGGTCTGCTCTTGTCAGAACATCGCTTCGCCATGATTTCTCCGATTTTTGGAGGTCACATCTTGCTCCTTTTGACGATGCTTTCTTCATAGCTTTTCTTCCTCGATCAAATGAGCATACATGCCCATGCGTTTTTTTTCGATCTTCGGATCGCTGCAACATGAGATTCGCCCCAATCTTCTTGGCCTGTCCAGCCTCTTGTACAAAAATATCCAGCCGAGTTATTTGAATTTTTGAACCTCCTTGGTCATCGTTTTGGCCCTCCATCTCTGTGTTTTGGATTGACGTGGCGAAAGCATCATCTCCAGACCTTGGAGGCGAGCTCAAGCGAGCTAAGGAGTTTTTCCACCTATCTCCGCCGCCTTGCGGGCATTGAGGTTCGATCTCCCTGCTTCCTACCATTGAGGTCTGTGTTTTATTGCATTTTCTAGCTTATATATAGTCTTAGGGTTATTTCTAGCATCTACTTTGGCATCTGATTATGTATCCAAGCTCAGAGTCCACCCTCGAAGTTCATCGGATCTGGGTTCCAGTGAGCACCCTCCACCGTGCTCCGCATGTGTACCGACCCGACAACCACCCTCCTTACATTCCCCTTCCGCTTCTCGTCGATTCTCTACCTTCCATTCAACCTGCCCCTCCTTGGAGTAGGAACTCAGAGCTCCAAATCCATCGCCTCGTCGGAGCCTTCGTCATTTCGCCTCCCCCACGACCATTCGCTCCTACGACCGTCGAGGCATTTTACCCTTCATAATTTGACCTTTTTTATGTAGGTGGGACACCAGAAGAATCTCCTGGGGCGATTTTTGTGTCCTGGCTGGAGCACCTAGAGCACCATGCTTCCTCGACCTTGTGGCAGCGTTCCAGCATGCCTCCACCATTTTGCTGCCCCTAGTTGTCAGAGGATCACCGTAGGAGGCTTGCAGACCATTTTTGGAGCTTTACGACCGTCAGGTGTTGGAGGTTGAGATCGGAGAACTTTGCTCCGGTGAAGTTCCTCCCTATTCTTCCTCCCGCATTCATCACCGTTTGATCAGACGTCCCCTCCAGACCACACAGATGTTGTAGGATCTCATTGAGTAGCACTGTTCAATCTTCCATCGAGATCTAATCCGGGCCGCTGGATCGTGAAGTAGTATCGGGCGCCCTGAACACACCACTGGTCTTAAGTGATCTATCAGCACTATCCGATCCGCGTAGGCGTGGGTATTTTGCATCTTTGCCCTCATCATTTTTTTGTTTATTGTTCAAGCCAGAAATATTCATCTGCAGCTTTATAATTTGTGTAATATTTATAAAAGAACCCTTAAGCTTTTTGTATTTACTTTTCAATCATAGCTACGCCACCTCACGTGACATTTCACAAGAGGGGAAAATTTTGCAACATGTCCCCTGTGGTTTTGCATATTTATCTTTAGTCCACAAACTTTTCTATTCAGTTGTAATATTTTTTTGCATTTTGTAATCAAGCCCATGAAATTTCTGACAATTGCGTTTTGGTCCCCGCTTGCGTTTCTCACATGTTCATACGTGTGAGTTGCACATTCTGCACGGAGTCCCTCGAGGCTTTGGATATTTCGTATTACCACTATAACCTTTTGAGCATGTTATAAATTTTCTATGAAATTTGCACGTTGGCCCCTGATTTTCTCGCTATTTACACGTATGCCCTTGTCAAAAGTATAGTTTCTATTTGTTGATTGTATTTATTTTAAATAGAAAATTAACTCTAAAAAAATCCTAAACAAATAACTGTAGCTTCCGAATTGCATATACATTCAAACACATATTTTTATTTTGCAATTTGGAGCTTTTTCTTATTTATAAAAATTAAAAACCTCACATTTTATCCCTATTTGCAAAAGAAAATACATAAGAATTATAAAAAAAATTTAAAAATTTCAAAAAAATATATTTTATATTTTTTTAAGTATTTTATAATTTCAAACAAAAATCATTAAAAAATATAAAAGAAAAGTTAATAAATTGAAAACCCCTTAAAATATTTATAACAATATAAAAAATTCTTTAAAAAAATCCAAAAAGTGTATTTTCTGCTCCATATTTTTCTCTATATTGATATCTATATATTAAAATTTAGAGATTTTTTAACTCTGTTTGGTATTTTTCATCTCCAATTTATTTTAGCCTGATTTCAGGTATTTTTTACTTTAAAAATCCTATATAAACTAGCAAAATTTCTTAAAAAATCACAAAAACAATTAAAAATTACATAAAATCCAATTTTTTGTTTCCTGTATTTTGATTATTTTTTATTTATGTATATTTATATATTATCTCTCTCTTACTTATATTGTAAATATATCTTATATATAGCTTTATACATATATTAAAGGAAAAAAGAAAATATAAAATATAAAATATAAAAAAAGAATACAAAATCAGAAAATTTTAAAAAAATATAAAAATATAAAATAAAAAATAAAACAAAAAATATACAATTAAAAACCCACAAAAGAATTAGCTTTATAGACAAAGACAACACAATCACTTTTATGCAATTTTTTCCCTGTTCTACCTTCTTGTTCCCTGTGTTCGACCTCTATATTACTTGCACTATACACATCTTCTATAGAGTTATAATAAATTTTAACTCCGCACTTGCTTTTCATTTCTTGATTATCTTTTGTGGGTTACTTGTTGTTTTAATCCAGATTTTGTGTGGTCGATTCGACGACTGTGTTCCCACCTTGTGTGGAACATAAAACCACTCGATTTTTGGGTTAAACAAATGGCGCTATTGCCGGGGAGCAACTTCGCGTAGATCAACTTTTTGCTTGGCTGTGATATTTGTTTATATTTTTGCCTTATTTATTTGATATTTATTGTGAATTGTATAATCCCCTTTCTTGTTTTACTTTTTGCGAGGAACGTGGATCAAGAGAGGCTCTCTCTTCTTTGGAGCGCCTATGCACCCACGTGAGGCGACTTGGACCTAGCACTAACGCAGACTTGGAGGGAATTTTGAAGACAATTTTTGTATATTTATTTGTTGTGTAATTTAAGTGAGAGAGAGACCCCATATATTTGTAATAATACAAGTACTCTAAACTTTGGACATTCAGGCCCAATTTCTAAGTGTCTGTTCACTTGGGGGATCACCACGGTTTTCTTGTGTTTTCGTCACATTTTTTCCTGTGTTTCTCAATTTTGTTTTACTACTTTTGCTTGATTGAGCCCTTAGCTGTAGGAGTTTCTTGTTGATAGCATTAGGTCCAAACACTTAATATATTTGCTTGCGCCTATAGTGACATTTGAACTTAGTCAAATCCAAATTGCTTCTCACTTAGTCTCAGAACCCCCACACTGTGAGAGTTCTCCATACAACACTTGGAGGACCCATTGTTGTGGGTACCGAGGAGACTCCAGGATTGGACTCTTAGGTTCCATTCTAAGTCATTAGCATTGGTTCTTCACGATAATAACAATTCCTAAACTTAGGGTGATTTCATAGGATTGCATTTGCATATAGTATAGGTTTCAATTCTGCCGAGCATCTTTGCATGTAGAGTGTTGGAGGCAAGATGAGCATTTACGCTTTGGCATACAACATCTTTTTTCCGTTTGCATTGTTTTCCGCCTTTCCCTCTGATTTTGCCAACCTAGGTGCTAAGTAAAATTGACTCCTCGTTAGGCTCGTGCATTCTTATTAAAAATCCAAAAAAGTGATAACCAATAAAATTGGGACTACTAATATTTTTTGATCCTAAAATCAACCAAAAAGAAAAACCTTGTCTCGGAGTGAGTAATCCCCTCATTGTCTTCACTTTTACTTTCTCGCGCATACACTAAGGACTAGCACCAAAATCCTATTCAGCCTCCTAAATGTTTGTACAACTTTTTGACTTCTCACCTAACTCTGAAATAGACAAGATAAAGAGATCGAACTTTCATGGTCTCTATCGAGTTGAGTAGGTGAATTGAGGATTTGTTTTGTGTGAGTTTGTTTGTGATTGTTTGTGTGCATTCTAGATCTCCTATGCATATTTTTGCCTTTTTCTCACTACTCTTGATTTAACCTTCATGCTCTCCCGATCATTTTCCTTTTGTTTCGAGATAGCCGACTGGAGCGTATTTTATTCGGACATTGCATATCCCTCGTTCACTCCAGCCTGTCCACCTCTCTTTTCTAGGAGAACTTTACTCCTGACTTTTGTACATATCCTCCTCAGCTACAGATTCAGACCTCAGATTTTTATCCGCACCCACCTTCACATTTCCCTTCACGCCCATCTAAGACTGATCTGTTGGAGTTACCTTTCATGATTTCCACGATTGAGACCTTGAATTAAATGATGGAGAAAATGAATTCGATTATTGACGATCTTACTAGTTTAAACAAGAACCAGAATGTCGCTCCACTATTTGAGGATATGGATTCATTTGAGGATTTCATGAGAGCTTGTAATCGCCTAAAACACAAAAAAGAAGAAAATTTTAAAAATCCAAAAAGATTTCGGGAGACACATGATCAAATCAGACTGTGAGGAGAGGGTACCTTTGCCAGATCATTTGACCATACACCCACTCACACCCTGTCCCACCTTTGACTCCGAGGATGTCACTGTACAGACTACTCTTGGCATTCCTCATATAGATGTTGATTCTGACTTCCTCCCTTGTATGGAGAAGGTCCAAAAATTCAAAAAAATGTTGATTGAATCTGAAGTGGTGGCCTCTATTCATCATACCATTGATGCCCCACTTCGCCAGCTCCTCATCATAAGAAATGAAAGCGGAGGAGTGGATCTGAGCGTCATATCTTGACCATGGCCATTGCCCATGCCATCGCCCATCATCCATCTTCTAGGAAAAGGAACATTGTCACACCTCTTGTGAGTTGCACCGTCTCTGACCATTTATGTGATAAAACTCTCCTCGATGACGGTGCTTCGATCAATATAATACACTTCTCATTGGTACAGTCTATTCATCTTGGGCCTCTCAACAAACCAGGACGATAGTACAATTTGCTTATGGATCAATAAATAGGCCGAAGAGTACTCTTGAAAACGTCATCATTCTGATTCAGGGCATGAGATTCACGACAGATTTCATTGTATTGCCCATGGAGACCTCCACCAATGTGGAGTGTCCTCGAATCATCCTGTGATGACATTTATCGCCTCTGCGAGAGCCGTTATTGACTATGGATCTGGAGAGATTCGCTTCCGTTCTGATGTAGGGAGCGATGTGTTGATCATCACACCTACTACGGACCAGAAACCTGCATCCCACGGGAGTGTTCCTATGTTAGACGACCCCGAGGCCAATGATCTTTATGCAGATATTAAAGAGACTTTCTTTATGACCGATGATGAGACCCGAGAATTCCTCTCCAAGGAGGAAGACATGGAAAGCATAGACCTTAAAGTTTCCTCTTCCTATAATTTGCGATGCGTTGATGACATCCGCGGGATTTACACGATTGATTTCAATGAGCGAGGTCATATTCAGGGACTAGAGAGGACGGACATGACTTGAATACTTTCACTGATGAGTCTGTTCCTGTTCAATTAGATTTTGATGAGATAAGGGTCGAATTTGATCTTGTTGCTTTTATTCAGGAATTCAGGCCTTTTGATAAGTATGATGATCTGATTGAGACTGTAGAAGACAAACATGGTTTGACTACTTCCGCTGACGAGTTTGTACCTCTTGGTTTTAACCTAGATGATATCTCGAAGGATGACACTGTCTACACTTCTTCTGATGATGAGTTCGTCCCATTCCACTTTGACATTAGCGAGACACCTAAGGCCAGACCTAGCCATACTTCTTCCACTACTCCGTCTGTGCCTTCACATCCTAGGACCATTGAGGAGCTTCATTGTGTCGACCCTGATCGGTTTGTGTCATCTGAGGACCCCGATGTCGACCCACACCTTGTCAGATCTATCCCTTTGCGATCTCGCAAGAAGGTTTGCTTTTGACCTTCTTGATCCATTGTACATCCATCTCTGTTGTATATCCCCTTTTGTTCATCTCCGTCCCTCTCCCGTTTCTCTCATCCATCTTATTCTCGTGCGTGCCTTGCTTAGGACGTACTTTGCCCTAAGTATAGGGGGGTGGACGAGCCGAGTGTTCATTCTTCGTTCTGTTTCATCACTCCTATTGTTGCCTTTACACATGGATTCTTTTACACTAAGTATAGGGGGAGTGATGTGTAGATCCTCAATCTCTTCTTCCATCTTCTGATCTCTTTTCTTCTTTTCCTTTTCTATTTTCTTTTTCTATCAGAAAGGTGTCGCCCCTTTTTGTTAGTCTTCTATACTTAGGATGTACTTTGTCCTAAGTATGGGGGGTGTGCACCCTGAGTTCTTCTATTCTTTGATCTTCTCAATTGTCTCCTCTTCTTGTCTATACTTAGGGATATGTTACCCTAAGTATAGGGGGAAACAGTCTAAGTACGATATGTTCATTCCCATTCCTGATCCTCCCTGCTTTGTGCACAGTCTGCTATACTTAGGATTAGTTGATCCTAAGTATAGGGGGGATGGTCAACTTCCCATTCATTCACTTCTTCATTCGTTTATTCTTTAGACTTTCCTATACTCGGTGTGAGTTATGTCTTCTCTTTCCTCTCTGGTCTATGAGGACATAGTTCAAGATAAGTATAGCGGGGTCGTATATACTGCGTATATACTTTAGCCATAACTCATACTTTCGTATTTTTCTTAATAATTATGGCTAACTATTACTATTAAAATTCATCAAAAATACTTACTAAAAAGTTATCTATTATTCCACAAATTCTTTTTATATTTACTGATTAATAAATCATGTAGAAATACATTTTGCAAAATGTTTGAAAAGTAGTTTGAAAACCTTTTTGAAAAATCTTTTGAAAACTATTTGGAAAATTTTTGTTAAATATTTTTAACTTTAGCAAAATTGGTTTGTTTGAAAATTTTATTTTCTTTGTGTGAAATAAAAATGTTTGAAAAACGATTTGTAAATGGTTTGAAAATTGGTTGCAAAAATATTTGACAAATTTATATATACTATTTGGAAAACGTTTGTAAAATGATGTTGAAATATGTGTACAAGTTCGTAAAAATAGTTTGTAAAAATTATTTTGGACTCTTGTTTCCAAACTTATTTGAATTTTTTTTTCAAATAAGTTTTAGGAATATATACATAACCTTAAACTTGCTTCTTATACATATTTATTGATCACTTACCCTTTGTAAATTCTTAAAAACCTAATTAAATAAAAGATGCATCTCCGTGTAAATATTTGTACCTTGTTTATAGCCAAAATATTTTATTTTCAAAAATTCCCAAAACGTTTACAAAACTAAAATACTAAAAACAATTAAAAACCTTTTGAAAAATCTAAAAAATGCATATGCATCATTTTTTAAAAAACCCATAAAAAGTTCAAAATCTTTGAAAATTGCATCACAAAAATATTTTCTGCAACGAGCATAGCATTTACATAGCATTAGGATTTTTTGGATTGAGTTTGATAGTTGAACAAGTCTAAGTAAAATCCGAAGATTGGAGTTTGGTTGGACCTTAAAATATACCTAATAGTAGGAACCTTATAGGAACTGGAATTGAGGTACTTCAGGTCTAGTTGACTTAATTCTTTGAGGATCACAAGACTTGGTTCAATGGATTCTTCACTGCCTAAGTAGAGTATTTTGGAGCACCGAAAAATCCGAAAATGCGCTTGTTAAAAGATGTTGTTTTATGTTCGTGTAAAAATGATTTGTCGTGCGTTGTAGGCGGCAATCGGAATCGGTCAAGAAAATAACAACACAAAATATTCGTTAATTTTAATCAATGTGGTTTTATGTTTGATTTACTTTTGCAAGTCCCAAGGTCGATCACAAGGAGGCAAAGGAACAACCTAGAATTATGTCTATCAAAATTCGTGCGCGGTTTTCGAAGCGATATTTTTTTGGAATTTTTAATGCAAATAAGGGACACAAGATGCAATTTCGGCCTATTTTAGGGACTAAAATGTAAAAGTCGATCGAACGATGTCCGAAAAATATGAAACTCAGCCAAAATGCAAAATATGATGAAAGGGATGCACCGTAATGTTTTTGGAATTTTTTGATGCAATATGATTTTTTATGAATTTTTAAATGAAATCAAAATGAATTTCAATATTTAATTATAATAAATATCAAACCTAATTATTTTCAAGGATAAAAATTACCTAAGATCTCTCACCAAGTGATTGATCTCAGAAAATTCCTAAACGTCGAAAATGTGAGATCTAATACTTATTAAAAATCAAATACTAAAATATGCAAAATGATTTTAACAGGGCAAATTATGCATGCAAATGCATATCTTTTTGGATACACTGTCAAACGCAATTTATTCTGCAATATATGATTTTTCAGGAATTTTTGGAGTAACGGGTAATCAAATATAAATTTCAGAGCATAGACTATGCAAAATATGCAAATTTCCACAGGATAATTGATTATTAAATAACCATCGATCATAAAAATGTCCACATTATGTAAAAATGTAGAGAATTGCATGAGGAACACAATGATATTTTTGGATAAATAAAATGATGTAGAGAAGAGGTTCAAAATAGAGGGGACAGGGGTATAAATGCAATAAAATAAATATAAATGAAATAAGGGGGACCTACTTGCAATTACCAAGAACTGGGGAGAACTTCTGCAATTTTTGCCAGAGGGTCACGTGAAACATGTGACCTCTGGCTGGTGGGGCTGAATAGCTAATAGAGAAATGGCCGAGGGCATTCTTGAAAATTCCCCAGGCGGTCACGTGCAATGCACGTGTTCCTGGGCTCCGGTGAGAATCGACTGTTTTTAAGGGTGCGCGGTGTAAATTCTCCAGCGGGTCACATGCATAGCACGTGACCCCTGGTGATGTATTACTAACGTTCCCCCACCGTCACGTGTGTCTCACGCGAGGAAAGGGGCCTCGGGTCGATGCCCAGCCAGTGGTGGAGAAGCGGAGTAGGCCTGGCGGGACGGCGGAGGGGCGACTGCCAGGTGTCGAAGGAGGGGTGACCGACGAAGGCGCTGGGGATGGCCGTAGACGTGGAAGCTTCACTGGAGTTGTCGATGACGATGGTTGTCGATGGGTGTTGAAGCTCTAGGCTATGGTGGAGAAGATGATGGTCGAGCGGAGGAGATACGGTGTCGGTGGCGGAGATGGAAGATGGCACGTTGGTGAAGATGAATGTGGCGATGGCGTAGCGTCGTTGTCGACCGTAGGTGTAGTAGTCAACATCATTGGCTCGAGGGGGGAAAAGCCCGGAGCAGAAGCGCACGAGGAGGCGCGACGACCAAAGGGGAGACCGGATTTCGCTGGAGAAGCGGGCAAGCGGTGTTGTCACCACCGCGTGCCTCACGTTCCTCGTGCAATCGGCAGATGCAGGTTTAGGCAGAGGACGAGGAGTTTTAATAGGGCGAGGTTTAGTCGCCGGAAAAGGAAATAGGCTAGCTAGAGATTCGATTGGGGATTCGCGGAGATGAGCGAGGGCGAAAGTGGCGGCGAAATCTGAGATCGAAGGAGATACGGTGATCGGGCGATATTCGTGGGCGACGGCGATATTCGCGGGCGGCGCCTCCCGCTATCGAAAGACAAGGAAGACGATGAGCCCTGACCATCCAATCGGCCGAGATCGGGCGACCAGAAACGAGACATGTGGCGGACGAAAAAAGGGGGGAAGGGGCACACGTGCTTGGCACGTGCCTAGGGGGCACGTGCTGGCCTTTTTATATTTTATTTATATTTATTTTTATTATTTTTATTTTTTATAAAGAATGAGTAAATAAATATGCGAAAAATAGCTGACACATGGCGGCACCAGGTGCTGCCATGTGTCAGCACCGGAAAATTCCGAAATAAAATACTTTGTAAAATGCAAAAGAAATAGTAAACGACCTCAGATCGAAAAAGTTTCTTAACAAAAATTTCTCTTCTCAATGAGATCTACACTTTCATGAAAACATCAAAACAAAATCGATCAAATACAAAAAGTGATATTTTTGTGGTATCCCATGTACATAGAATACTTTGATTTTTGGGTTTTGTAATTTTTATGTCATTTCTAAACTAGATAAAAATCTGGAAAAAATATGGTAAATCAGAGATAAATAATTACACATTAATCTAACTTTTTTTTGGATTTTTATTTGTTAATAAAATATGTATATAAAATAATAGATCAAAAACTGCTAAAATAACATATACAAAAGAGGTCCAAAACCCAACTTTCACATATGAGCTCTGATTCACTTGAACTTGGTCTTGTTTTGAAGTTAATTGAATTTATATTAGTTCAAAAGTGAGTAGGAATAAAACAAACACTGGATGGGAAAAATATGAGACTTTTAGTCCGGAAATCCTGAAATCAGGGTTTGGGTTTTTTGTCCACTTATCTGGGTTAGTTATTTTTTTGTATTTTTCTTTTTTCTTGTTAGTGATATGTTGATAGTGAAGGTGGTTTTGGGTCATTCGGAGTTAGCATGAATGAGTTAAAAATCAGGGAAGTTAGGCTATTTACAGGTCATTTTTGGCTTGGATTTTTGGCTTCTTATTTTGTGTAGAAATTAGTGCTAAAATGTGATTCTTATGAAAACATGCATGAATGTTAATTACGCAGAATAGATGTAGGAATGTTGTTGTTTTTAACGTATTTGAGCTTAATAAATGAGATTTAGAGTGAAGAATTCAAGATTCATCATCCTCCTATACTTAACGCATGCTCGTCCCTGAGCATAAAAAAGAAATGACATGAAGTAAAATGATATTGGGTTCCATACCAAACCGTGAGCTGAAGGTGAAAGTGAATCTAGACTCGACCTTTGGATTAATAGTTTGGCGGAACTTTTGTGAGACTTAGAATTTTAAAATCAACAACCCTCAAGTTTTACAAATCATTGCTATAGTTTTGGCTCAGAAGTCATCTTAGATCAATCCTCTTCCCAAAGAATACCCTATGAATATTGAACAATCGACTCATGTGTATGAATGGTTTTAACTCTTCCCACCCAAAATTCCGGACTATCGCGCAAACCCCCTCTCCAGTAACTCGTCCTCGGGGAGTCAGGTATTTCCTTCTAAGGTCTGTCGCGCTGTGTTCATAATGGAATTGGGGGAGAAGTTAGAAGAAGGAGAAAAGAACTGGAGGGTGACCAGTGTAGTCACCACTCCTTGTGAAGATGGCCAGTGTAGCCGACTCTCCACCAAGATCTGCAGGTTTCTTGAAGCTTGGACCTTTTTGGTCAGATTTTATTTGGAAGTTGCTTCTTTGTATTTGGAAGTTTTGGTGGTTCTGCTTGGATCTTGTTGTGCCCCTACGGATATAGAATCTTTTGTTTCCGTACATTTTTCGAGATCTTAGAAAAAATTGTGCCCAGCCATCCATCCCTTTTCCGAAGCTTTATTTCTACCCCGTACTCCGGTCTTTAGATTTCCACGCTACTAGAAAAGAAACTCACACAGTCTTCCAACATCCCATTTGAGTTGAGCTAAGTGCATAGTGCGAGAGTACAAATTAATTCCTTATTCCAGAGTTGTACCCATAATGAAGAGACCAGGTTAGACACTAAGAGTCAAGCGCTGCACATTGTCATGTGGAAATTAAAGAATCAAGTCAAAGACCTGAAGCTTCTAAAATCCTATTTCTCGGTGAAGTTCCTCTGAAAATTAGGTGGATTAAGGTTAAGTCTAGACCACTCTCGGTTTCGGCTCATAACTTGGTTCAGAATCCAATAACTTTTCACAGATGCACATGAATGCGATGCTGGATAAAGTGTAGGTGTGTAAAATGCAGACAAATTTTTTTACGCAAGGGATTTTTGATTGAATTTTTTTATGCAAAAAATGTATAAGAAGCCTTTTTTTTCAAAAATTTTGGGCATAGGCAGTGTTAGTAGCAAATCTCTTTTTCTTTTTCTTTTCTTTTGTTTTTTTTTTGATTAATTACCCACACCATAAATACATTTAGACTTACGTGAAAGTACGAGGTATGGCTAAAATATATACACAGTATATATACAAACTCCCCTATACTTAGAGAGTGTTGTGTCCTCAGAGCACAAGAAGCGTAAAGAAGACATAGCTCGGGCTAAGCGTAAGAGAGTAAAATTTTGATATACAATGGCCCGCGCCCCTATACTTAGACTATAAATAGTCTAAGTATAGAAGAAGAGCGCAAAAAGAGGCGGTTGGGATATGTAAATGAGGAGAGTATATACAGGTAGGTGTCGGTTCCCCCTATACTTAGGCTCTGGTCAGCCTAAGTACAGGAGAAGGGTGGAAATGGAGTGATCGAGAGGGGAAAGTGTGATGAGAGAAATGGTCTATACAGATGGCATCGGTCCCCCTCTATACTTAGGCCTTGGCCTAAGTAGAGGAAGAAGCTGTACAAGGAGACCGATGTGGTTGGGAGGGAGGGTGGGTAGCCGATGATTAAGGCGGTTTTCGGCTGATCTTCTTGTGAGCATGTGATTGGATATCGATATAACAAGATGGAGATGAAGCATATGATTCCCAACTATTATCAGTGTCATCCTCAGAAAAATCATGATGGATAGTAGATGAAACATTTGAGTCATATGAAAGGAGCCATCATCAGAGTTATCCTTAGAGGAATAGTATTTGAAAGTGGATACACTCTAGATATTCATGTCTTTTTGTTTCTTCAATTGTTTCCTCAAAATTCGTTCCTTTTTAAGATCAATCGGTTTGTCCTCAGATGAATACTCAGAAGCTCCAGTCTCAGTCAGCTCATAAGAAATAATTCCAGTGTACTCGTAGATGGTAGGAGCATCAGCTTTGGATGAGTAATAATTAGGAATGGGAGTTGTCCAACGAGAACTGAATTTTGGATCCTTGCGAAGATATGGCTTTAGAGCTGCTGAACAGACTTCACTCATGTAGACTACCTTTTTCGGGCCTGATGTGGGATCATCAGCCGATTCCTCTTCCGAAAGGTCAAAGGTGACTTTCTTTTTCTTGTTTCGTGAAGATGTCGGTTCACTTGAGTACCCAGATGAATAGCCATTGGAATTATTCTCCTTGGTCGGTTTTCAGGCTGCTTGTTTGTTCTTAGTCTCCTGAATGTTGGTGCATTCTCGATTTGGGAGGATTTGGTCAAGATATTCAGAGAATGTTGCTCCAGGGTGCGGCCATGCATATGTCTCAGGATCGTAGTAGAAGGATTTGTCTATTTTGAGATTCGCGGGAATTGAAATACTGGAGAGAGTCCCTGCATGTTCGTTCTCAATTGATTTGACATTGGAGCATTCCTGTGTCAAGTTGATGTAATCCATGTAGTCAATATAGGTTGACCCAGGGTGTGACCATGCATAAGTTTCCGGATCATATGATTCATATGCTCGATTTTTCACGGTGAGAGCAGCTGGGCATGGAGAAGGGGGAGATTCTCTAAACCAATAGTCTCATCAATAACCGCTATATCAGGTGTTGTAGCCGGGTAGGGCTCTTCTACCTCTTCATGGTTGCGGTTGTCGGGGACTTCATGGGTTTCCTCAGAAGATTGTGGTTCCTCAAAGACAGGGTCAGATCTAAGTGCTTCCAATGCTTTAAAATCGATTTCTCGGGTCTCACAATCAATAATTGCCTTAGACAATGCTAAGAATGGCTTTCTGAGAATAATTGGAGACTGGGTGAATTCTCATTGATGCTCAATATCAATGATCGTGAATTCCATTTTGAGCGGAGAAACTTGGAATATCATGATGACAGAAATGGTTCCTCTCGGCCGCTTTAGTGATCGGTCTGCCAATTGAACAATCTCTCGTATTTTCCTGATCGGTCCGAGTTTAAGTTTGTGAAACACAGAGGTCGGGAGAATATTGATCGGTGAATCATCATCAATCCGAGCATGAGTGAAAATTGTGTCTTTGTTTTCATAGTTAAATCTGAGCAACCGCTTCATTATGCGGCTTTTGGTTTTTCTCCTCAACACCAAGGAGGAGGCCATTGACAAGATATGTCTTTCAGTTTTTGTTATAATCCTTCCTGACTTTTTTATCATTAATTTATCCATTAAAAATTTTTTAAGGTCGGGGAAGTGTTCAATGGCCTTTATAAAGGGAAGTTAAAAAATCAAGCATTTTTCTAGTGCTTCCCGTACAATAGGATCCAAATTCCTTAGATCTTCTTCAGTCTCAATTTTTATGAAATTTTCTAGATTTTCGATTTTTTGTAGTTTTTAAATATTCCATTTTTTTGATATTTTCTGTGTGGTGTGGTGATGTGGTATCTTCCATAGATGAGAAGGGGCCTTGATATTCAGAGTAAGGGTCAGAGGCATAACCGTTTCTAGGGGAATAATAAATCGAAGTGTTGATGTTAGAATCATCCCTAGGTCTTTGAATATCCTCAAAATTTTCACTCTTAGATCCAATCATTTCCTTATTTAATTTTATATCCGATCCACTATAGAATGAGATTACTCGGTCGGTAAATTTTTGAAATTTATGCTCCATCAATTTAAATCTTATTTTTATCCTCAAAATATTATCCTCAAAATTCTGTTCATGATCAATCATGGGAGCAGTCGGTATGTGTTCAATAATTTCGTCTTCTATTTTCCTGTATGTGGTAGGAGGAGAGTTTCTTGGAATATCCATTATATGATCATTATTTTCAGAAAATATCTCCTCAATAATTATGGAAGGCGGCTGCTCATATGGTCCAGGCATGTGGAGTTGGTCCGAGTAGAATTTATTCCTTTGATCATGAGTGGTTGGACCTTGATATTGTGGAGTCAGCATAGAGGGTTGATGTGTTTCTATGTGATTAGTCCAGTCCTCTGTATGAGTATCATGTCTTATGAGGGGTTTGTCATGGTTAATCCAACGCTGATGATCATTTAGTGCGGATCTTTCCATCTGGGTTTGGTTCTCGACCAGTCATGAGACTCAAAGGTATTTTGATCTCGAAATGTTTCATTAGCGAGAAACTGAGAATAAGAAGGTTTAGTCCATGATGGTAGGTGATCATGTCCGGTCGGATGATTTGAGTAGGAATTCAATGAGGGGGCCGAATTCATATGCGGTTGAAAGTTTCCCACAAATGTTGGAGGATTATTGAAAGAAGAGGATGTAGTTGATTTGGGTCTAACCGAGACAGATTTATTTTAATAGTATAGCTCTGATGGATTTTTACATAAATGTTCGGCCATATTTGAAAGAGTTGAAAGAGATGGTGGTTGGATCTGCAATTTGGAAAAAGTTCCATGATGAGATTTAAATCAAGAGATGAGAGAGATGATTGCACGGGATACTCAAAACAAATTTTATCATGTGTGCGGCTTTTTATTTTCGAAATCGGTTTACGTACACTAATGCAAACACAAATAAAACCCCGGTTTCACCAACTCACACAATGAAGCCGTAAGATTCGGCTATTATCTTTTCAATTTTAATTGGTGACAAGATAATCTTGGGAAAAAATTAGCGAGATGTTAGGTGTTGAAATTTTCTTAAAGACCGTCCTGAGTTCATACGACTAGTTGCATCTACTTTCAGCTAGTATAGGTGTAAGTACGGTCCGTAAAATGGCCACCCGTGTTACTTAAGGACGGAGCCTTACATAGTGTCCTTTAAACCACTACTCTGCTAAGGAAGTCCGGACCGATTACCGGCTACCCGTATTCCTCACTGCGAAGTAGCTAATCGTTTTTAAATTCAGTAGTCTGAATGAAAATTTCGAAGCTTTGTTCTAACCTTAAGTGTCGTCTCTCACTTACTCAGAAAAATAAAAACATCCAAGGTCGGAGTTACTCTCCCGCAAAAAATCTTGATTTTATGGGTTAATTTGAAATCGGCTATATTTAGCAGTCCCAATTTTAATTAGACATTCAATGAAGAATTAAATGAGCACAAATATACGTCTACCGTCCAGTCCCAATTTTCTTTTAGAATTATGTGACAAAACAAGAGGGAGAAATTCAGGAAAAGCCGATGCACACGAAAAACGATGATGTATGCTCAGTTAGAAGACTTACAGTGAATCCTCGCAATCTCCATGTGGGATGCTAGACTGAAATTGAAATTAAATTTATATGAAATGCAAGCCGATGAAAAACCACACCTAAGCAGAAAGTTCTATTAGCGGGGAAGAATTGAGTTAGATTTTTGGCTAAATTGAACGATCTATGCGCGTCTCAGTTCATGTGAAGTGTGGCTTAATCTTATGAGCACAATCAAAAATTAAAATGCTCTAAGAGCCGTATGTGTAGGTCTATCCTAATCGCCACTCAAGTCGGGCCCCACCCTCACCAGAGAGTGAAACAGGCCACGACATACCACAAAAAGAGTTAGAGATCTTATTACACACGCGAGAATCCAAACGGATACTGCTGTAAATAAGCAATTAATTACAGAATTTAAAATTACAGGAATTAGAAACCTAGACTCTACGCTCTCTCACGACTCGACTCGATCTTAAATTAATTACGGATTTTTAGGAGGTCGGTGAAGATGCTTTAGTTTCTTGAAAAACTGCTCCACGTATCCCGTGTACCTCGTAAGAAAAATAGGATAGATAATGTATGAGAGTGGCTCAAAAATAATAAAATAGATAGGAAAAATAAATGTTGAAAATAAATGCAGGAAAATAAATGGAATTTACAATGAACAATTCGGGGGTCAGACTACCCGAATACGGAAAATCGAACGAAAATTTTCAAGACAAAAATTCTAAGTTGTTTGCCTCCCCAGCAACGGTGCCATCTGACGAATCCGAAAATGCACTTGTTAAAAGATGTTTTACGTTCATGTAAAAATGATTTGTCGTGTGTTGTAGGCGGCAATCGGAATCGGTCAAGAAAATAATCACACAAAATATTCGCCAATTTTTAATCAATGCGGTTTTATGTTTATTTTACTTTGGCAAGTCTCAAGGTCGATCACAAGGAGGCAAAGGAACAACCTAGAATTATGTCTATCAAAATTCGTGCGCGGTTTTCGAAGCAGTCTTTTTTTGGAATTTTTAATGCAAATAAGGGATGCAAGATGCAATTTCGGCCTATTTTAGGGACTAAAATGTAAAAGTCGATCAAACGATGTCCGAAAAATATGAAACTCGGCCACAATGCAAAATATGAAATGAATGCATTGTGATGTTTTTGGAATTTTTTGATGCAATATGAATTTTTTATGAATTTTTAAATGCAAACAAAATGAATTTCAATATTTAATTATAATAAATATCAAGCCTAATTATTTTCAAGGATAAAAATTATCTAATATCTCTCACCAAGTGATTGAATCAGAAAATTCCTAAACCTCGAAAATGTAAGATCTAATACTTATTAAAAATCAAATACTGAAATTTGCAAAATGATTTTTACAGGACAAATTATGCACGCAAATGCATATGTTTTTTGATACAATGTCAAGCGCAATTAATTCTACAATATATGATTTTTCGGGAATTTTTGGAGTAACGGGTAATCAAATATAAATTTCAGAGCATAGACTGTGCAAAATATGCAAATTTCCACAAGATAATTGGTTATTAAATAACCATCAATCACAAAATGTTCACATTATGTCAAAATGTAGAGAATTGCATGAGGAACACAATTCTATTTTTGTATAAATAAAATGATGTAGATAAGAGGTTCAAAACAGAGGGGGAAGACAGGGGTATAAATGCAATAAAATAAATATAAATGAAATAAGTAAGGGGGGACCTACTTGCAATTACCAAGAACTGGGGAGAACTTCTGCAATTTTTTCCAGAGGGTCACATGCGAAGCGCGTGACCTCTGGCTGGCGGGGCTGAATAGCTAATAGAGAAACGATCGAGGGCGTTCTTGAAAATTCCCCAGGCGGTCACGTGCAATGCACGTGACCATGGGCTCCGGTGAGAACCGACTGTTCTTAAGGGGGCGCGGTGCAAATTCTCTACGCACATGACCCCTGGTGATGTATTGCTGACGTTCCCCCACCGTCACGTGTGTCTCACACGAGGAAGGGGGCCTCGGGCCGGTACCCGGCCGTTGGTGGAGAAGCAAAGGAGGCCTAACGGGACGGCGGAGGGGCGGCTGCCAGGTGTCGAACGAGGCGTGACCGGCGAAGGCGTTGGGGATGGCCGTAGACGTGGAAGCTTCACTGGAGTTGTCGATGACGATGGTTGTCGATGGGTGTTGAAGCTCCAGGCTATGGCGAAGAAGATGATGGTCGAGCGGAGGAGATACGATGTCGGTGGCGGAGATGGAAGATGGCGCGTTGGTGAAGATGAACGTGGCGATGGCGTAGCATCGTTGTCAACCGTAGGTGTAGTAGTCAATGTCGTTGGCTCAACGGGGGAAAAGCCTAGAGCAGAAGCGCACGCGGAGGCGCGACGGCCAAAGGGGAGGCCGGATCTCGCCGGAGAAGCGGGCAAGCGGTGCTATCACCTCCGCGTGACTCGCGTTCCTCATGCAATCTGTAGATGCGGGTTTAGGCAGAGGACGAGGAGTTTAAATAGGGCGAGGTTTGGTCGCCGGAGAAGGAAATAGGTTAGCTGGAGATTCGATTGGGGATTCACGGAGATCGACGAGGGCGAAAGTGGCGGCGAAATCTGAGATCGAAGGAGATACGGTGGTCGGGCGATATTCGTGGGCGACGACGATATTCGTGGCCGGCGCCTCCCGCTATGGAAAGGGCGAGGAAGACGATGAGCCCTGGCCGTCCGATCAGCCGAGATCGGGCGGCCAGGAACGGGATGCGTGGCAGACGGAAAAAGGGGAAAGGGCACAGGTGCTTGGCGCGTGCCTAGGAGGCACGTGCCTCGCACGTGCTGGCCTTTTTATATTTATTTTATATTTATTTTTATTATTTTTATTTTCTATAAAAAACGAGTAAATAAATATGCGAAAAATAGCTGACACGTGGCGGCACTAGGTGCGCCCACGTGTCAGCACCAGAAAATTTCGAAATAAAATACTTTGTAAAATGCAAAAGAAATAGTAAACGGCTCGGATCGAAAAAGTTTCTTCAAAAAGATTACTCATCTCGATGAGATCTACAATTTTCATGAAGACATCAAAACCAAAATTGATCAAATACAAAAAGTGATATTTTTGTGGTATCCCATGTACATAGAATACCTTGATTTTTGGATTTTGTAATTTTTATGTCATGTCTAAACTATATAAAAATACAGAAAAAATACGGTAAATCAGAGATAAATAATTACACATTAATCTAATTTTTTTAGATTTTTATTAGTTAATAAAATATGTATATAAAATAATAGGTCAAAAATAGCTAAAATATGATATACAAAAGAGGTCCAAAATCTAACTTTCACATATGAGCTCTGATTCACTTGAACTTGGTCTTGTTTTGAAGGTAATTGAATGTATATTAGTTCAAAAGTGAGTAGGAATAAAACGAACACTAGATGGGGAAGATATGAGACTTTTAGTCCGAATATCCTGAAATTAGGGTTTGGGTTTTTGGTCCACTTATCTGGGTTAGTTATTTTTTTTGTATTTTTCATTTATTCTTGTTAGTGATATGTTCACAATGGAGGTAGTTATGGGTCATTCATAGTTAGCATGAATGAGTTAAAAATCAGGGAAGTTATGCTATTTACAAGTCATTTTTGGCTTGGATTTTTGGCTTCTTATTTTGTGCAGAAATTAGTGCTAAAATGTGATTCTTATGAAAACATGCATGAACATTAATTATGCAGAATAGATGCAGGAATGATTTTGATTTTAAGGGATTTGAGCTTAATAAATGAGATTTAGACTGATGAATTCGAGATTCATCAAGCACGTACATGGCTCTGATACATAATGACCTAACTTGGACACATGCACCTTTCACTTGGGTCAACTCAGTTGGAGTGGTGAGGGCGTTGGATTTGCCGGTATGAGACGCACACGAGTGTAAACATTTATCCACCTCTAGGGAGGGAAGTGCACCCCAACCCATCCGGCGATGATGAGTTTTAAAGACAGGAGAGTGTGGGTTGCAATAAAGCTTCAAAAAAGGATAGTCTACTGGCTCAAGAGGAAAAACTCCTTAGGTAAAAGCTGTTGTGAGTATTATTTAAAAAAGGGGAAAAAATCAAAAACTCAACAAAAGTGGACATGCCTGTATTAAAATAAAATGTCTGTCGGAGTGTATATATTTGTATAGTCAATAAGCAAGCTTGAGCTTCACAGTCAACTCATGTGAGCTTGCAGCTAGATGACTTGACTACGTTGGTCTTGCTTCCTAGGATAGGTAGCTACACTGGCTACCGTCCATTCTTCTCTTCACCCCCTCTTCTTGAGCTGGTTGTCACTTGAACTTAGAAGGGAATACCCTGCTCCCCGAGGAAGGAGTTATTGGATTGGGGAATCATTAGGGTGTCGTACTGGAGAAGTCGGTCTTTTCACCATTTCAATTGAGGAGAGCCACCATCACTTACACTGTACAAGTCAAATTCATAGTCATAAGGGTTTGCGTATGAGTTGAAGTATCTGAAATGGCTATTAAGGAGACTCGAGAAGAGTTTTGGGTTTCTCGAAGGTTGTTGGAATTCAAATTCGATTCCCATTAAGGTTCTTCCCACACTAAAATTCCAAAGGTCCGACTTAAGCTCCAAATTTAGATTTTGTAAAGACAAGTTTGATAATTAAACTAAATTCAATTTCTTTCCTTTTATTTTCTTTGTTTTTCTTTTTCTGCACTTATTGCATAAGTGTTTGCTAGGGACTAGTAAAGGAAAATATAGGGGATGATCAATCTCCATTTCATCGTCTTTATTCTATCAATTTGATCTTAAAAACCCTAGTAATGCGTGTAAATAAGCTTAATTCAAGCATTTTATCATTCGTGCATTGTTGTGTAAATAGTGTATAAAATATAATTTTTGAAATCAAAATTATAGAATAAAGAAAAGAAAAGAAAAAAGAATAAAAATATTGAAAATATTTTATGATCCGAAACTCCGAGACCTAGGCATCTCGATGACTAGGTCGACAAGGAATAAAGTAACGGTAGATAAGAGCCAAAAACAAAAAAATCCCTTTTATTTCATTTATTTTTTATTCATTTTTGAGAGCTATGTTTAGTTCTTATTTTATACTTCAAATAAAGAAACTTTGAACATGAAAGTTGTAGATAATAAAATATAGAAAAATACAAAATTTATTTCATACAAAATAATATACAAATAAAAAGATATGCTCTAAATAAGACTTCAAAATCCCAACTTCCCAAACCCATATCTCTCAAATAAAACATAAAATATATCAAAATCATTGTAGTTGTATATAACTTTTAATAACCTATATAATGAAGGTGGTTTCACATTTTTTGGAGTTACGGTTTGAAAATTAGATTGTGAACCCTATTGTATACTTATACCGATTAAAATATTCATTTTATTTATTAGTCATTATTTTTATAATTTTATATTTTTACAATTGTATAAATATTATTTATAATACATGTACATATTTTAACTAGAATAAAACATCAATAAATCATTAAAAAATTTACTTGTATAAAATATATAGATGAAATACCTATATCTCTACCTATATAGATAATATCTATTTATTTAATTGTATATTCTATCAAAAAAATAAAAAAATGTATTTAAGTGTATAAAAATAAGTTATAATTATATAAAATAATAAACCTAACTAATAAAATAGAAAATACAAAATAAAAAATAAAAGACTAAAATACATAGATGAATATACCTATATACAGCCCTCAAAAAGTAAATTGTAATTTTAAAGATCTAAAAAATAAATAAAAATCATGATAAAATAATATAAAAATAAGTAAATATTTTTCTTTTTAGAACCTAAAATCAATAAAATCATTTGTCATTTTTAATTGAATTTACAATTCTTTTATTGAAATTTTGTCTTTTTGTGGATGTCGTGGCCCAATCAGACCACGCCATCCGTTGACAGAGGCTCAACTCCATGACCCCATGTCTGCTCTTGTCAGAACATCGCTTTGCCTCGATTCCTGTGATTTTTGGAGGTCTCATCTTGCACCTTTTCGTGATACTTTCTTTATAGCTTTTCTTCCTCGATCAATAAGCATACACGCCCTTGCATTTTTTCGATCTTCGGATCGCTGCAACATGAGATTCACCTTGATTTTCTCGCCCTATCCAGCCTCTTGTACACAAAGTTCCAATCGAGTTCTTTGAATTTTCGAACCACCTTAGTCATCGTTTTGGCCCTCCTTCTCTGTGCTCTCGATTGACGTGGTGACAACATCGTCTCCAGACCTTGGGTGCGAGCTCAAGCAAGCTAAGGAGTGTTTCCATCTATCTCCATTGCCTCGCTGGCGTTGAGGTTCGATCTCCCTACTTTCGGCCACTGAGGTTTGTATTTTCTTGAATTTTCTAGCTTATATCTAGTCTTAGGGTTATTTCTAGCATCTACTTTGTCATTTGATTACGTATCCTAGCGTAGATTCCACCCCCAAAGTTCGTCGTATCTAGGTTCCCACGAGCACCATCCACCATGCTCTTCCTGTGTACTGATCCGCCAACCACGCTCCTTTCATTCCCATTTCTCTTCTCGTCGATTCTCCACCTTCCATTCAACATGCACCTCCTTGGAGCATGAATTCAAATATCCAAATCCATCACCTCATCGGAGCCTTCATCATTTTGCCTCCCTCACGACCATTTGCTCCTACGACCATCGAGGCATTTTTCCCTCGACGATTTTAACTTTTTTGTGCAGGTGGGACACCAAAAGAATTACCTGGGGTGATTTTTGGATCTTGTCCAGAGCACCTGGAGCACCGCGCTTCCTCGACCTTGTGGCAATGCTCCAGCGTGCCTCCGCCATTTTTGCTGCCCCCAGTTGATGAATCGCGAAAACCCTTAGTTAAATTTTGTGAATTATCGTGTGCTAAATATGTGTCGTTTCGTTGTAGGCGGGCAATCCGAATCGATCAAGAAATAACCACATGAATATTTAATCAATTTCTAATCGCGTGGTTTAATGTTTATTTTATTTGGGCAAGTCCCAAGGTCGAACGCAAGGAGGCAAAGGAACAACCTTGAATTTTGTCTATCAAAGTTCGTGCACGGTTTTCAGAGATGCAATTTGGAATGCAAAATGCAAATTAGGCTAATTTAGGGACTAGATAATGAATATCAATCAAACGATGTCCAAAAAATACGAAACTTGGCCAAGATGATAATTATGATGAAGGGTGTACTGTAATTGTTTTTGGAATTTTTGATGCAAGATAATTTTTTATGAATTTTTGAATGCAAATGATGCGAATTTCAATATTTAATTATAATAAATTCTAAACCTAATTATTTTCAAGAAACAAAATTATCCAAGATCTATCACTAGGTGATCGATCTCAAAAAAATCCTAAACCTTGAAATATGATATTTAATACGTATTAAAAATCAAAAATTGAAATAGGCAAAATGATTTTTACAAAGAAAAACCATGCATGCAAATCCATTCTTTTTGGGCACGGTGTAAGATACAGTTAATTTTACAATATGTGAATTTTTGGCACTTTTTAGAGCAACGGTTAACTAGTTATGAATTTTCAAGCACAAAATGGGTAAAATATACAATTTTCCACAAAATAATTAATTATTAATTAATCACAAGATGTAGAAAATTAATTGCCGAACATCATGCTATTTTTTAAAGAATAAAAAAAGTGCAATGTAGAGGTTCAAAACAATGGGGGAATACAGGGGAATTTCTGCAAAGGACAATATTTAAATATTTATAAAAATACAGCAGAAGGACTATATTGTAATTACCGATAAGTCAGGGAGGAATGTTGCAAAATTACCAACAGGTCACGTACGTACCACATGACTGAAGGATATGGTTAGATCCTCAAGCGCATCATGTAAGCGTGAGCGTCATATCGAATACGATGAAGAACGACTAGTCGGACTAGTTGTTCTATGCAGCGGAATTTGAAAAATTTTCATGCGACGAAACCACATGATCCAAGAACACTTCTCGGATCGTTTAGTCTAAACCACAAACAAGTAATAGGATTACCTCTTGAAGCGTGGTTGCGATCGAGTCTCTAAACGAAGAGACCTCCTGTCTCAAGTCCGATCCGACGGAGGAGACGCTTGCGAGCGCGGGGATGAACCGCTTGCTTCTCGCAATCTATGTTGGTGATCCAAGCGACGGATCTCCTGATCTCGACACATGAGATCCGATGTCTTCTCCACGAGCGACGCGCACCGAAGGAGACGGAGATCCACGAGAAAACGATCGGGCAACATAACGACGATGCTGCGGCAATGGAGAACCTCTCTAGGGCATCCATGGTGGACGGCCACATGAGAGGGAGAGAGAGTAGACGTGTAGAGAGAGAGAGAGAGAGAGAGAGAGAGAGAGTTGTTGTCTCACTTGTTGTGTAAAGAAGAGCAAAGGGGTGCCTTTCCTTTTATAACATTTTGGTATCCACGGATCTCAATCCATGGGCAACACAAATCCAATGACTCTCATTGATTGTGTTTCTTTTAGTGGCTAAGATTTGTGTTGGTAAAAACCAACAATAATTAATTTAATTTAGATTAAATCTATATTGATAAATCAATACAAATCAATTTCAAATTAAATCAATCAAGCATGGAGATTATGGAATGAAGAATGCCTCCTTCCATAATATTGGATTTGCTGGCAATCTCATGTAATCTCATGGATTACATTATTCCATGGAAATCTCCAAGATTTACAACAATACTTGTTGTAAATAATTCTACAAAAATAATTGATAAATATTTTGTGAATATTGCAATCTTGCCATTGGAAAATTGTGAATCATATTCACAACCCAAAATAAAATGTAAATTACATTTTCAATTTAATGTCCAATGTGAATCCAATTCACATTAACATTTAATTAACAAATGTAAATTACAAATAGCTCTCTCTTATATATTATAAATCACATTTATAATATATAACTAATATGGATATTGCTATCCACATTATTCATATCCATGATAATTAAATCACATTTAATCATCTTGGATCTCTATTCTCATGTGCCCAAATAATATGAATCACATTCACATTATTTATATCTTTGATAATTAAATCACATTTAATTATCTAAGATAATTCTCTTTATAATATGAATCAAATTCATATTACTCATGATAATTAAATCACATTTAATTATCCATTTTCTCAATGCTCGGATACATAATATCAATAATGAAATTATCCTGAACCCTTTCAAGGATAATGCGCTTTCTCCACGGATACTTGGAGATAAGAACATGGCGATTGTATTGTTCCACATATAGTGACTTGGATATTGAGATCATATCTCAAATCCAGATCGAGGGCCTCCCATAGATGCTTGATTAAATCAAGACCACAAATCTAATCTTCTCATTGCATCTGAATCACATTCAGATCAATGTCCAACAATTGGACCAAGATAAGATTACTTCTCTACAGAGAGGAGTCACTAAAATCCAGACCCATTTCATCACTCTCTAGGAATGGAAGCGTCATGGTTATACAATCGTTTATGATCACATAACCCTTAGATATTCCCAATACCTGTACATCCTGCATACTGGAAGACTCAGAATAAACCCAAAGTATTAGATCAACTTTACACTGTCTACTTCAGGGTTCTATCAGTAAGTTTCTCATTCGATCATTGGGAGTTGGTATTGATCATATACTTTCCAAAAGCATATATCATACCTAGGTCTTGATCATATACTTTCCAAAAGTATATATCAAACCTACAGATTTAGTCAAGCTTTAAAAGCGAGACGACCATGCGCACGGAATCCCAATATCTCGTGAGTGAGCTCATGCCTTCCGATTCAATAAATGAACCTGTATGATCCCTTTGAGAGATCGTATTACTCATATGCCCTTATATGCACACCAACGCGTCGGTGTATAGACCTTGCTTAGGTCATCAACCTATTTGTCTGCCAAATGTACATACTTAGACATATAGTAACACATCTGTCTCCGGTCCGAGGATGTGTGCATGTATTGTGACAGCATACGATATAGGACTTTGGTTATCTCGATCTCGTTAAGTCAACTCTTTGACCTAACTAATCTGACACCTCCGAATCTTTATTCCTATGCAGAGGACATGCATCAAGAGGTCGGTCAAATATCAGCCTAATTGAGAAAGGATTGCCATCTCCTACTTAGGCTGGAGATCATCTCTTAACAATCATTTGACGGTGCTTGATAAGTCCTCAATCTAACCCTTTAGATATTCATTCAAGCACCAGCCTCTATAATTCAATAGTTGAATCAACAGTTGTATGACTATTAAGATGGCCATGGTACATAACCCTAATTGTACTAAGGGACCTATTATGCAAATTATTCATTCTTCATTTCATATCAAGGAATGATATTCACAATAACATTTATTGCATAATGGCTCGCCGTGGGCTCGCATGTCCAACAATATCCCACTAGCCCAAAGAGCCATTAATGGGCTAATCATTTAAACCCACACTCTTGTGACAATCATAGGCTATTTAAGAAAAATAGCTAGGTAAGCTGATCAGTCACTCCGTTCTCGCGAGACTTCGCCAAGTCCTTTTACGGCACTTGCATATCCCCAGTAACAATGCTAGCATCTAATGCGAATGTTGCATCTTATGCAAACAATACCCAATCTTGTTAGCTATAGTGTCCTTGACACTACAACTTATCAATTATCAGAACCAGTATTTCCATAATCCTTATCAGAATACCCTTATTCCTGGAGATCACTATCTCTTAATATATCCACAATTAAGACCTTTTAGATCGCTATCTATAAAGTCTTAAGTTTTTGAAGATAAGACTTTGAGATCACTATCTCAAAAGTCTTGTCCTCTATGAAGATATTGTTATTATTGCAATCAAGTGTTTTTCTCTCCATAGTAGGATTAGCAACACTTTACTACTCCCACTACATGGCAGATATCTGGCTTTTGTACACATCTAGCATACACTCAACTTCTCGTAACTGATGCATAAGGGCAACCAGTTTTAGCTTTCACTTCCTCAACTCTTTGAGGTGCTATCCCTTTAAATAGGTCAGTACCATATCTTAAGGGATGGAAGCCTTTCTTGGATTTTTTTCAGAAAATGGAATATGTCCAAGGTGTACCATTAATGTGACATTCCCAATACCCTCTTTTCTATGCTTCTGAACACCTTCAGAACTAAGGTCCAAGAGGTATACTTGAGATCATATCTCAAGTTATGGAACAACCAGATTAGAAAACACTTATAATTATCCTTATGTTATTTTAAATGATTGGGATATCATCTACATTTAGCACGATGAGCACAAAGGCACTCCCACTAAGCTTCACATGGCTCATCAAGATTTTATCTGAAATCATAACATTTATAATTTCATCAAATCTTATGGTCCAACTTCAAGAAGCTTATTTGAGTCCATAGATGGATTCCTTAGCTTACACACCTTACTTTCCTCAACCATGAAGCCCTGGGGCTACTTCATGTGAATATCCTCATAGAGGTATTTATAGAGGAATGCAATCTTGACTTACATCTTGAAGATGCAATAGTCAAGTTGTGTAGCTAAGGTTAGCAATATTCTGATGATTTCAAGCATGGTCATCGAAGAGCAAGTCTCATTGCAAGCAATGTCTTCTCTTCCGGTGTGTAGCTCATGGCTACGAACCGTGCTTTGAAGGTCTCTACCTTCTCATCAGGTTCCCTTTCTCTTGAAGATCCATTTACACCTTTACATGTCTTACCCATATATGTGGATCCTCGAGGGTCCATGTACAACACTTGTATATGAAGTCTACATTAGACTTTTTATTGCTAACATCCATCTATCCATGCCATGATCTTCAGAAGCTTCATCACATGAAGTTCGATCATTGTCAGATTTCTCTGACAGATGGAATCCATCCTCGAACTCATTTGAAGAGGTATTAGTGTTTAATTTTTAATTGTCCTTTTAGTTTCCAATTTCAGGTGCCTCTTTGTCTTTTCAAGATTAAATGAGTTTCTACACTTCATTTTCATCTTTATTCTCAAGAGTCTCAACCTCTAAGAATCACATTCTCATACATGAGATATTTTAAGAATCTCAAGGTCATAAAGTAGGTATCCAATACCATCCTTTATTTTCCTAATGAAGCAGCACTCTCAAGTGCTAGATTCCGTCTTGCATGGAATCTTATTAAGGATATATAATGTAGTCTCTACTACATATATACCTAGAAACTAAGAGGAAATTATCCTAAAATTCATCATTGATCAAATTATGTCACACATGATCCAATTGTATCTCCCTATAATTCTATTGAGTCAATGTGTGTTAAGAGGATTGAGATAGAAATGATATTCATATCTCCATGAGGTATTCTTTGAATTTATATAACAGGTACAAGCTACCTAGATTAGATCAAATTCATTATATACTCCTTCAAACTTTGATTCTGAACAAAAATTATGAAATCTTTGACCATTTCAAAGGTCTCTTAGGTGAAGAGAAGAAATCTCATATCATACATAATCATCAACATATATCACATATCCATAATGTTTACTATGATATAGATGATCCGCATACATCAATATATATGAGATCCTGAATACCTTGACATCTTACACCTTTCCCAAAAAAGGGTGTATTGGACATTTTTACCTTTGGAATACAATATTCACAAGTATGTAAGATTTGAACCTTTAGACTATCTAAAGTTTCATCTCTCACTAGTCTATTGATCTCATCAATAGACATATGTCCAAAACTTGATGCCAGATCATTGTCAAATGATCTTCATCCTCCGATTGATCTTATAGAGGTTTTAATTTTCAGTATTAGAAATCTTAATGAACCATTCATTAATTTTCTAATTTTGTGGAGTCCACTAGATGTTAGATTACCATCTGAAATATATCCATTATAACTCTTTATGATAGGTTCATTCCAGAATTCATGTTTATTTCCAACATTTGGAAACAAACAATGAGTGTATTCTAATGTCTAGGTCATAGAGACATTCTCTAAGACTAAGGACTCTCCCACTGAAATTATGAAGCCTTTTAATCCAATAGAGATTGTTGCAACAATTGCATCAATATCCATGTGGATAACAATTAAACCTTTAAGATCAAATTTCTAATTTTCTAATACATATGCAACCACCAAGTGTCATTAGAAGATTGAGATACAATTATTAGACTTTATCTTATTCATTAAGCAAGTCAATATCAATGATTTATGTAGATTATTCTGATGCTCTATCTGAATCCTTCTCTAAGGATTATAGGCAGACTTGATAGTCAAACACATCAATTTATTGTAGTATTGGCATTCATCCAACTCTTTGGATGTCATATGGAAGTCACAGAAGTAGGGTCAACTCTTTGACTATCCTTCTCACTTGGGTCCAACCCATGCTTCCACTGCGCTCCCTTTATCTATAAACAATCGTTGCTTAAGACTAAGGATCTCTTATGTTAAATTAAAAAAGAATTCAATGTAAGAGCATTTCAACATTTATACATGCTTCATTAAATTCATACAATATGAATATTATGAAGCTTCATGAATGACTAGAGTATATACAGTAGAATAATGACACTCATCTTGTCTACATCCATCTAGACTCTTAAAACATTAGTTCAAGTAGGTATTCAAATATTTTGAATACATCATCTCTAATAGAGCCACCATTCTGCATGATGCAGTGAACCATCCTATTCATGATAAATGTCAAGAGCACATATGTATGCCAGAATATCTTCATTGATTTTATAAGGATTATTTGACAATTGCGATCATCATCGACATATCACTTTCCAAAGTACATCCGATGAGAGATCAAGATTATAGAGACATACAAACCCTACGGTTGTATTCCTATTATCTATTTAATTGTCCTTCCTCATTATTATGAGGAAACTTGCACATTGCAACCACATACATTATGTGTCCAACTGCAAGTACAATATCTGGATCATGAGTACAATCCATGATATTTTACTAGTTATTATTGAGTATAACATTAAGTGGGTTTAATGAAGGATTATCTGACATAAGAAATTTGCATAAGTGTATGTATTTATATATATACACATATTTTACTTTGATTTAGGAATTTTTATATCAAAGTTGTCTTGCCTTGTCAACACTGAAAGTTCATTCCCTTAATCACTTTCAATGTAAGAGATATACTTACCATTATATCTCAAGCAAGATATGGGATCTCCTTCCTTATCTTTGTTGCATCCCAATAATATGAGAACCTACAACTCGGATAAAAAGAAGAGGGAACACATTCCGCCTTGCAAGTCCAACTTGCATCTCCCACTTCGATCTTTAACACCCGGGCCCACCGCCCCTAAGGCAATGTTGACCCGTCATTAATTGAACCAACCGTCAACAGGAATACAACTCGCTATGCGCAATCCAATATCGCCCCAATAATATGAGGACCCAATATTGGGGTCAGTACGCATACGTCCTTACTCTTTCGAGAAGCGAAGAGCCCGATCCAGATGCGCTTGCATACAGGAGCAGTCACTTCGGACAGGCATCTCCTGCATACAATCCCTGGCGACGGAACCCTCCGCCTTGACGGGAGACCATGGATGTCACTTATGTGATCCTCCATATCAAATTCAAATTCTAATTAATCATTATGAATCATATTCATTATGATTAATTCTTCAGAGGGAAATAACATCTCTATTTATAATAGAGTGTTTTAATTTTAATTGGATTCCAATTAATCTAATCATATTAAATTAATGATCCAATTAATATCCAACAAACATATTTAATTGTTACTTGAATTATGGTATTATCTCAAATACATATTATTTCGAATTTTAATAATTAGAAATACATCATGATTTCTTAAAGAATTATACTAACCCTACCCGCAGTCATGGCCAGTACCGACGAGAGTGGGATGGACCACATACGTTGCAACCCGCTACCCCAATGCTCTCCGACTAGACATCATATCCACCTCGGGAAAGGATAATGCAAAATAGATCACTTTGTACTTGAGATGATCATTGATTCTTCAACCGAAATTATACCATATAATAATAATAATCAAAACAACTTTAATTAACATTATAATGAGATTTGCTAAACAAATCTCAAATCCTACTCAAGCAACATGTTTGTTGGAAAGTAGATCATGTAGATCATGTAACCAATTAGTGATCTAGATCAAATCTAATCAAATATTGGTTAAGGCAATGTCATTTAAGGAAATAATTATCATCAAATATTTCACAAATATTTATGCACAATTATTCTAGGAAATTAAACAATTTAATTTCACAAATTCACTAAATGACAATCTCTAGGTTCTTGATTAGGAAAGTATTTTCTGCAGTGACCCTCACTTACTAAAAATACCATATCTCAATCAATTTAAATCTAAATTAAGCAAAGTAAGTTCCTAAAATTTGCTAATTTGATTTACAACATAATCAAAGTGGTTTGCGCACATTTCAAGACGTATCAAATCCGCAATTAACTCTTTAATTACGTTGAAATTCGCAGTCCCCGAGACTGGATACATGTTCACTAAAATGAGCATATCTTGAGCAAATGGAATCGAAATCACGTAAAATCAGATCCTACGGTTACCTTATTTAATGAGGAACAAAATACAATTATTATTTTCGTGTTTAAAAAATTTAATCGTGCCGAAAATAATCTCAAAACAGAGATGCGAAAATGAAATGCAAGAAAACTTTCGCAAACCCTAACGAACCCAAGTCGTCCTCGGTTTATGGATTGTATCCAAAACCACCAACCTAAGGCTCTGATACCACTTGAAGGATATGATTAGATCCTCAAACGCATCACGGAAGTGTGAGCGTCCTATCGAATACGACAAAGAACGACTAGTCGGACTAGTTGTTCTATGCAGCGGAATTTAAAAAATTTTCATGCGACGAAATCACATGATCCAAGAACACTTCTCGGATCATTTCATCTAAACCACAAACAAGTAATAGGATTACCTCTTGAAGCGTGGTTGCGATCGAGTCTCTAAACGAAGAGACCTCCTGTCTCAAATCCGATCCGATAGAGGAGATGCTTGTGAGTGCGGGGATGAACCGCGTGCTTCTCGCAATCCATGTTGATGATCCAAGCGACGGATCTACTGATCTCGACACACAAGATCCGATGTCTTCTTCACGAGTGAGGCGCACCAAAAGAGATGGAGATCCACGAGCAAACGATCGGACAGCATAACGACGACGCTGCGGCAATGGAGTGTTGTACATGTGAGCCCACAACGAGCCATTATGCAATAAATGTTATTGCGAATATCATTCCCTGATCTGAAATGAAGAATAAATAATTTGCATAATAGGTCCCTCTGTACAATTAGGGTTATGTACCATGGCTGTCTTAATGATCATACAGCTGTTGATTCAATTATTGAATCATAGAGGCTGGTGTTTGGATGAATATCTAAAGAGTTAGATTGAGGACTCATCAAGCACCGTCAAATGATTGTTAAGATGTGATCTCCAGCCTGAGTAGGAGATGGCAATCCTTTCTCACATAGGCTGATATCTGACCGACCTCTTGATGCAGGTCCTCTGCATAGGAATAGAGATTCGGAGGTGTCAGATTAGTTAGGTCAAAGAGTTGACTTATCGAGATCGAGATAACCTAAGTCCTATGTTGAATTCTGTCACAGCATAGGCACACATCCTCTGACCGAAGACAGATGTATTGCTATATGTCTAAGTATGTACATTTGACAGACCAATAGGTTGATGACCTAACCAAGGTCTATACATCGGCGCGTTGGTGTGCATATAAGGGCATATGAGTAATACAATCTCTCAAAGGGATCATATAGGTTCACTACTGAACCGGAAGACATGAGCTCACTCATGAGATATTGGGAAGAATCAAATTCCGTGCACGGACGTCTCGCTTTGGAAGCTTGACTGAATTCATAGGTTTGATATATACTTTTGGAAAGTATATGATCAAGACCTAGGTATGATATATGCTTTTGGAAAGTATATGATGGATATCAAATCCCAATGATCAAATGAGAAACTTCGTGATCAAACCCTAAAGAAGACAGTGTAAAATTGATCTTGATCTTCGGGATGACCATGGGTCTTCCAGTATGCAGGATGTACATGTATTGGGAATACCTGATGGTGATGTGATCATAAACGATTGTATATCCATGACGCTTCCATTCCGAGGGAGTGATGAAACAGGTCTGGATTTTAGTGACTCCTTCCAGTAGAGAAGCAATCTGATCTTAGTCCAAGTGCTGGATATTAATTTGAATGAGATTCAGATTCAATGAGAAGATTAGATTTGCGGTCTTGATTTAATCAAGCATCTATGGGAGGTCCGTAAGATCTGGATTTGAGATGAGATCTCAACATCCAAGTAACTATACGTGGAACAATACAATCGCCTTGTCCTTATCTCCAAGTATCTGCGGAGAAAGCACATTATTCTTGAAAGGGTTCGAGAATAATTCATTTGATGAAATTCATATACAAGCAAAAAGAACTTGATGATTAAATGATATTTAATTATCAAGCTTAATACGAATATGATTCATATTATGAGAATGATTATCCAAGATAATTAAATGGGGTTTAATTATCAAGAGAGATGTGGATATTATTGTCCATAATATTTGTGTATTATAAATATGATTTATAATATACATATATTCAAGAGAGAGAAATTTAGTAAATAAAATTTGTTAATTATTAAATGTGGATTGGATTCACATTTGTTAATTAACTGGAAATATCATTTACAAATTAGTTTGGGATGTGAATATGATCACATAATTTTCAATGGCATGATTGAAATATTCACAAATTAATTTGGAATTAATTTGCTGGATATTTTTGTGATAATTGAGAGATAATGTAATATAATAAAAAGGAGAAATAAAGCCACCAATTTAGGAGGCAATATTATCTCCATTTTATTATGATGATTAATCTCTCAACTAACTTATTTATGTTAAATTAAAAATGTGTTGATGATGTTGCAACATATATTTAATTTAATCATAAATAAATGTTGTTGGTTTTAACCAACAACAATCATCGCCATTGATCTTACATAGACCAAGCCTAGCCGTTGGATCTATGAGTCCATAGATTGAGATCCAATGGATCCTAAACTAATATAAAAGGAGGGCTAGGGTAGCCTTCCATGGTACATGATTAAGAGTTGTACAAGGTTACAACTCTCTCTCTCTCATATTCTTGCCCTCTCTCTTTCTCTCCTCCAAAAGATGGTCGCCCATCTTGTGTTGAGAAAGGAGAGACTCTCGGCTTCTTCTTCGACGACTCGAGGATCTCCTTCTTCTTTGGAGTTTCTTACTCTAAAGGAAGACGACAGATTTCATTTGACAAAATCAGGAGATACATTGCTTGGATTTTCATCGAGGATTGCGAGAAGGACACGACTCATCATCGTGCCCGCGAGTGCGTTCTTCGTGGATCGGACTTGAGACAGGAGGATCTCTACTTTGGGATCTCACAATCCTAACCACGCTCCAAGAGGTATTCCTTATACTTATGGTTTGATGAAACGATCCGAGAAGTGTTCTCGTGATCATGTGGATTCATCTTTAGATTTAAAATTTTTAATTTCCGCCGCATCTAGTATCTAGTACGACTAGTTGCTCCGATTGCATACGATGCAATCAACACGCTTCCGTGATGCGCCTTAAGGATTCTCCATATACTTCAAGTGGTATCACAGCCAGGTTGAAAAAGGTTTTGGATATGATCCATAGACCTTAGACGATTTGGTTCTTGAAAGGGTTGCGAAATTTTTACTGCATTTCAATTTTCGTACCTCTGTCTAATTGAATTTTTCTGTACTGTTTAAAATGTTTAAACACGAAAATTTTCAATTGTATTTTGTTTCTCATTAAACAAGGAAAACATAGGACTTGAGTTTACAAAATTTGGACTTCATTTGCTCAAGATATGGCTTTTTGAATATGACTATATTCACTGTTGCGGGAACTGCGGATTTAAACGTGATTAATGAGATAATTACGGTTTTAATCCACCTAGAAATGCGTGTATTATCACCTAGGCTCTTTAATAAATCAAATAGGCAATCTTTGAAAACTGAGTTTGCATTTTTTTGATTTAAATTGATCAAGATAAGTTAACTTTAGTGATTGGGGGTCACTGCTGGAAATTAACATTTTTTTTTGATCTTGAACCTTGTGATAAGTCATTCAATTATCATGATGAAAATTAATTATTAATTTTCTGGAATAATTAGTGATAAATATTTGTGAAATATTTAAAGAGATAATTATTTCATTGAATGACATTTGCCTAAACCACAATGATGAGATATTAGATCTTGATCATTGATACATCAACAAACATTGATTTCATGAAAAACCATAGTTTATCCTACAATAGTTGTAGGACAACATTTACATGAAAACCCCTCTTGCTTGAATAGGATTGGGGATTTGTCTAGCAAATCTCATTATAATATAATCAAAATTGTTTTGATGTATATTATATGGTATAATTTCGGTTGAAAAACCGATGAGCATCTCAAAGTACATGATGATCTATCTGGTATTATCCTTTCCCGAGGCGGATGTGGTGCCTAGTCGGAGAGCATTGGGGTCGTGGGTTGCAACGTATGTGGTCCGTCCCACTCTCGTCGGTACTGGCCATGACAGCGGGTAGGGACTGTATAATGTCGGAGAAAGTCAATCTGTATTTTTTTAATTATTAAAATTCGAATAATACGTACTTTGAGAATATACCTACTATTCAAGTAAAAGACATGTTTGTTGATTGATGATTGGATTGATGATTAATTTAATTAAATTAATTATATCCAATAAATACTCTATTATGAATAGATGTGTATTTCCCTTAGAAGAATTAATTATGTGAATATAATTCACGATAATTAATTACAATTTGAATATGAGATGGAGGATCACATAAGTGACATCCATGGTCTCCCGTCAAGGCAAAGAATTCTGTCGCCAGTTGTTGTATATAGGAGACGCCTGTCCGAAGTGACAGATCTTGTATATGATTTAATTGGATTGGGTTCTTTGCTTCTCGAAAGAGTAAGGCCATATACGTAGTAACCCCAATATCGGGTCCTCATATTATTGGGGTGATATTGGATTGCATATAGCGAGTATTAAGCCTGTTGACGGTTGGTTCAATTAATGACGGGTCAACATCATCTTAGGGGTGGTGGGCCCGAGTGTTAAAGACCGAATTGAGAAATGCAAGTTGGACTTGCAAGGTGGAATGTGCTCCCGTTTCTTTTTATCCGAGTTGTAGGTTCTCATATTATTGGGATGCAACGAAGATAGAAAGGAGATCCCAGATCTTGCTAGAGATATAATGGTAAGAATATCTCTTACATTGAAAGTGATTAAGGGAATGAACTTTCAGTGTTGACAAGGCAAGACAACTTCGATATGAAAATTCCTAAATCAAAGTAAAATATGTATGTATTCATATAATATATACACTTATGCAAATTTCTTATTTCAGATAATCCTTCATTAAACCCACTCAATGTTATACTCAATAATAACCAGTAAAAATATCATGGATTGGACTCATGATCCAGATATTGTACTTGCAATTGGACACATAATGTATGTGGTTGCAATGTGCAAGTTCCCTCAACATAATGAGGAAGGACAATTAAATAAGACAATAAGACATCACCTTAGGTTTTGTATGTCTCTATAGTCTTGATCTTTCATCAAGTGTACTTTGGAAGTGACATGTCGATGGTGATCATAATTGTCGAATAATCCTTATAAAATAAAAGAAGAAATTTTGGCATACATATGTGCTCTAGACATTTAATCATGAATGACATGGTTCTCTGCATTATGCAGAATGGTAGCTCGAAAGAGATGATGTATTCAAAATGTTTGAATACCTACCTGAACCTAAGTCTCAAAGAGTTAAGATGTATGTAGATATGATGAGAGTCATCATTCTACTATCTATACTCAAGTCATTCATGAAGCTTCAGGATATTCATATTGTATGAATTTAATGAAGCATGTATAAATATTGAAATGCTCTTACATTGAATTCTTTTTGAATTTAACATAAGAGATTCTTTGTCTTGAACAATGGTTGTTTATAGATGAAGAGAGCGCAGTAGAAGCATGGGTCTGACCCGAGTAAGAAGGAAAGTCAAAGAGTTGACCTACTTCTGTGACTTCCATATCACATCTAAAGAGTTGGATGAATGCCAATACTGCAATAAGTTGATGTGTTGATAGTATGACTATCAAATCTGTTTAAAATCCTTAGTGAAGGATTCAGATGGAGCATCAGAATAATCTACATATAATCATTGACTCTGACTTTCTTATTTCATAAGATAAAGTCTGACAATTGTATCCCAAACTTCTAATGACATTTACAATTGGTTGCATATATATATATATATATTAGAAGATTAGAAATTTGATCTTAAGGTTTAGTAGTCATCTACATAAATATTGATGTAATTGTTGCACCAATCTCTGTTGGATAGATAGACTTCATATTCTCAGTGGGAGAGCCCTTAGTCTTAGAGAATGTCTCTATGACCTAGATATTAGAATACCCTCATTGTTTGTTTCTAAATGTTGGAAATAAACATGAATTCTGAGATAGAACTATCATAAAGAGTTATGATGGATATATTTCAGATAGTAATCTAACATCTAGTGGACTCCACAAAATTAGAAAATTAATGAACGGTTCATTAGGATTTCTAATACTGAAAATTAAACCTTGATAGATCAATAGGAGGATGAATATCATTTGACGATGATCTGGCATCAAGTCTTGGACATATGTCTGTTGATTTGATCATAGACTAGTAAGATATGAAACTTTAGAATGTCTAAAATTTCAAATCTTACATACTTGTGAATATTGTATTCAAAGTAAAATGTCCAATACACCCTTCTCTAGGAATGGTGTTAGATGTCGAGGTATTCAAGATCTCATACATATTGATGTATGTAGATCATCTATATCATAGTAAACATTATGGATATGTGATATCTATTGATGATTATGTATGATATGGGATTTTTTTTCTCTTCACCTGAGAAACCTTTGAAATGTTCAAAGATTTCACAATTTTGGTTTAGAACCAAAGTTTGAAGAAAGATGAAATGAATTTGATCTAACCTATGTAGCTTGTACCTATTAGATAAAATTCAAAGAATACCTTATAGAGATATGAATATCATTTCTGTCTCACTCCTCATGATAAACCTGAACTCAATAGAATTGTAGGGAGATACAATTGGATCATGTGTGACATGATTTGATCAATGATTAATTTTAGCATAATTTCCTCTTAGTTTCCAGATATATATGTGTAGTAGAGACTACAATACATATCCTTAATAAGGTTCCATGCATGTAAGCTGGTATCTAGCACTTGGGAGTGCTACTTCATTAGGACAATAAAGGATGGTATTAGATACCTACTTTATGACCTTGAGATTCTTAAAAGATCTCATCTCTGAGAATGTGATTCTTAGAGGATGACTCTCTTGAGAATCAAGATGAAAATGAAGTGTAGGAACTCGTTTGATCTTGAGAAGATAATGAGGCTTCTGAAATCAGAAACTAAAAGGGACAATTAAATATGAAGCACTAATACCTCTTCAAATGAGTTTGAGGATGTATTCCATGCGTCAGTTAAGTCTGACAATGATTGGACTTCATGTGATGAAGCTCATGAAGATCATGACATGGAAAGATGGATATTAGCAATATAGTCTAAAGTAGACTTCATATACAAATGTTGTATATGGACCCTCGAGGATCCACCTATAAGGGCTAGACCCGTTAAGGTGTAAATGGATCTTCAAGAGAAGAGGGAACCTGATGAAAAGATAGAGACCTTCAAAGCTCGGTTTGTAGCCATGAGCTATACACCGGAAGAGAAGACATTGCTTGCGATGAGACTTGCTCTTCGGTAACCATGCTTAAAATCATCAGAATATTGCTAACTTAGCTACACAACTTGACTGTTGCATCTTCAAGATGTAAGTCAAGATTGCATTCCTCTAAGAATACCTCTCTGAGGATATTCACATGAAGTAGTCCCAGGGCTTCATGGTTTGGGAAAGTAAGGTGTGAAAGCTAAAGAAATCCATCTGTGGACTCAAATAAGCTTCTTATTGTTGGAACATAAGATTTGATGAAATTATAAATGTTATGATTTCAAATAGAATCTTGATGAACCATGTGAAGCTTAGTGGGAGTGTCATTGTGTTCATCATGCTAAATGTAGATAATATCCTAATCATTTGGAATGATATAAGGATGATAATAAGTGTTTTATGATCTGACTATTCCATAACTTGAGATATGATCTCAAGAATACCTCTTAGATCTTAGTTCTGAAGATGTTCAGAAGCAAAGAGAAAGAGGGTAATGGGACTGTCACATTTGTAGTACACCTTGGAAATGTTCCATTTTTCTTGGAAATTCCAAGAAAGGCTTCCTTCCCTTAAGATTTGGTACTGACCTATCTAAAGGGATAACACCTCAAAGAGTTGAGGAAGTGAATGCTAGAACTACTTGCACTTGTGCATCAGTTACGAGAAGCTAAGTGTATGCTAGATGTGTACAAAAGCCAGATATCTACCATGCAATGGGAGTAGTAAAGTGTTGCTAATCCTACTATGGAGAGATAGAACACTTGATTGTAGTAATAACAATATCTTCAAAGATGACAAGGCTTTAGAGATGGTGATCTCTAAGTCTTATTTTCAGGAGCTTAAGACTTTATAGATAGAGATCTAAAAGGTCTTAACTGTGGATACCTTGAGAGATAGTGATCTCCCAGAATAAGGATATTCTGATAAGGATTATGGAAATACTGGTTATAATATCTACTGAGCAATAGTGTCAAGGACACTATAATTGCTTTATCAAGATTGAGTATTGGTTGCATAAGATGCAACATTTGCATTGGATGCGAGCACTGTTACTGGGGATATGCAAGTGCCATAAAAGGACTTGGCATAGTCTCGCGGGAACAGAGTGACTGATCAGCTTACCTAGCTATTTTTCTAAATAGCCTATGATTGTCACATGAGTGTGGGGTTTAAATGATTAGCCCATTAATGGCTCTTTGGGCTAGTGGGAGATTGTTGGACATGTGGGCCCAGAGATAAATGTTATTGCAAATATCATTCCCTGATCTGAAATGAAGAATAAATAATTTACATAATAGGTCCCTTTGTACAATTAGGGTTATGTACCATGGATGTCTTAATGATCATACAGCTGTTGATTCAATTATTGAATCATAGAGGCTGGTGCTTGGATGAATGTCTAAAGATTTAGATTGAGGACTCATCAAGCACCGTCAAATGATTGTTAAGATGTGATCTCCAGCCTGAGTAGGAGATGACAATCCTTTCTCACATAGGCTGATATCTGATCGACCTCTTGATGTAGGTCCTCTACATAGGAATAGAGATTCGGAGGTGTCAGATTAGTTAGGTCAAAGAGTTGACTTATCGAGATCGAGATAACCTAAGTCCTATGTTGAATGCTGTCACAGCATAGGCACGCATCCTCTGACCGGAGACAAATGTATTGCTATGTCCAAGTACGTACATTTGACAGACCAATAGGTTGATGACCTAACCAAGGTCTATACACCGGTGCGTTGGTGTGCATATAAGGTCATATGAGTAATACGATCTCTCAAAGGGATCATACAGGTTCACTACTAAACCGGAAGACATGAGCTCACTCATGAGATATTGGGAAGAATCAAATTCCGTGCACGGTCGTCCCGCTTTGGAAGCTTGACTAAATTTGTACGTTTGATATATACTTTTGGAAAGTATATGATCAAGACCTAGGTATGATATATGCTTTTGGAAAGTATATGATCGATACCAAATCCCAATGATCAAATGAGAAACTTCGTGATCAAACCCTGAAGAAGACAGTGTAAAATTGATCTTGATCTTCGGGTTGACTATGGGTCTTCCAGTATGTAGGATGTACAGGTATTGGGAATACCCGAGGGTGATGTTATCATAAACGATTGTATATCCATGACGCTTCCATTCCGAGGGAGTGATGAAACATGTCTGGATTTTAGTGACTCCTTCCAGTAGAGAAGCAATCTGATCTTAGTCCAAGTGTTGGACATTGTTTTGAATGAGATTCAGATTCAATGAGAAGATTAGATTTGCGGTCTTGATTTAATCAAGCATCTATGGGAGGTCCGTAAGATTTGAACTTGAGATGAGATCTCAACATCCAAGTCACTATACGTGGAACAATACAATCGCCATGTCCTTATCTCCAAGTATCTGCGGAGAAAGCACATTATTCTTGAAAGGGTTCGAGAATAATTCATTTGATGAAATTCATATCCAAGCAAGAAGAACTTGATGATTAAATGATATTTAATGATCAAGCTTAATACGAATATGATTCATATTATGAGAATGATTATCCAAGATAATTAAATGGGATTTAGTTATCAAGAGAATGTGGATATTATTATCCATAATATTTGTGTATTTTAAATATGATTTATAATATACATATATTCAAGAGAGAGAAATTTAGTAAATAACATTTGTTAATTATTAAATGTGGATTGGATTCACATTTGTTAATTAACTGGAAATGTCATTTACAAATTAGTTTGGGATGTGAATATGATTCACATAATTTTCAATGGCATGATTGAAATATTCACAAATTAATTTGGAATTAATTTGCTGGATATTTTTGTGATAATTGAGAGATAATGTAATATAATAAAAGGGAGAAATAAAGCCACCAATTTAGGAGGCAATATTATCTCCATTTTATTATGATGATTAATCTCTCAACTAACTTATTTATGTTAAATTAAAAATGCGTTGATGATGTTGCAACATATATTTAATTTAATAATAAATAAATGCTGTTGGTTTTAACCAACAACAATCATAGCCATTGATCTTACATAGACCAAGCCTAGCCGTTGGATCTATGAGTCCATGGATTGAGATCCAATGGATCCTAAACTAATATAAAAGGAGGGCTAGGGTAGCCTTCCATGGTACATGATTAAGAGTTGTACAAGGTTACAACTCTCTCTCTCTCTCATATTCTCGCCCTCTCTCTTTCTCTCCTCCAAAAGATGGTCGTCCATCTTGTGTTGAGAAAGGAGAGACTCTCGGCTTCTTCTTCGACGACTCGAGGATCTCCTTCTTCTTTGGAGTTTCTTACTCTAAAGGAAGACGACGGATTTCGTTTGACGAAATCAGGAGATACATTGCTTGGATCTTCATCGAGGATTGCGGGAAGGACGCGACTCATCATCGTGCCCGCGAGTGCGTTCTTCGTGGATCGGACTTGAGACGGGAGGATCTCTACTTTGGGATCTCACGATCATAACCACGCTCCAAGAGGTATTCCTTATACTTGTGGTTTCATGAAACGATCCGAAAAGTGTTCTCGTGATCATGTGGTTTCATCTTTAGATTTAAAATTTTTAATTTCCGCCGCATCTAGCATCTAGTACGACTAGTTGCTCCGATTGCATACGATGTAATCAACACGCTTCTATGATGCGCCTTAGGGATTCTCCATATCCTTCATGGAGAACCTCTCTAGGGCATCCATGGTGGACGACCACATGAGAGGGAGAGAGAGAGTAGACGTGTATAGAGAAAGAGAGAGAGAGAGAGTGAGAGAGAGAGAGAGAGTTGTTGTCTCACTTGTTGTGTAAAGAAGAGCAAAGGGGTGCCTCTCCTTTTATAACATTTTGGGATCCATGGATCTCAATCCATGGGCAACACAAATCCAATGGCTCTCATTGATTGTGTTTCTTTTAATGTCTAAGATTTGTGTTGGTAAAGACCAAAAACAATTAATTTAATTTAGATTAAATCTATATTGATAAATCAATATAAATCAATTCCAAATTAAATCAATCAAGCATGGAGATTATGGAATGAAGATTGCCTCCTTCCATAATATTGGATTTGGTCGCAATCTCATGTAATCTCATGAGATTACATTATTCCATGGAAATCTCCAAGATTTACAACAATACTTGTTATAAATAATTCTACAAAAATAATTGATAATTATTTTGTGAATATTGCAATCTTCCCATTGGAAAATTGTGAATCATATTCACAGCCCAAAATAAAATGTAAATTACATTTTCAATTTAAGGTCCAATGTGAATCCAATTCACATTAACATTTAATTAACAAATGTAAATTACAAATAGCTCTCTCTTATATATTATAAATCACATTTATAATATAGATAACTAATATGGATATTGCTATCCACATTATTCATATCCATGATAATTAAATCACATTTAATCATCTTGGATCTCTATTCTCATGTGCCCAAATAATATGAATCACATTCACATTATTCATATCTTTGATAATTAAATCACATTTAATTATCTAAGATAATTCTCTTTATAATATGAATCAAATTCATATTACTCATGATAATTAAATCACATTTAATTATCCATTTTCTCAATACTCGGATACATAATATCAACAATGAAATTATCCTGAACCCTTTCAAGGATAATGTGCTTTCTCCATGGACACTTGGAGATAAGGACAGGGCGATTGTATTGTTCCACATATAGTGACTTGGATATTGAGATCATATCTCAAATCTAGATCGAGGGCCTCCCATAGATGCTTGATTAAATCAAGATCGCAAATCTAATCTTCTCATTGCATTTGAATCACATTCAGATCAATGTCCAACAATTAGACCAAGATAAGATTACTTCTCTACCGAGAGGAGTCACTAAAATTCAGACCCGTTTCATCACTCCCTAGGAATGGAAGCGTCATGATTATACAATCGTTTATGATCACATAACCCTCAGGTATTCCTAATACATGTACATCCTGCATACTGGAAGACTCAGAATAAACCCGAACTATTAGATCAACTTTACACTGTCTACTTCAGGGTTCTATCAGTAAGTTTCTCATTCGATCATTGGGAGTTGGTATAGATCATATACTTTCCAAAAGCATATATCATACCTAGGTCTTGATCATATACTTTCCAAAAGTATATATCAAACCTACAAATTTAGTCAAGCTTCAAAAGCGAGACCATCGTGCACATGGAATTTGATTCTTCCAAATATCTCATGAGTGAACTCATGCCTTCTGATTCAATAAATGAACCTGTATGATCCCTTTGAGAGATCGTATTACTCATATGCCCTTATATGCACATCAGCGCGCCAGTGTATAGACGTTAGTTAGATCATCAACCTAGTGGTCTGTCAAACGTACATACTTAGACATATAGTAACACATCTGTCTCCGATCAAAGGATGCTTGCCTATATCGTGACAGCATACGATATAGGACTTTGGTTATCTCGATCTCGTTAAGTCAACTCTTTGACCTAACTAATCTGACACCTTCGAATCTCTATTCCTATTCAGAGGACATGCATCAAGAGGTCGGTCAAATATCAGCCTAATTGAGAAAGGATTGTCATCTCCTACTTAGGCTGGAGACATCTCTTAACAATCATTTGACGGTGCTTGATAAGTCCTCAATCTAACCCTCTAGATATTCATTCAAGCACTAGCCTCTATGATTCAATAGTTGAATCAACAGCTGTATGATTATTAAGATGGCCATGGTACATAACCCTAATTGTACTAAGGGACCTATTATGCAAATTATTCATTCTTCATTTCAGATCAGGGAACGATATTCACAATAACATTTATTGCATAATGGCTCACCGTGGGCTCGCATGTCCAACAGTGACCTCTGGTTAGGGGCTGATGTGTGAATATGAGGTGCTTATGGGCTCATTTGCAATTTCCCCAGTAGTCACGTGCGTAGAACGTGACCCTGGGAGGGGACTGGAGACGTCCCCCCCAATGCATGTGCTTCGCAGGTGCGTGGGGGCCTCGGGTGTCCCACCCGAGGGTGAGGCAGAGCAGCTGTAGGGGTGACAACGGCCTGTAGTCGTTGATGCTCTGTTGGTTGTGCCCAGCTGTCGAAGGTGGAGTTGCGAAGCATGGGCTCGATGACGACTGAGGGATGGTGAAGCTACCGATGGCGATGAAGGTGTGGAGGAGCAGATGAGGCATCGTTGGCGATGAAGAACGACATGGTAGGATGCTGGTGGTAGTGGCGTGGTCTCCGGGGTGGAGTTGCGAAGCTGTTGATGGCGATGGCGATGGAGCGTAGATGAACGTCGGTGGAGCGTAGATGAACGTTGTTGGAGCGTAGATGAACACTGTTGGCTCGAGACTCGATGAAGACTCGAGCAGCGGCAGTAGGCGGAGTAGGTCGTACTGCAACAAAGCAGGGGGAGGCTTCAGATATCATCGGGAAGGAAGAGGAGCTCGGGCTGTCACCACCGAGCTCCGTTGCGATGAACTGCTACCGACAGATAAAGGATAATGAGCGCGGTGGCGGTTGTTAAATAGAACTTGCGAGGATGACCAGCGATGGAAGGAGGTCGTGATTGGCAGCTAACGTGATTCGTGGAGTTGTTTGAAGAGGGTGATTGTGTGATGGAGAAGATTGCGGGGCAGAGGCCGTAGATTGGCCATGGATGGAAGAGGAGGCGATCGAAGACCAATAATCGCAGCGAGGAGGGATTCACAGTGTAGCCCGAATTGGGAAAGGGGCCGGAGGAGGACGACGGGCCCCGACCGTCTGATCGGTCGAGATCGGGTGGTTGAGACTGCGACAAGTAGCATCAAAAGAGGAGGGCGTAAGCGGAGCACGTGCAGGGCACGTGCTTGGTCGGCACGTGCGCTTCACGTGAAATGGCTTTTTTATTTTTTGTATAAAAAATGAAATATAAAAGGCCCAAAAATGGGTGACATGTGGCAGATCCAGGAGCCGCCACGTGTCAGCCCCACAAAATTCAGAAAATAAATACCTTAATAAATATGTAAAAAATAGTAAATGATCTCGGATCGAGAAAGTTTCTTCATAAAATTGCTTGTCTTGATGAGATCTACAATTTCATGAAGACATCAAGACAAAAATCAATCATTTGTGCAAAGGGGGTATCCCATGTACATAGAATACCTTAATTTTTGGGTTTTATAATTTTTTGTTATTTTTAAATCAGATAAAAATCCGAATAATATGATAAAATAAAAGATAAATATTTATGCTTTAATTTAATTTTTTTTGATTTTTATTGAGTAAGAAAAATAAAAACAAAATAAAAGACGAAAAAGACAAATTTTGTACAGATAGTTAATGAAGACTCGGACTCAATGAGGTTATTTGATTTCAAGCTCAGTTTGGATTAGGATTTTTGATTATTTTAATGAACATTCATAAAAGAAGACAAATGAAAGAAAAATAAAATAAAATGAGTGAATTATGTACATAAAATAATAGGTCAAAAACCGCTAAAATACAAAATGTACGAAAGAGGCCCAAAACCCAACTTTCACATATGAGCTTTGATTCACTTGAACTTGGTCTTGTTTTGAAGGTAACTGAATGTACATTTGTTCAAAAGTGAGTAGGATCAAAACATACACTGGATGGGGAAGATATGGGGGTATTAGTCTGGAAATCTTAGGAATAAGGTTTGGGTTTTTGGTCCACTTATTTGGGTTAGTGATTTTTTGTATTTTTTATTTATTTTTGTTAGTGATATGTACATAGTGGAGTGGTTTCGGGTCATTTGGAGTTAGCATGAATTAGTTAAAAATCGTGGAAGTTAGGCTATTTACAGGTCTATTCTGGCTGGGGTTTTTTGGCTTCTTATTTTGTGTAAAAATAAATGATAAAGTGTAATTTTGATCAAAATATGTATGAATGCTAATTATGCAGAATAAATGAGGAAATGCCAATGATTTTTAGGGATTTGAGCTTAATTAATGATATTTAGAGCGATGAATCGGAGATTCATCATCCCCCTATACTTAACCCATGCTCGTCCCTGAGCATCAAAAGAAATGACATGAGGTGAAATGAGATTGGGTTCCATATCAAGGCCATGAGCTGAAGGTGAAAATGAAACTAGACTCGACCTTTGGATTAGTAGTTTGGCGAAACTTATGTGAGACTTAGAATTTTAAAATTATTATCCTTCAAGTTCTACACATCATTGTCACAGTTTCGGCTCAGAAGTCATCTTAGATAAATCATCTTCCCAAAGAATACCCTGTGAATATTGAACAATTGACTCATGTGTGTGAAAGGTTTTAGCTCTTTCCATCTATAATGTCGGACTACCATGCAAACCTCCTCTCCAGTAACTCATCCTCGGGGAGTCAGGTATTTCCTTCTAAGGTCTACCGCGTTGTGTTCACAATCGAAATGGGAGAGATGCTAGAAGAAGGAGAAAGGAACTGGAGGGTGGCCAGTGTAGTCACTTCTCCTTGTGAAGCCGGCCAGTTTATCCAAGTCTCCACAATATCTGTATAGTTTCTTGAAGCTTGGACCTTTTTGGTCAGATATTTATTTGGTAGAATGCTTCTTTGTATTTGTATTTTTGGTGGTTTTGCTTTGATCTTATTGTGCCCCTACGAATATAGAATCTTTTTTCCGTACATGTTTTGGGGTCTTAGAGAAAAATTGTGCCCAACCGTCCATCCCTTTTCCGAAGCTTTATTTCAACTCGTATTCCGGTCTTTAGATTTCTATGCTACCATAAAAGAAACTCACACAGTCTTCCAACACCTTGTCTGAGTTGAGCTTGCATAGTGCAAGAGTAAAAATTAATTCCTTATTCCATAGTTGTACCCAGAATGAAGAGACCAGGTTAGACACTAAGAGTCAAACGCTATACATTGTCATGTGGAACTCAAAGAATTAAGTCAAAGACCTAAAGTTTCTAAAATCCTATTTCTCGGTGAAGTTCCTCTGAAAATTAAGTGGATTAAGGTCAAGTCAAGATCACTCTCGATTTTTGCTCATAACTCGGTTCAGAACCCAAGGACTTTTCACAGATGCAAATGAATGTAATGCTGGATGAAGTGTAGGTGTGTGAAATGCAAACACTTTTTTTGTGACTCTTGATTTTTTTTCTTCTCTTTTTTCTTTTTTTTTTGAAAAGTTATTTATGCAAAAATGAATAAGAAGCCATTTTCAAAAATTTTGGGTTAGGCACAGTCAGTGTTAGTATCAAAACTCTTTTTCTTTTTTTCTTTTTTCTTTTTTTTAAGTTAGTTACCCACCTTGTAAATATATATAGACTTACGCGAAAGTATGAGATATGGATAAAATATATACATAATATATATATACAAACCCCCCTATATTTAGTGAGTGTTGTGTCCTCAGAGAAGACATAGCTCGGACTAAGCGTAGGAGAGTGAAAAAGAAAAAGATAGATCGGTCCTTCTTTCTTTCTCTAGGGGATGGAGTGGAGTGCCCTCCCGTTCGCTGAGCTCTTTCGTCCTCTTGGTGAACCACCCCCTATACTTAGCCTGTGAACAGTCTAAGTATAGAAAAAGAGCGAAGATGAGGTGGACAGAATATGTAGATGAAGAGAGTATAGACAAATGGGCATCTGTTCCCCCTATACTTAGGCTCTAGTCAGCCTAAGTAAGGAAGAAGGGTGGAAACGAGGCGATCGTGAGATGGGGAGACTGATATGTACAATTGGCATCACCCCCCCATACTTAGGCATTGGCCTAAGTAAAGGAAGAAGATGTACAGGGAGGTCAGGAGGCTGGGTAGCCGATGATTAAGGTGATTTTCAACCAATCTTTTTATGAGCATGTGGTGGGAGATCGTAATGATGAGAAGGAGATGAAGCAAATGATTCCCAACTATTATCAGTATTATCCTCGGAGAAATCATGTTGGGTATTAGATGAAGCGTATGAGTTAGATGAAAGTTAACCATCACCAGAGTCATCCTCAGAGGAATAGTATTTGAAAGTGCACACACTCCAGATATTCTTGTCTTTTTGTTTCTTCAGTTGTTTTCTCAGAATTCGTTCCTTCTTGGCATCAAGCGATTTATCCTCGGATGAATACTCTGAAGCACCAGTCTCGGTTAGCTCATAAGAAATAATTCCAGTGTATTTGATGAGAGCAGGACCATCAGCTTTGGATGAATAATAGTGCGGAATGGGAGTCGTCCAACGGGAATAGAAGTTTGGATCCCTGCGAAGGTAGGGTTTTAAGACTGCCGAACAGACTTCACTCATGTAGATTACCTTTTCCGGACCTGAAGAGGGATCATCAGATGATTCCTCTTCTGGAAGGTCAAAGGTAACTTTCTTTTTCGATGAAGGAGTAGTCATTTTGTTTCGTGAAGTTGTTGGTCCACTTGAGTCTCCAGATGAATAACCATTGGAATTTTTCTCCTTGATCGGTGTTCGTCCTGCATGTTTGTTCTTAGTCTTCTGGATGTTGGTGCACTCCTGAGTTGGAATGATTTCATCAAGGTATTTAGAGTAGGTTGACCCAGGGTGCGACCATGCATAAGTCTCAGGATCATATAAGAAACATTTTTCTATTGTGAGATCTGTAGGAATTGAAATATCGAGGGGAGTCTCTGCATGTTCGTTCTCAATTGACTTGACGTTGGAGCATTCCTATGTTGAGTTAAATTGATCAAGGTATCCAGAATAGCTTGACTCAGAGTGCAACCATGCATAAGTCTCAGGATCGTATCAGTCATATATTTGATTTTCCATGGTGAGAGAAGCTGGGAAATGAACAGGAGGGAGAGTCTCTAAACCAATAGTCTCATCAACAACTGCTATCTCAGGTGTAGCAATGGGGTAGGGCTCTTATATCGCTTGATGGTTACGGTTGTCGAGGACTTCGCGGGTTGCCTCAGAAAATCGTGGTTTCTCAAGGACTGGGTGAGATTAAAGTGCTTCCAATGTTGTAAAATTGATTTTCCGAGTCCCACACTCAATAATTGCCTTAGCCAATGCTAAGAATGGCTTTCTGAGAATAATTAGAGACTGGGTGAATTCTCCTTGATGCTCAATATCAATGACGGTGAAGTCCACTTTGAGTGAAGCACCTTGGAATGTAACGACGATCGAAATGGTTCTTCTCGCTTTATCGATCGATCAACCAATTGAAAGATCTCTCGTATCTTCCTGATAGGTCCGAGTTTGAGTTCTTTAAATACAGAGGTCAGGAGGATATTAATTGGTGATTTGTCATCAATTTGAGCATGGGTTAAAATTGCATCTTTAATTCCACAGTCAAATCTGGCCAACAATTTCACTATACGACTCTTGGTTTTTCTCCTCAACACCAAGGAGGAGGCCATTGACAAGATATGTCTTTCAGTTTTTGTTCTGATCCTGCCCGACTTTTTCATCATTAATTTGTCCATTACAAATCCTTTAAGGTCGGGGAAGTGTTCAATGGTAAGTATAAAGGGAAGTTCAAAAATCAATCTTTTCTCCATTCCTTTCCGTAAGCAGGATCTAAATTTTTCAGATATTCTTCAGTTTCAACTTTTATGTATTTTTCGATATTTTCGATTTTTTGTATTTTTGAATATTCTATTTTTTTGGTATTTTCTGTGTGGTGTGGTGATGTGTTTTCCATATATGAGAAGGGGCTTTGATGTTCCGAGTAAGAGTCATAGGCATAGTCATCTCTAGGGGAGTAATATGCAAAAGTGTCGCTGTCAGAGTCATCCCTAGGTTTCTGAATATCCTCAAAATTTTTTCAACCAGAGAGGGAAATTAATCGGTCGGTAAACCTTCTAAATTTATCCTCCATTAAATAAAATCTCTTATTTATCCTTGAAATATCATCCTCTAAAATCTTTTCATGACCAAAAATGGGAGCAGCGGGTGTGTGTTCTTGTTTTTGCATTTGAGATTCAATAATTTCATTTTCCATTTTCCTATATGTGCTGGGAGGAGTCTGCTCTAAGATCATGTCCAATATATGATTTTTATCTTTTGAAAATTTCTCCTCTAAGATCATGGAAGGAGTTTGTTCAATAGGATAGAAATCATATTGTGATTCAGGCATGTGGAGTTGGTTTGAGTAGAATTCATTTCTTTGATCATGATTGGTTGGACCGTTATACTATGGAGACAACATAGAGGGTTTGTGTGTTTTGATATTACCAGTCCAGTCCTCTATATGAGTGTCATGTCTGAAGATGGGGTTGTCATGGTCAATCCAAGATGATGGTTGCTCATTTATGTTCAAGGATGGGGAAGGTGGAAGATGTGAAGAGGTGTTAAATCCGATCATATGGTTATAATCTTTCATGATTGATGGATTGACATTTACAGAATATGAATGATGGATTGTATGATCGGAATAGGGAGGATTGGCATATGAAGAAGTGGAGACCTCAGTCAGTTGTTGGTTTGTATGATCCGAATACAAAGGATTCTCATTCAAGATGTAGATTGGATTTGTAGAGAGTGTTGGATTTATTGGTGGTTGAGAGTCTCTTGTGGAAGTTGGATGAGGTGTAGTTCGAGGAGGTTTTGCAGCTTTGGGTATAACCGATACGAATTCATGTTCATAATATAGCTCTGATGGATTCTTGGATAAATGTTCCGCCATTTTTGAAAGAGCTGAAATGAATGACGGTTTGGATTTGTTCAAGATAAATTTATTTTCATGATATGGATCTGGAGGGTACTTGGACAAAATTTCTATAATTTTCATAGGAGGTTTATTCATTGACATAATGGATCTGTTACAAGTATGCGACTTTTTATCTTCTAAATCGATTTACGCACACAAATCAAACACAAATCAAACCCCATGTTCACCAACTCACACAATGAAGCCGTAAGAGTTAGGCAATTATCTTTTCAATTTTATTTGGTGATAAATCAATCTTAGAAAATAATTAGTGAGCTGTTAGGTACCGGAAATTTTCATATTGACTGGCCCAAATTATTACGACTAGTTGCACCTACTTTCAGCAAGTATGGGTGTAAGTACGGACCATAAAATGTCTACCCGTGTTACTTAAGGATGGAGCCTTACGCAGTGTCTTTTAAACCACCCACTCTGCTAAGGAAATCCGGCTACCCGTAGATCCTCACTGAGAAGTAGCTATCATTTTTGTCGAATCAGTAGTCAATATGAAAATCCGGGTTTGGGCTCTAGCCTTAAGTGTCGTCTTTCGCTCACCCAGAAAAATAAAAGCATCCAAGATCGGGGTTGCTCTCCCGCAAAAATTCTTGATTTTATGGATAGTTTAAAATCAGTTATATTTAACAGTTCCAATTTTAATTAAGTGATCACTGAAGAATTAAGTGAGCACAAATACACGTCTACCGTCCAGTCCCAATTTCCTTTAAAATTATGTGACAAAATAGGAGGGAAAATTCAAGAAAAGCCAATGCACACGAAAAACAATGGTGTATGCTCAGTTAAAAGACTTACAATGATTCTTCGCAATCTCCATGTGGAATGCATTACAAGATTTGAAAGATTATTCTAAATGAATGCAAGCTGATGAAAAACCACACCTAGCAGAAAGTTATATTACCCGGGAAGAATTGAGTTGAATTTGACCAAGTTGAATGATCTAATGTACGTCTAAATTAAAGTGAAGTGTGATCCTAGGTTCTATGAGAACAATCAAAAATTTAAAAGCTCTAATAGCCGTATGTGCAAGTCTATCCTAAGCGTCACTCAAGTCAGAGAGTGAAACATGCCACGACACACCACAAAAGAAAGTTCAAGGTCTTTTTACACACGCGAGAGTCCAAACGGACACCGCTATAAATGAACAAATAATTACAAAAATTAAAATTGTAGAAAATAAAATCCTGGACTCTACGCTCTCTCACGACTCGACTCGATCTTAATTTTTAATGCAGTTTTTCGGAAGTCGTTGAAGATGCATCAGTTCTTGAAAAACTACTCCACGTATGCCGGGTACCTCGCAAGAAAAAAAAAGAGAGAAAATGTAAGAGAGTGACTCAAAAATAAAAAATAAAATAAGAAAATAAATGCATAGAAAAAAAAGGAATTTACAGTGAAAAATTTCGGGGTTCAAACTACCTGAATGAGAAAACTAACAAATAATTTTAGACAAACTCTAAGCCGTTTGCCTCCCGGCAACGACGTCATCTGACGAATCGCGAAAACCCTTATTTAAATGTTGTGAATTATCGTGCGCTAAATATGTGTTGTTTCGTTTTAGGCGGGCAATCGGAATCAGTCAAGAAATAACCACAAGAATATTTAATCAATTTTTAATCGCGTGGTTTAATGTTTATTTTACTTGGGCAAGTTCCAAGGTCGAATACAAGGAGGCAAAGGAACAACCTAAAATTTTGTCTATCAAAATTCGTGCATGATTTTCGAGACAGTTTTTTGTAATTTTAATGCAATTTGGAATAAGAAATGAAAATTAGGTCAATTTTAGGGACTAGAAAATGAATATCAATCAAACGATGTCTAAAAAATACGAAACTTGGCCAAGATGATAATTATGATAGAGTGCACTATAGTTGTTTTTGGAATTTTTAGATGCAAGATAATTTTTTTATGAATTTTTGAATGCAAATGATGCGAATTTCAATATTTAATTATAATAAATATTAAACCTATTTATTTTCAAGAGGTAAAATTATCCAAGTTCTATCACGATGTGATAGATTTCAGAAAAATCCTAAACCTCGAAAATATGAGATTTAATACCTATTAAAAATAAAAGATTGAAATAAGCAAAATGACTTTTACAAGGAAAACCATATATGCAAATGCAAATCTTTTTGGGTACGGTATAAAATACAATTAATTTTATAGTCTGTGAATTTTTGGCAATTTTTAGAGCAACGGTTAATTAATTATGATTTTTTTAGTATAGAATGGGTAAAATATACATATTTCCACAAAACAATTAATTATTAATTAACCACAGACCACAAAAATGTCAAGCATATGCCAAGATGTAGAAATTTAATTTCCGAACATCATGTTATTTTTTAAAGAATAAAAAGGTACAACATAGAGGTTCAAAACAATGAGGGAGCACAGGGTATTTCTTCAAATAACAATATTTAAATAAATATAAAAATGCAGTAGAAGGACTATATTGTAATTACCGATAAGTCAGGGATGAATGCTACAAAATTACCAGTGGGTCACGTGCGTACCACGTGACCTCTGGCTGGGGGTTGATGTGTGAATTGGAGGAACTCAGGAGCTTGTCCGCAATTTCCCCAGCAGTCACGTGCATAGCACGTGACCCTGGGAGGGAGCTGGAGACGTGCCTCGGGTGTCCCACATGGCGACGAGGCGAAGCAACTGTAGGGGCAGTGACGGCCTGTAGGCGTTGATGCTCTGGTGGATGTGCCCGACCGTCAAAGGTGGAGTTGCGAAGCATGGGCTCAACAACGACTGAGGGCCGATGAAGTTGCCGATGGCGATGAAGGTGTGAAGGAGCAAATGAGGCATCGTTGGTGATGAAGAACGGCGTGGTAGGTTGCTGGTGGTAGTGGAGTGGTCTCCGGGGCGGAGTTCCGAAGTGTTGTTGACGGCGATGGTGATGGAGCGTAGATGAACGTCGGTGGAGCGTAGATGAATGTCGTTGGAGCGTAGATGAACGTCGTTGGCTCGATAGTTGATAAAGACCGGAGCATTAACAGTAGGCGGAGTAGGTCGCACTGCAACGAAGCAGGGGGAGGCTTCGGATCTCTTTGGGAAGGAAGAGGAGCTCTGGCTGTCACCACCGAGCTCCATCACGATGGACTATTACCGACGGATAAAGGATGATGAGCGCGACGACGATTGTTAAATAGAACTTGCGAGGATGACCAGCGATGGAAGGAGGTCATGATTGGCGGCTAACGTGATTCGCGGAGTTGGTTGAAGAGGGTGATTACGTGATGGAGAAGATTGCGGGACGAAGGCCGTAGATCAGCCATGGAAGGAAAGGGAGGCGATAGATTGCCGATAATCACGACGGGGAGGGATTTGCGGTACGAACCAAATTGGGAAAGGGGCTGGAGGAGAACGGTGGGCCCCGACCGTCCGATCGGTCGAGACGGGCGGCTAAGACCGCGACACATGTCATCAAAAGAGGAGGGCGCATGCGGCAGAGCACATGCAGGGCACGTGCTTGGTCGGCACGTGCGCTGCACGTGCGATGGTTTTTTTATTTTTTATTTTTATAAAAAACGAAATATAAAAGGCCCAAAAATGGGTGACATGTGGCTGCTCCAGGAGTTGCCACGTGTCAGCCCCACAAAATTCGGAAAATAATTACCTTAATAAATATGTAAAAATAGTAAATAACCTTGGATCGAAAAAGTTTCTTCACAAAAGTTGCTCGTCTCGATGAGATCTGCAATTTTCATGAAGACATCAAACAAAAATCGATCATTTGTGCAAAGTGGTATTTTTTGGGTATCCCATGTACATATAATACCTTGATTTTTTGTTTTTATATTTTTTTGTCATTTTTAAAGCAGATAAAAATCAAGAAAAAATATGATAAAATCAAAGATAAATATTTACGAATTAATCTATTTTTTGTATTTTTATTAAGAAAAGGAAGAAATAAAATAAAAGATGAAAAACAAATTTCGTACAGATAGTTAATGAAGACTCAAACTCAATGAGTTTCTTTGATTTCAAGCTCAGTTTGGATTTCAATTTTTGCACATTTTAATAAAACATTCATCAAAGAAGACAAATGAAAAAGAAATAAAGTAAAATGAGTGAATTATGTACATAAAATAATAGGTTAAAAACAGCTAAAATACAAAATGTACAAAAGAGGCCCAAAACCCAACTTTCACATATGAGCTTGGTCTTGTTTTGAAGGTAATTGAATGTACATTTATTCAAAAGTGAGAAGGATGAAAACTGACACTGGATGTGGAAGATATGAGGGTTTTAGTCCGGAAATCGTAGGACTAGGGTTTGGGTTTTAGGTCCACTTATTTGAGTTAGTGATTTTTTGTATTTTTTATTTATTCTTTTTAGTGATATTTACATAGTGGAGGTGGTTTCGGGTCATTTGGAGTTAGCATGAATTAGTTAAAAATTGGAGAAGTTAGGCTATTAACAGGTCAATTCTTGTTGGGGTTTTTTGGCTTATTATTTTGTGTAAAAATAAGTGATAAAATGTAATTCTTATCAAAACATGCATAAATGCTAATTATGCAGAATAAATGAGAAAATGCCAATGATTTTTAGGGATTTGAGCTTAATTAATGATATTTAGAGCGATGAATATGAGATTCATCACCAGTCGTCAGAGGATCACCGCTAGAGACTTGCGGGCCATTTTTGGAGCTTCACGACCGTCCGGTGTTGGAGGTTGAGCTCAGAGAACTTTGCTCCGATGAAGCTCCTCCCTGTTCTTCCTCCCGCATTCGTCATCGTTGGATCATACGCCCCCTCCAGACCACATAGATGCCATCGGATCTCGCCGAGCAGCACCGTTCGATCTTCCACCGAGATCTAATCTAGGCAGCCGGATCGTGAAGCGATATCGGGCGCACCGAACACGCCACGTGTCTTAAGTGATCTATTAACATCGTCTGATCCGCATAGGTGTGGGTATTTTGCATCTCTTCCCTAGTCATTTTTGTATTTACTGTTCGAGCCAGAAACATTCATCTATGGCTTTATAATTTGTGCTACTATTTATAAAAGAACCTTTAAACCATTTATATTTACTTTTCAATCCTAGCCACGCCACCTCACGCGACGTTTCACGTGAGGGGACATTTTTGTGGTGGGACCCCTATGCTTTTGCATATTTATCTTTAGTCCATAATTCTATTCTGCTATAATAATTTTGTGTATTTTGCAATCAAACCCCTGAAATTACTGATAATTACGTTTTGGTCCCCGCTTGTGTTTCTCACGTGTTTATACACGTGAGAGTTGCACATTTTGCATGGAGGCCCCCAGGCTTTGGATATTTCGTATTACCACTGTAACTTTTTGAGCACGTTATAAATTTTTGTGAAATTTGTACTTTGGCCCCTAGTTTTCTTGTTAACTCTAAAAAATCCCAAAAAAATTGTTGCTTCATGATTGCATCTACATTCACGCACATATTTTTATTTTGCAATTTAAAGTATTTTATTATTTATAAAAAATCAAAACCTCACTTTTTGTCCTTGTTTGTAAACAAAAATACATAAAAATTATAAAACCTTTTAAACATTTTCAAAAAAATATATTTTATATTTATTTAATATTTTATAACTTCAGACCAAAAATAAGTAAAAAATATAAAAGAAAACTCAAAAAATTAAAAAACCCTAAAACCTTTATAAAAATATAAAAAATCTTTAAAAAATCAAAAAGTTTATTTCCTGCTCCATTTTTTTCCCTATATTATTATCTATATATTAAAATTAATTTGGAGAATTCTTTGTTATGTTTGATATTTGTCATCTCCAATTTAATTTCGAGTACTTATTTTAACCTTGATTTTTGGTATTTTTATCTTTAAAAATTCTATAAAATTAGAAAATTTTCTTAAAAATCACAAAAATAGTAAGGATTTTTACTCGGCAGACCTTATAAACTTTTTAAATTACCTCTACGACCTTTTGCGTAACGTAATTACTCCATCGACCTTGTAAATTACCTCAAGAACCCTCACATGCTTCAAACAGATTAACCGGAGAGTTCATGGAGTAAGAGTTGGCAGGTTTACGGGGTCGAGGGGGGAATTAGGTTGTTTCAAAGGTCATAAAGGTAATTGACAAAGTTTATAGGGTCTACCGGGTAAAAAACCCAAAAAGTAATAAATTATATAAAACCCAAAAATATTTTATTTCTTGTGTTTTGATATCTTTTACCTATATATATTATCTATCTCTTACATATATTGTATATATATCTTATATATAGCTTTATACATATAATAAAAGGAAAAAATATAAAAAGAAAATAAAAAATCAGAAAATTTAAAAAAAGAAAAATATAAAAATATAAAATCAAAAGTAAAAATATATAATTAAAAACCCACAAAAGAATTAGCACCTTTATAAATAAATACATCACAGTCACTTTTGTGCTTTTTTGCCGCGATCTACTTGATTGTTCCTTGTGTTCAACCTCTACATTACTTGCACTATATACATCTTTTGTAGAGTTATAAAAAATTTTAACTCCGCGCTTTTTTTTTTCATTTATTGATTATCTGTTGTGGGTTAATTGTTGTTTTAATCCTGATTTCATGTGGTCAATTCGACGACTGTGTTCCCACCTTGTGTGGAACATAAGACCACTCGATTTTTAGGTTAAATAGTGACCGATCTTCTACTTGAGGTAGGTATAACAAGATGCAAGCCTACTACTACCCCTATGGATCCGAGCATGAGATTATATGATGTTGACACTAAGGAGGTTGATAAGAGGAGATATAGGGAGCTTGTTAGGAAGCTCCTCTATGCTACTATCATCAGGCTAGATAATCCTTTGTTGTGAGCAAGGTGAGCCTGTTCATGGAGCAGCCTAGACATGTGCATATGAATGATGTTCATATGGTTCAAAATATTTGTAGACTTCACCAGGAACTGGTCTTATATTTAGCAAAGATGCATTTCTTGAGGTAACGACTTGTGTAGATGCAGATTATGCCGGATGCTCTAGAGACTGGAAGTCTACCTTTGGCTTTGCAGTTTTTATTGGGAGTTCACTCGTGTCATGGAAGAGCAAGAAATAGACTATGGTTGCTAGATCCAGTGCAGAGTTTTAATATAGAGCCATGGCTTAGGGGATCACAAAGATGATGTGGTCAAACCTGATTGATCAGGAAGTTGAGGTACCTCTTCCCATGCATCTTCTTTGCGATAAAAAGCAGTTATGTTTATTGCCAATAATCCTGCATTCCATGAACAAACCAAACATATAGAAGTGGATCGTCACTATACAGAGACATGATCTAGAAGAGGCTCATATCCACCTCTCATGTCACCATTGGAGATCAAACTGCATAGACATGATCTAGAAGAGGCTCATATCCACCTCTCATGTCACCATTGGAGATCAAACTGCATATATATTCACTAAAGCACTTGCTCGAGGTCCATTTCAGAGATGTTGTTCCAAGCAAAGCATGATAGACATATAAGCTCCAGCTAGATGGGGGGTGTTAAGATATTTGTATATCTTCGTTCTTATTTCTTTTTTATATTCATCTTATACCTATTATGTAATGTACCCAGGGTTCTTCTCCTATATAAGAGAGCCCTGGGGTCTCTATGAATCAAGCAATTCTATTTTTCTACAAAATGAAATTCTAGCTTAAAGGGGGTGGTTGGCTCGCTGAGATTTGACTATTCCAGATAGTCGACAAGGATTTGATACCCATGACCATACAAGCATGTATATAGTTAATAAAAGTTGCTAGTGCATTACTATAATATAAGCAAATATTGGAAAGCAACCCCTTATATGAATAAGTTCATTTAAAAGATTTTTATGGCAAATCCCACTTTTAGTTCACCCTCGATCTCTAGCGTGCTGGATCGAGAGAGGGATTGTGGAGTGAGAACCTCACGTTTCGAAGGACGGATAAAGTAAACTCACATTTCCCTAAGAAAGCTTTTTCACAAAACAACCGCCGCACCTCCTCTATGAGTCATGTATTATAAGTGATCCGAACCTGCCTAGAGAGAGTCCCTTAGAGGCAAGTGAAGTTGGTGAGCCGTATGATGGAAAACTACCTCTTGTAGTTGGGAGAGGACTCATCTGTACCGTCTAACTCTCCTATTAGATATTGGGACTATCGAGAGGGTGTTCCCTTCTGGAAGAAGGGGAAGCCTCCTTTACAAGGGCTAGGTCAATCTAAGATCTTTATCAAAGGGAAGTGAAATGCCACATGAAGAAAGGATCATGGATAAAAGATCAACGAAAGAGGCTAGATACTTGGGGGAAAATGAGAATTGCTTGGGATTCATAAATCAAGAAGTAAGTTAGAAAAAATATTGTATGTTTCTCGGGGGTTAGTAATCAATTCCAATTTCTTGGTCATTTTTTGATGATTGAAGGTTATAACATGGAGGAACTAATCAAAATTATTCCCATCACCTATGATGAAAACCACTATAACTAAAGAAAAAGGGAAACCATCCCTCTCCCTTGATGCCATTCTGAAGCGAAGAATAGATTTCAGGCACGATGTTATACATGAAATTCAACTCAAGTAGGATCGTAGAGAAGGCTAAGTAGGTCAGGAAGAGAAAAGATAAATTATGGCATCATCTTACTAGCCAGATAACTAAGGGAACACAAGGAAGTCAGGAAACTACTATTGATATGCTGGAACTATAGACTGGCGAGAAAAGAAAGAGACCCATGTAGCTAAAGCACCCTCCGGTCTTTTTATAATCTGACGGTTTTTTTAGAAAACAGATTCTGATTGTTCCCATTGATTTCCTAACCAATTCAATGCTACCACCACATAAGCCACCTTCTTGACTTGTCTTTTCTAGTCCCGTTGCTTCCTCACTCTTGGGCAGCAGACTCACGTCCTATAAAGTGAAAAAAACCAAAGCTTAGCTTACCGTCGCAAATAGTATATAATAAAAGTAGTCGAACTCTACTTCACACCTTTCAAGAAGCCTGGTCCTCTTCCCCAGGTTAGTCGTTGAAACTATATAAAATTATTTGGTCAAGTTCGAGGTCGCAATTTCATCGGAAATCACAGTTATAATTACACATAGAATCATCCTTGACCCCCAACATCAATATATATGGGGCAAGACCATGCAAAATTGTAGTCATATGAGTAGAATTCGATTGGAAAAGGAACGAGGATTAGGCATTTTTGTTGGGCTAGTATACACCCTATCTCTTTCCTGTGTTCACTTACCGACTAGTAATGGGGGCTAGTAGAATCTAGTATCATGTTAATCCCGTAACTTGTACCTTTAACATGTATTATTTTCTTATCTAACAAATATTATTGGACGTTATAGTTTGGAAGAAAGCCAAGCACTTCATCTCCTTTTTGTTTGGGGCTTCTGATTTCCTATGTAGCTTGCCCAACCTTGGCCACTGATTGACTACTTAGTCAGAGGTCATCTAGGTGTATATAAGAATTGACGGATACCTTTAATACAATTTTTCATTTTCTTTGGCTTTGCATTTAGTTCTTTTTTGTTTAATATGGCATCCACAACTATACCGATTTTTTTAGTTTGCATGTCTGCAATTATCAATTCTCGTTGACTATGACCTATAAGAACCATGCTATCTTTTAAGCCAATTTACATGGGTTCGTGCACATATCAGTGCTCAATAATGCCAGTGATTTTCACTTCTATACATCTTCGTTCGTGATTGCATAAAGAACCACTGCCATCAATGGTTATTCCTACAGCATTGACCATAAAACTTAACAAGGATTTTCTTGTGGGAACATCCACAATAGACCCAATGTACTTGACATGATCTCCTTTAATAGTGTAGCATCACTACTAAAGATGACAACCCCTACATTCTCATTCTCAAGATTAAAAGCGATTCCTTTGACACTGCTGGAAAGTACTCCATTCCCCCAGCTTGAATCTCATTCAATCCATAAACACATGCAATCTTGTTTCCAACTAAAAACCCACGATCGATCTCAGTAAGGGATGGGGAGGTGCGGGGTGGGGGTGGAGTAGGGGGTTCTCAACTTGGGCTATTTCGAGCTCTTTGACATATGGTTGGTGGTAGGTGAGTGGAGGTCGTGATGGGTGGGAGAGAGCTCCGAGTGGAGGGGCTACAATATACGCGGAGGGCTCAAGGCGAGGGGTGGGCAAGGGTAAGGGGGTGTAGGAGGTTGGGACAGTGGCTCGAGGCATGAGAAAGAAGAGGGATGCATGTAGGAAGGAAGAAGAAGGAGAAAGACGAATATATTATTACATTCTTACTTTCCGATAACACATGTACATTTAAGTTAACATCCATTTGGAAAGGAAATAGACAATAATGTATTTATGTAGTTGAATGTTCATAATTTGTACCATATATTTATGATACTTGTGGTGATAGTGCTTGTTAGATCTTAGTTGATTTAGTTATAAGTAGAGTGCTTGCTTTAATTTTTGATTGTTTAACATACACGTTGGGTTCTATACCCGAAGTTTTGCAAAAAGAGAAAAAGGGAAGATTCTGTCATATTATCGGTAGATACATGTAGCGGATATGATAAAAGTGGAGTATTAGATCTTGTTAAACAAGAATTTGATCTGGGAAGATAAAGAAGGATGCAGGGAGTTTAGATTGGAGAAGAGAGGTGATCCCAAGTTGGAACGAGAAGATGGATTTTAGACCGTCGACCGCCCACGAGGACACCACGCAGATGTTGACCAAGAAGAGAGAAATATATCTATAACATGAGATGACGGTCAACGCTTTGGGAGAAAAACGGCGTCCGCGGAATAGTAGCTATAACTAGTATCATAGCTTTAACGAAAACGAATGGTAGGTATTGACTTGGACTTGTTCCGTTGTCTCCGTCTTTGACTCGTGGAGTTGGGAACCACATCGTCCAACGCGCCCCTAAGCCCATGCAAAACGCGTACTTTCTGGATCCCCCCATTTCTGAAATATTTTGATGATATGATGATGTACAACACTAGTAGAATCATTTATCCCATCTTCAGCAATTGCTACAGACCAAGGAATATGAAGAAATGCACCTTCATCCTTGACGGGTCAGGATGGATTGGTGGGATTTAGATCCCCTGCAGTGAGCGATAACACAACAATACATGTTACGTCTATCTCGGCTGGCCATCTATCTATTGGATATATAAAGGAGGAGGTTTTAACCACTCTTTTCCGGAATGTGCTTTTCCTTCTTATCCAGCAGTAGGAATATGCATGTAATGATATCTTTGTATTTTTCAAGGCAATTACGCATATTTGTGAGTGTAAGAAATATATTTGTATCACTTGCTAACTCAACGTGTTAAAAATGAGTGTGTCTTCTATGACAAGATGAGGCATCTCATGGTAACGCTTAAATTACTTGATTTATTGTCCAAATAACATCTTTTAAATCTTCGATGGACATTCGAAATTAGAGACACATAAGACCATGTTGTATTACCACTCACCTCAAGATCTGAATTCAAGCAAGTGAGAACAAGTTGTCCAAAGTGGTGTGTCTGGACGAGTTTGGTACAAGAATCATATAAATTAACTATTGTTAAAATACACTCTATATATATTTCCAAAATTGGATTTTCTGTTCGTTTCTTCTCTTTTTCAAATGCAAGACACGGCACTTCTCTCTATCGTACTCTCTCTGTATAAATAACCCCATTGGATTGCAATGCTCTCAAAAATTCCCATCGCCAAAAGGAAAGCAGCGTTCTCTTCTTCCCGTTTTCTTACCTTTCTTCCGGAAGGGCTCCCTCTCCCTCTGCTCCCTCCAAATCAAGAGATGGTGAGGGCCACCAAATCCTATTTCCCCTCATTCCTCCCCCTCTTCTTGCTTGATTAGTTCTTTTTTTGTCCGGATTCGCAATTCATCTGTTCTTCGTTGCGTTATATGGGTTATTGATGCTTTTTTCATCTTTTTTCATGTTTTGAATTAGATCCGTCGAGGTTTCGTCTAAAACCCTAGAAAAGATTGATCCTTTATGCTTATTTTTTGGTGCGAGATGCCGGATCTGATTTTTCTGGTCGATTTTTTCGCGTTTCATTGATCTGTTCGGTATTTTGATGGAGTACATTGGCGGAAGCTAAAACTTCTATCGAAATCGAATAATACCAAACAACATGCAAGAACCCTTTTTTGGGGGTCGAATAACGCCATCTCGCCTAAGCAACTTCTAATTTTGAGACATCTCTACCAACATGCGGAAGAAATTATAAATTCTTTTTGTGAAATCTAGAATTTTTATCAACGAGAATCATATTATGCTATGTAGAAACTATATAGCACAATAGCACAATTAGAAAAACAATCTAGCTGAACATTAGGTTCGACCTCCTACGCACTGAAACAACAAAAAAGGGCCGGTGTTTCTTGGTTCAATATAGTATTCTGAAGTTGTTGGAGAAAGTGCTGGTATTTAATTAAAAGTGCGGTTTCTTTCTGCATGTGGTTTTTAATGAAAAGAGTTTCCTCGCTAAAAAGGTTCCTGCTTAGTAGAAAATTGGTCGGAATTTCTCAGAATAATTTTTTACAACGCACAGATGTGAGAAATGCGTATGTCCAAATTTATTCTCATTTTAAATCCTGATAGCTGTTTTTTTGAAACATGGGATTATTGGGGGATTTGTTTCAATTCTTAACCAATTTATGTTAGTGTTTGCATATCTGTGGGAATTTGAAGTCTTGATCATTAGATCATGTGTTCGTGCACAGGGCATGACTTCCTTTGTTTCCAATAAACATCTGGTTATAACTTCTTTATATTCAGTTCTTTGTATTTGTGCTATCCCATCGTTATATCTAAAGTTGTGCCTGATCTCTTCACTTTTTTCCTCGTATGCTGTTGCATTGTACATCTCTTTGTTATGGTTATATTTTAGATTTTTAGGCTGTTTAGGCATTATGGGATTTATTTATGCTAACATTTTGATGGATTTTCTATTGTTGATGTCAGACAACCTCAAGACGTCTTGCTGACAGGAAAATCTCAAAGTTCCAGAAGAATATCACCAAGCGGGGTTCTGTTCCAGAGACAACTGTGAAGAAAGGAAAGGACTATCCCGTGGGACCGATTCTGCTTGGCTTTTTTGTTTTCGTGGTTGTTGGTTCTTGTGAGTTCTTTTAACTTTCACTGCCCATAGACTTTCTTTACGATGCATTTTATTGTTAGTTCTATTTACTTCATCATGTGTATCGTCTTTGTGTTGCATATAGCTTTTGCATTACATAGTTTCCGAAGATTAATTTAGGAGATACGTATTGAATCATTGGTCCCGCCTCAAATTTTAGCCACTAGCAGGATCTTATATATATGTACCTATATTTTCATATAACGAGAGCATTCTGATCTTGCTCTGTAATTTTCTTCAACATGGCATCTATCCGTGTTATAGGGCATATATTAGATTCATTATACAACCATCTATCAACTATATTTTAAAACGGGAACATTGTGTCACCCTTGGTAACTTTTTAATTTTGTCTGCAATTTGTATTTCGTTAGGGAACTTGGGGAATGTGTTCACCTTCAAGGGTGATCAGAAATTCAGCTTGTCTTAACATATCCATTCTCTTTGAGTGAAGGATACTTGCTATTCATCAGTTTCAGATTTTGCTTAAGCTTAGCATCTTCGTGATTGAGAGTTTGAGAGATTAGGGTGTCCATTTCAGTTGAATATGGATTTTTTGCTCATAAATTGAAATCTCCCTGGGACTATTTTGTAGAGTATGATCACGTAGGTTAGTCTTAAAATAGTTAGGCTATGGTTGTTATGATAGGATTATTGTTAGGTTATCTTAGAGGCTTATTTTGTCCTTTGTACTTGATTAAAATGGGTATTATCTGCAGTTCTTCCGGATCTTCCTGTTTTTACTTCTTTTTTTTGTGATGTTTTTCTCTTTGATATATTTATCTTTATGATACCCATGCTTGACGTGGATTGTTTTAGCAGACGAAGGCAAACTTTGGGTTTTTTAAAGTTGTTACTGTCAGTTGCTGCTTCAGAGGATCTTGTGGTCTTGGCTCCTCCCTACCTTCAGCGTTATATAATTAGCATTATATAATTGTTAGGGGGGTGATCTTAAGAAGTTAATTTTCGGAAAAATAGATATCAATAAAATTATGTCGTGGTATTTGTTTCAATCAAATGAATGAAGAGTAGCCATTGGATTATTGATGCAACCAGGTTCCTTGTGAGTTGTCTTTTTTCAGCAACATGTAAGGTTTATATCATTGTCATGATTTCTGCCATCTGGTAGCCGTCTTTGGCTTTAAAAAATTGTTAGATTAATTGATAGATAGATTCATATGGAAAATTTGATCCTTATTGGTAACAATTTACTGATTCTTCAAAACGTCAAACAGTTCCTTTACATTTACATTCTTTGTGATCATCAAAATTTTTACGTAATATTCATAGTGTCTAGCATGGAAAGTAAGATGGTATCATTGAGCTTTGCCTGTAGTCCATGAACTGAACTTGCAAGAACGGCAGCTAACCAACTAAACTTTGTGTTTACCTTGAAAATTCTGAATCTTTCTCTTTGACGTGGATTCTAATGAGTTTTACTCTTCTTTTATGCAGCTCTGTTCCAGATAATTAGGACAGCCACTAGCAAGGGGATGGCGTAAAGCGCCTCTCGTAAAGCATATTGGAGAGGAATGGGGATGCATACTGGGAACCATGATGACATGCGTCTCCGAAAGTCTGTTCTGTCGAAGAAATGTTGCCTAATATGATGTTGTCGTCGGGAAGAGTTTTTCTTTGTGGAACTTAAAATATGAAGTGAGTTTGTTAATCTTTAATCGTTTAGTAATAAATGTGCCCCAGTTCCTCCGGTTATGCGGTAGCTTTTCTGATCATCCATAGTTATTAGGATTTACTCTCTGGAAAATGCTCACTCTCTTTCATGGTAAGGATTCCTTGCAGTTGATGGCCCTAGGTACCAAAGGATTGTGTATGAAATGTACCAAAGGAACTCTTAAAATCTGTCAAGAGAGCCATACAAAGTTGATACTGAATTCGGCATATCTGATGATTGATGATGAATGGGTTATTTGGTACTTGCGCTACTTAATAGAGATGAACAAGTACTGATAAACATACATACAAAAGCATGCAATTGAATTCTAAACTCGGGAATATGGCAAATCCCGAATGCTGTATAACGAGTTCTCTTTAAAGATGCATCCGTATTCGAGTTGATACTGATATACGCATCACTTTGATATGCTACATAATTTTATATCTTCTTTCAAAATATTTGATATGATTGTCATCAAATAAATAGATTTTGTATATTTGTTTCATGTGTAATTCATCTGTTATTTACATATGTTAAGTTAATTTATAGAGTGTTTTAAATATTATCTGTATCGCAATATATTTGTTATACATTTTATTTATTTCCTAAGAATATGATAACATAATTTTGATATTTATATATGTATCCGTAATTGTATTTGCATCTAAAAATGTATAAGGATATGATGTCACTTATAATCGTATCTGTTCCAAATGCATTTATATAAGAATGCAAGATGAAAAGAATCACCACATGACACATGAATAAATAACGCTTCACACTTATGAATAAATAATGCAATCCTTAATGCCAACGCGTTGAGCAATGAGTATAAAAACGTTTAGCAATGAGTATAGCAATGAAGTGATTTTCATAATTGAAATCGTATTCAAGGAGAATCATGAACTTCGAGGACAATGGGATGAATTATCAGTAGCTAAGGTGGAATGGATGCGATGAACTACAAATATACCCCTAGAGCATGATGGATTGTCCGAAAGGAAGTTCTTATCAATAACGGAACTATAAATATATCCCAGTAGTGGGATGGATTGTCCTAAGGGTGCGTTCGTTTGGAGGGTTACCTCCACTTTGGGTGGGTTACCCCTAAAATTCATATTCCTAACTCACTTGTGGGGTCCACCATCTTTTCATCAAAAAAATATATATTATACCATCATATAATCTAAAAATCATAAAATACTTAACTTCTACTCATTATTTCAAACTTCAATGTAATCACATCACAACAACTACCCACTTTTTCAAATTCCTATACACTCATATTATAATAACTAATCACTTTTTCAAATTTCAATACAATCACATCATACAAACCCTTCCAACCCTTAACCCACCAACCAAACACATAAATCTAAAAACGGATTATCCTCCTCTAGATAACCCACGAACCAAACGTACCCTAAAGGAAGTTCTTATCACTAACCTATTTCATGAATCTTGGAATGGTAGCAAATTAGCCATTCGATACTACACAGTAATAAATATAAATAATGTTACCGTATTTTAATAATGTTTTAATTGAACACTCATACAATAAAATATGACTAATATGATACGGTAATAAATCACACACTTTAGCCTATGCATCTGCGAGCACAAATAATTTCATCGTAGAACTCATTAAAAATGTTTCAATTGAATAAATTTGCAAAAAATATGAATAAGTAGATACAATGATAAATCAATACGAGTAATGACATCCGATCCCCTCTAGGATCTGGGTACTCGGCAAACCAATCCATGCACATACATTCCACATTCGAATATTTGACATTCATAAAAGCATCAGAAAATAACATGCATTGGAATTTAAATATTTCCATTGCTTTGCATTCAACCTGTTCACAACAACCTGTATTTCTATTCATTCATTCCATACACCTATTTCCATTTCATTCCATTGTCCATTTCCATGTCCATAAAAATATACATGTAAGCATAGATATAGATGTCCACAATTTTATATTACATGCCATGTCTCTAAAAAAGAAACTAAACAATGAAACAACAAAAGGACAATCAACCATTGTACCGCAAAAGGGTGAAACTGCACAAAAGATGATAACCATTGTACCACAAAAAGGGTGAAGCTGCACAAAAGATGATGGCTCTAACTAGTCATTGCTACAAACTTGCAGATCCACACGTAGGTATGTTATGAACAAATTTGCCCAATACGATATAAACAATTATACAACAACAAACAAGATATAACTTAAATGTGTGCAAAAGAATAACGGGGTAATTAATCTCACAAAGAATCATTATTATTGTTTGATTTAGATATGGATATGAGTAACCAAACTTCATGGATAGTCTGTGGTTTTGGTGATGATGAGACCTTACACTATGACTCCAAGGCAAAGATACCTTAGGGTTGGGGTACCTCCGTAGACATGCGATGTGGTACAATGTATCCTAACTAAGTTCCCAACAAGTCCACTTAGCCACAGTTTCCAATGCTACTTGCGATTCAGAATTTAGATTCTAACCCGCGAATCATCACGACAACCCAATCCTCCTTATACATAGAAGAATTAACTCTTATTCCCAACATCATTAACCACATTTTTCGGAATTCCCCTCTTAACGATCCCACTCGGAATACTGACCAATGTGGCCTACACTGGTCCTTATATGAGTGTTAACTCTAAGGGACAAGCGAAACACTATCCGACCAATCATGACTACTTGGCCTATTCTTCAGCATCAGGCTAAAGCACGCACGTACCGAGGCCACACACCGTCAGATTAGCACTTCGTAAAGGATACGAGAAAAATCCTCAGGCGCATCACGGAAGCGTGATGATCGCATCGAATGCGATTGGGAGCTACTAGTCACACTAGTTGCTCCGGGCAGCGGAAATTAAAATTTTCTATGTAACGAAACCACATGATCCAAGAACACTTCTTGGATCGTTTCGTCTAAACCACAAACAAGTAATAGGATTACCTCTTGAAGCGTGGTTGCGATCGAGTCTCTAAACAAAGAGACCTCCTGTCTCAAGTCCGATCCGACGGAGGAGACGCTTGCGAGTGCAGGGGTAAATCGCATGCTTCTCGCAATCCATGTTGATGATCCAATCCACGGATGTCCTGATCTCAACAAACGAGATACGACGTCTTCTTCACGAGCAAGGCACACCGAAGTAGACGGAGATCCATGAGCAAACGATTGGGCAGCATAACGACGACGTTGCGGCGATGGAGGATCTCTCTAGGGCATCCATGATGGACGACCACATGAGAAATAGAGCGAGTGGGCGTGTCGAGAGAAAAGAGAGAGAGCATTAATTAATCAACTATTTTCGAAGAGCAAGAGGTGCCTCTTCTTATATATGGTTTTGGGAGTCCATGGATCCCAATCCATGGACAACACACAATCAATGGTTGAGATTGATTTGTATTTTTTCAATGGCTATGATCTTGTTGTAAAAACACAACAACAATTAATTTAATTTATTTTAATTTAATATATATCGATAAATCAATATATTTTAATTCAAATTAAATCAATTAATTATCCTTGGAGATAATGAGGAGATAAACCATATCCCCTAAAAAGGGGAGATGGCTACAACATCTCATGAGATCTCATTATCTCTTGAGATCTCATTATCTCATGATATCTCCACGATTTACAACAATATTTGTTGTAAATTATTTCACAAAAATAATTCATAATTATCTTCTGAAATATTGCAATCATGCCATTGGAAAAATGTGAATCACGTTCACATCCCAAAACAAAATGTAATTATATTTTAATTAATCATCCAATGTGAATCCAATTCACATCAATAATTAATTAACAAATATAAAACACAATATGCTCTCTCTAATATATTATAAATCACATTTATAATATATATGATTAATATGGATAGTGCTATCCATATAATTCATATCCATGATTATTAAATCGTATTTAATTATCTTGGATCTCTATTCTCATGTGTCAAAATAATATGATTACATTCACATTATTCACATCTTTGATAATTAAATTACATTTAATTATCTCAGATAACTCTCCTTATAATATGATCAAATTCATATTATCCATGATAATTAAATCACATTTAATTATCATTTTTCTCGATGCTTGGATACATATATCAACAATGAAATTATCCATAAACTCTTTCAAGGATAATGCACTTTCTCTACGAATAGTTGGAGATAAGGACATGACGATTGTATTGTTCCACGTATAGTGACTTGGATGTTGAGATCACATCTCAAATCCAGATCTCGGACCTCCCGTAGATGCTTGATTAAATCAAGACCGCAAATCTAATCTTCTCATTGCATCTGAATCACATTCAGATCAATGTCTAACATTTGGACCAAGATCAGATTACTTCTCTACTGAGAGGAGTCACTAAAATCCAGACCCGTTTCATCACTCCCTAGGAATGGAAGCGTCATGGTTATACAATCACTTATGATGACATCACCCTCAGGTATTCCCAGCACCTGTACATCCTGCATACTGGAAAATCCAGAATAAACCCGAAGTATTAGATCAACTTTATACTGTCTACTTCAGGGTTTTATCAGTAAGTTTCTCATTTGATCATTAGGAGTTGGTATCGATCATATACTTTCCAAAAGCATATATCATACCTAGGTCTTGATCATATACTTTCCAAAAGTATATATCAAACCTACAAATTCAATCAAGCTTCCAAAGCGAGACGACCGTGCACGGAATTTGATTCTTCCCAATATCTCATGAGTGAGCTAATGTCTTCCGCTTCAGTAGTGAACCTGTATGATCCTTTTGAGAGATCATATTACTCATATGCCCTTAAATGCACACCAGTGCGTCGATGTATAGACCTTGGTTAGGTCATCAACCTATTGATCTGCCAAATGTACATACTCAGACATATAGTAACACATATGACTGCGGTCAGAGGATGCGTACCTGTATCGTGACAGCATACACTATAGGACATTGGTTATCTCGATCTCATTAAGTCAACTCTTTGACCTAACTAATCTGACACCTCCGAATCTCTATTCCTATGTAGAGGACCTTCATCAAGAGGTCGATCAGATATCAGCCTATTTGAGAAAGGATTGCCATCTCCTACTCAGGCTGGAGATCATCTCTTAACAATCATTTGACGGTGCTTGATGAGTCCTCAATCTAACTCTTTAGATATTCATCCAAGCACTAGCCTCTATGATTCAATTATTAAATCAACATCTGTATGATTATTAAGATAGCCATGGTACATAACCCTAATTGTACTAAGGGGCCTATTATGCAAATTAGTTATTCTTTTTTCAGATCAGGGAATGATATTTGCAATAACATTTATTGTATAATGGCTCGTCGTGCGCTCGCATGTCCAACACTTCGATGTGCCAAGCAACATGTCCCTCAACCATCGTAGCTATAAGTAGCAATTAGGATCGCGGCCATCTAGGCTTCTACCCGAGACCCCAAGGATGCATGCCCCTGCCTTGGTGCAGCTACCCCACGACTCGATCTAATAGGGAAAACAGTACTTTCTCATTCACAGCACCGATAGGAAGAGAATTCTTCTATGTACAACTCTTTGTTGGAAAACAGTACTTTCTCATTCACAGCACCGATAGGAAGAGAATTCTTCTATGTACAACTCTTTGTTGGATCTGCGGAAATTATTCGTAGTATCATTATCTATGGCTCTATTTGTATGATAAATGTCTGCTTATTGCTTGGATTACAGTGATAACTACATCTTTGAATAAAGATCTATGAACTATACAATATCTTCCTGACTATATCTTAACTTTGTCCAATACCATCGTCAAATTTAGAATACAACAACCCCTATTTTGGAAAATGATTATAACAAGGAATTCACAATTAAGGTGTTTGTCTCCCATATTCCATGAAGACAATGTCAACACTTCCAATAAAAAAACCATTCTCCGCATCAATCCATCTCTAGGAAAATACGTCTATCATAACATGAACCGGATAATACACCCCCACTAAATCAAATTACAATGTAGATCTAACTGATGCCCACACTCCACGCTAAATAGGAGAACACAATTCAAAGGATACAGACTGTATCCTACAAATCTATCCCTACTAATTTGATGCAAATAACATGCAACATACAATGAAATTTCCTAGTAGATATCAATGTGAAAGGAAATAGTCGAAAAATCATGTGGGACTTACGTTGACCCTCCTCATCACTCTACTAACCCAAACATAGTCATGAGGACCCTAATCTATCTCCTTCACATGTCCTTGAACAAATCATAAGGAATTACATCATATTTATAAAACCAATGATAAGTATTGACTGATAAGTCACCGGATTTGTATCAAATTCTCTGTATAACAAAGGAATAAAACAATTTCGAATGAGCATGCTGTCACAGATAAAAAAATGGCATGATATTTGTTTTTAACAACAGTCTATCTTTAAAAAGTAGAGTCTAATAAACAAAGCTCCTGCTCTGTCCTGACTTTGTAAAAGGTTTATCTTTATCTTACAGGTTAATAAGAAGTTGCTCCCTCAATTCAAATCATGACCTCCTGATCACATAATGACAATCTATTCACATCTTCAAGAAATCCTTTTAAAATAAGAATCGTGTCCATAAAGACCCAAACTCCTTAAGCACATACTGAACACATCATTTTGATAAGTAAAGGAACAATAAGAGAAATGATTCAAACATAAATTTAAGAGGTTAAAAAAAGTACTTTGGCCTGAAGCTTTCCCACATATAACCGTATGCAAATAAATAAAAGTAAAGCAATGTAGAATATTTTCTCACAAAACTGTCAATATTTGTATCAATGATCCCAGATGGTCAGCTCAAACATCATCGCAATAGATTTACTACCCCTTTCTAGAGTTGATGCTGCTAAGGAACGTAACAGTAAGGGAAGGATTATTCCAAAGAAAGGGAATGCCACTACAAATACAAATTCATCATTTATAGAAAGCATGGAAATTCTTGGTGTTGGCTTTGGCATCTCTAGAAAGCATCATCAGCTGCTCAAGATCATATACTTAAACAAAACCCACCTAAGATGGGATGTGTGTCGTTCCTCTCACAAAAATCTCTAAGGTTCCAAAGATGTTCGAATATTTAGTCGAAAATCTTGTGGATTCCGGCAGAAAAAGGAAGGGAAAACATCATACCTCAGATTTTTCCCGCCACCTCTTAATCTCCTCCCGTTAAGAATGTCGTGGTTGGTACTTCGATCGCGAGATGAAAACATCCCCAAGGGTGGCCACGCTCTCCTCTACGCATAGGAGGTCTTGGATCCTCGATCTGAGACGTTCCGATAATCTCCAACCGAGCTCCGACGAGGGTGACGGAGGAGGAAGGAAGGATGAATGGTTGATTTTTTAATTGGAGCCATTTTGGAGAAGAGAGGGATGAGTTATATGGGTTGGGACTGGGATTCGGATCTGGGTCCGGATCCGAATATGGCCTGGACCCTCTTGGGTTCTTGAATTCAGATTTTCACACTCTCGGACTCATTGGAAAGGTCTTGACGAACATTACACAATGAATTCCTTAATTGAATTTTTTGATCACTGCACAAGTACAGATTTTGCAATTGAGTCCGAACTTAGTTAAGATTTGCGTTTAAGTCCCTATTCGGGTTTTTGAGTTTTTCACATCTTAAAAATCTCTAAGTAAGTCTCGTCCCTGAGACTTAAGATGATTCTGGTTGATTTTAACACCCAAGCCCCATGACATCCAAGTCTCACAGAGAAATGAGCCCATAAAAATCTCAAAGAGAGCAAAACCCATAAAAATCTCAAAGGGAACTTGACTACGGTTTCAATTCCATACACGTGAACAATTGAGAGTATTTCTCCCTTACGTCTGCCTCAGGTTCCCATGTCGCCTCCTCGATGTCTCGACTTCTCCATAGGAGTTTTACTAATAGGATCTTCTTTCGCCTCAACCTCTTGACTGCATGGTCTAATATCCACGCCTGCTCTTCTAAGAGGGAGAGGTTTGGATTCACCGCCAAGTCCTCATAGATAACCACGTGTCAGGGATCTTGAATGTACTTATTGAGATTTGACACGTGGAACACGTCATGGATGCCATCAAGGTATGGTAGAAAGGACACTTTGCAGGCCACTTTCTTAATACGGGTCAAAATCTCGAATGGTCCCACGAAACGCGGTGCTAACTTGACCTTGGCACCGAATCGGTGTACACCTCTCATTGAGGACAAGCGTAAGAACACGAAATCCCCAATATGTGATTATGAGAAACGATTTAGTCACACGAGAATGACTTGGAATTATATCCATTGAGGTACAAATGTAGTATGACATACCTGAAACTCAAGGTCTCTACGCAGCTGGTCGACGTAACTCTTCTGATGGCTCTGCTCGGTCAACAATTACCTCCTAGCAGCCTCCACCACCCTGGAGGTCTTCTCAATGATCTACGGGGTGAACATGGTGTTGTCACCCACATGCTGTCAACACAAAGGAGTGATGCACCACCTCCCGTACAATGCCTCAAATGGTGCCATGCCTATATTGGCGTGGTAGTTATTGTTATACGTAAACTCAATTGGAGGAATGTGATCCTTCCAGGATCCCTTCCACTCAACCGCACAAGCTCGTAACAATTACTGCAAGGTCTGGATGGTCCTCTCAAACTTCCCATCTGTCTGTGGGTGATAAGCTGAACTAATATGCAGCTCAGTCCTCGAAGCTCTCATGAATTCTCCCCAGTAGTATGAAGTAAAGTGAGAATTTCTGTGACACTACCTCCTTTGATATCCCATGCAACCAGATGAGATGCGGGATGTATAATTTGGCCAACTGTACTTGTGTATATGTCATGTTGATTGTAATGAAATGAAATGACTTGGTTAATTGGTTAATGATCACCCATATCACATCATGTTCACCTGGGACGCGCGACAATGATGTGAAAAATGCATGAAATGCTCTCCCATTTCCACACTGGAATGGAAAGAGACTGTAGTAAATCAGGAGGTCTTTGATGCTCTGCCTACACCATCTGACAGGTAAGACACCGTCTAACATGCTCGGTCATGTTCTTCTTCATGCCTTCCCATCAAAAGTGCTGGTGGAGTACTCAAAAAAACTTGGTGCCCTCTGGTTGTATAGAAAGTCTTGAACTATGCGCCTCGTCCAAGATATCTCTCCTTAGCTCCTCATCATCTGGGACACACACATGGTCCCCATCCATAGGATGGATTCACGGACTCGAAATTCATCGTACTCATCTTTCAAGAATCTGTGGTATAAGTCATGCATCCTCCGATCTGTCTACTACCCTTAGACAATCCTGTCCCATAAGCTACCGTACTTTGCTAGCAGATCACTGTATCAGATGCACCCTCGAATGGATGCCACTCCCTAGGTGTAGCGAGCACATTCCAATTCTACAGCCAAGCTGTCGAACCCTTAATGTATGACCGCCTACTCAATGCGTCTGCTACCACATTCCCCTTAGCAGGGTGGCAGTATATGATACAATCATAGTCCTTTATTATCTCCATTCATTTCCTTTTCCTCATATTCAGCTCCTTCTGATCAAAGATATATTTGAGGCGCTTGTGGTCGGTAAAGATACCACATGTCACCCCATACAAATAGTAGCATCATATATTGAGTGCAAAGACTACAACTGCCAACTCCAAGTCATGAGTGGGGTAATTACGCTCGTGGTTCTTCAGTTGTCGGGACGTGTAAACCAGAACTTGTCCCCGTTGCATCAACACAACGCCCAACCCTTCCTTAGAAGCATCGGTGTAAACTGTGAAGTCTAAGGTATCGGAAGGAAGGGTAAGGATGGATGCATAAGTCAACCGCTCCTTAAGCATATAGAAGCTCACATCACATTTGTCACTCCAGACAAATGACACATCCTTCTCCATCAGCCGAGTGAGGGGTAGGGCCAATTGGGAGAATCCTCTGACAAATCTCCTGAAGTATGCAGTGAGGCCAAGGAAGCTGCGGATCTCTGTAACCATCTTGAGACGCTTCTAAGATACCACTACCTCTATCTTGGCGGGGTCAACTGGCACTCCCTCCCCTGAAACCACATGGCTAAGAAAAGCCACCTCAGAATCAAAACTCGCATTTACTATATTTAGCATACAACTGGTGCTCCCGGAGCATCTCTAGCACGATGCAAAGATGAGACTCACGCTCATATTCATCATGAGAGTAGGCTAGAACATCATCAATGAACACGATCACAAATCTGTCGAAATGGGGATGGAAGGCCCAGTTCATCAAATCTATGAATGCTTCGGTATTCGTGAGTCCAAATGACATAACCAAGAACTCATAGTGGCCATATCTAATGCAGAGTGCAGACTTCATTACATCGACCTCTTTGATACTCAACTGATGGTATCCCCACCGCATGCCAATCTTGAAGAACACTACTTCTCCATGCAAATGGTCAAATAGGTCATCTATCCTGGGAAGTGGGTAACGGTTCTTAACCATTCTCTTGTTCAACTACATGTATTCTATACATAACCTTAGGGATCCATCCTTCTTCTTCACGAAGAGGGTTGGTGCTCCCCATAGTGATGTACTGGGGCAGATGAATCCCTTCTCCAACAGTTTCTGCAACTGTACCTTGAGCTCCTTGAGCTCAGCTGGTGCCAACCTGTACGGAGGGATAGAGATCAGTTGTGTATATGGTAATAGCGTGATCTCGAACTTTATCTCTTGTAATAGAAATAATCCATACAGTTCGTCTGAAAACACATAAGGGAACTCACGTACAACTCTAACATCCACTATCATTTGATCCAATGTTGCTGGTCTACCATGTAGGCAAGGTAGCATACACAACTCTGGGTAAGAAACTGTTGCGCTCTCAAAGCGGAGATGCACTCAATCCTGCCATTGGATGTGTTACTTAACTTAAAAGAGACATTAAGAGAGACATATAGACATGGATGAAATTTTGCTATTCTACTTTATACTCGTGTTGGGTCAGAAGACTTTCAACAATATCCAGTATTCGAATACCAATGAGGAAGGATATACGTAGAATTGAATGGAGTACCACTGCTCTGATACCCAACTGTAATGCATGCCCCCCTTTAGGATCTGGGTACTCAACAAACCAATCCACATACATACATTACACATCCGAATATTTGACATTCATAAAGGCAGGAGAAAATAGCAAAATGCATTGGAATTCAAATTTTTTCCTTGCTTTGCATTCAACTTGTTCACAACAACCTGTATTTCCATTCGTTCATTCCATACACCCATTTCCATTTCATTCAATTGTCCATTTCCATGTCCGTAAAAATATACATGTAAGCATAGATATAGATGTCCAAAATTATACATTACATACCATGTCTCTCAAAAAGAAGCCAAACACATGAAACAACAAAATAACTATCAACCACTGTACCACAAAAGGGTGAAGCTGCACAAAAGATGGTAACCACAAAAAGGGTGAAGCTGCACAAAATATGGTGCCTCCAACTAGTCACTGTTGCGAACCTGCAGATCCACACGTAGGTACGTTATGGACAAATTTGCCCAATACGATATAAACAACTATACAACAACAAGCAAGATATAATTTAAATGTGTGCAAAAGAACAATTGCGTAAATGATCTCAAAAAGAATTACATTATTATTATTATTTGATCTGGATATGGATATGAGTAATCAAGCTTCGTGGATAGTCTATGGTCTTAGTCTTGATGAGACCTCACACTATGGGCCTGTTTGGTTGCAGGGTTGGGCAGGGTTGGCCCAACCCAGGTTACTATTCACAAGAGTACTTCCTCCTCACAGATTACTATTCACCCATCCCAACCCAGCCCAGTCCAACCCAGCAACCAAACAGGCTATGACTCCAAGGCAAAGAGGTTACCTTAGGATTGGGGTGACTCCGCGTAATGGAGCACAATGCATCCTAACTAAGTTCTCAACATGTCCACTTAGCTACAGTTCCCAATGCTACTTCCGATTTAGAATTTAGATTCCAACCCGTGAATCATCACGAAAATCCAATCCCCTTATACACTGGAGAATTAACTATCATTCCCAACATCATTAACCACATTTTCCGGAACTCCCCTCTTAGTGCTCCTACTCGGAATACATGCCAATGTGGCCTACACTTGTCCGTACACAAGTGTTAACTCTAAGTGGCAAGCGAGACACTAGCCGATCAATCATGACTAGTTGGCCCGCGCTCGAGCACCAGGTTAAAGCACGCAAGTGCCGAGGTCAAATACCGTCAAATTAGCACCTCGGTGTGCCAAGCAATATGCCCCCAACCATCGCAGCTACAAGTAACAGTTGGGGTCGCGACCATATAGGCTTCTACTCGAAGCCCCAAGAATGCATGCCCCTCCCTTGGCGCAACTACTCCACAACTCGATCTAATAGGGAAAACAATACTTTCTCATTCACATCACCGATAGGAACAACATTCTTCTCTGTACAATTATTTGTTGGATCTAGAGAAATAAATCTTAGTACCGCAATCTATGGCTCTATTTGCGTGATATATGTCTGCTTATTGCTTGGCTTATCGTAGTGAACACGTCTTTGAATAAAGGTCTATGAACTACACAATATCTTCCTGATTATATGTTAACTTTGTCCAATACCATCATCAAATCTAGAATTCAGCAACCCCTATTTTGGAGCATGATTATAACAAGAAATTCAAAATTAAGGTGTTTGTCTCCCATATTCCATGAAGACAATATCAATACTTCCAATAAAAAAACCATTTTTCAGTCACTGCATCAATCCATCTCTAGGCAAATACGTCTATCATAACATGAACCGGATAGTACTCCCCCACTAAATCATATTACAATGTAGATATAATTGATGCCCACACTCCACACTAAATAGGAGAACACAATTCAAAGGATACAGACTGTATCTTACAAATCAATCCCTACTAAACTGATGCAAACAACCTGTAACATATGCTGAAATATCCTAGTAGATATCAAAGTTAAAAACGGCTAGGAAATAGTCCAAAAATCATATGGGACTTACGTTGACCCTCCTCATCACACTACTAACATAAACATAATCATGAGGACCCTAATCTATCTCCTTCCCATGTCCTTGAACAAATCATCAGGAATTACGTCATATTTATAAAACCAATGATCAATATTGACTGATAAGTCACCGGATTTTGTATCACATTCTCTGTATAACAAAGGAATAATTTTTTTTGAATGAGCATGATCTCACATATAAAAAAAGGGTTTTTATCAGTTGCGTCCCTTCAAGATATTGCAATATCAATTATACCCCCTTCCTTTTTGGGAATATCAGTTGTAAAAATGAAGATCAATCAAACGATGTCTGAAAAATATGAAACTTGGCTGAGATGTTAATTATGATAAAATGAATGCACTATGATTGTTTTTGGAATTTTTGGATGCAAGATAAATATTTTACGAAATTCTAAATGAAAACAAAAAGAACTTCATTAATTAATTATAATATATATTAAATCTAATTATTTCCAATATTTAAAATTATTCAACATCTATCACTAGGTGATTGATATCAGAAAAATCATAAACCCTGAAAACCATATATTTAATACCTATCAAAATTTAAAGATTGAAATATGCAAAATAATTTTTATAAGGCAAACCACGCATAACGCAATTCTTTTGGGGCACGATGTTAAACTTAATTAATTCTTTTATCTATGAATTTTTGGCAATTTTCAGAGCTATGGTTAATTGCTTATGATATTTGAGGCACAGGATGGGTAAAATATGTGATTTTCCACAAGAATAATTATTGCAAAGTAATCGTAAAGCATAAACATATCAAGGGTATGCCATAATGTAGAGAATTAATTGAAGAACATCATGCTAATTTTTAAATAATAAAATGATGCGATAAAGAGGTCTAAAAAATGGGGGAACACAGGGGTAGAAATACAATATTCTAATAATTAAATAGTGCAGAAAATACATAACAAGGGTCAAACTGTAACTTCCTAGACCCTTGGGGGGTTTACTACAAAATTTCAATGGGGCACCTGCTGTGAATGATGGGGGCCTTCACGCGAAATGGGAGACTTGAGGGGGCTTGTTTTGAAGGTATTTGAATGTATATTAGTTCAAAAGTGAGTAGGATCAAATCGGACACTGGATGAGGAAGATATCAGGTTTTAGTATGGAAATCCTAGAACTAGGTTTTGGGTTTTTGGTCCACTTATTTAGGTTAGTGATTTTTTTGTATTTTTTATTTATTCTTGGTAGTTATAAATACACAATGAAGGTGGTTTCAGGTCAAGTGGAGTTAGCATGAATTAGTTAAAAATCAAGGAATTTAGGTTATTTTACAGGTCAATTTGGTTGAGAGGGGGTAGTGTCCAGCATTGGTGTATTCTTCAGGAGAACCACCACAGAGTCCTCAGTTACTGCCACAAGCTTGAGGAAGGAGGACATCACTCTGGGAGATGGACAACATAGAAAGTTCTCCAATCCAAACTTTGGTGGCCTACCCTCTTCAAGGATTTAGATGAATTCGTGAAGAGGTTCACTGACTGTCAGAGGATGGGCACTTATCAGGGGGTTCCTCCAATGAATCCATCCCACCTTGCGATGCGAGAAGTCAAGGATCCTCCAGGCCTCTTCCGATGTAAGTTCATGTGCGCACACCAACGACCCACCGAACTTTATGATATCTCCTCCAAAGCTGCATCCCACCGCACCATCAATGTCCTCCATTACGTCAGCCAAGTAGATCCCTTCTCTTTTGTAAACCCCAACAAAAATCCAAGCAAACCTCGTAAGAAAACAGAAGAACTCTTTCCCTGCGAGTCTCTCCAAGATCTGATCAATAAAAGGAAAGGGAAAGTGATCTTTCTTGGTCACGACATTCAAGCGCCTGTAGTCAACACAGACACGCCATGACGTAGGTACTCGTGTCGCGATCTCTACCCCCTCCTCGTTGGTGACCATCTGAATTCTCGACTTCTTCGGAACAACATGAAGCGGGGCCACCCACTTGGAGTCAGAAATAGGGTATATAAACCCTGCTTTGCACCATTTCTCAATCTCTTTCTTCACCACTTCTCGTAGATTGGGGTTAAGTCTCCTTTGGAACTCACGGGAAGGTCTCACATTATCCTCAGTAAAAATGTGGTGCGAGCGGAGAGCGGGGTTGATGCCCACAAGATCCGACACTGTCCAGCCTATTGCTTTGCGATTCCTCTCTAAAACTTCTAACAACCTAGACTCCTGTTCTAAAGTCAAGTCTGAGCTAATGATGACATGATATCTCTCTTTGGGTCCTGCAAGAAAGGCATACTTGAGTGTAGGAGGTAGGGATTTCAGTTCTGGCAATGTGGTATCATCAAGCAGATCTGGTTGAACTGAATCTGAATCTGGTTTTGTGCTGCATGAAGGTGGGCTAAGCTGAGTAGTACTCGCCACCAAATCAGAAGTAAAGGGAGTCAGATCGCCAAAGAAATGCGGTAGTTCGGCCAAAGCTGCGTCCGACTCATCATCTATATCCCATGATCGTTCCGAAGGGGATGGAACTGACAGATCCAGATGGATCTCTGTGTCATCATGGGAATAGGTAGATGCATCTCTCACAAGATCAGCCAACACCTGGCAAACTGCATCATCCACTATACCCTTTCCAGATGAAAGGGACTCGCTCTGTCCTGAAGGAATCTGTCCCCAAATCCCAACTGTGCTAATCATACTGCAATCTACCACTGAAGATGAGTACTCTGTGCTACTCTCTAAATCGGGTCGCTGACACTTGGTTTGCTTCGTCTCAAGGTTCACTTCTCCGCCTGGAGAACGGAACTTCATCATTCCTGTACCATAATCGAAAGCTGCACCTGCGGTCCTAAGGAAGGGCCGCCCAAGAATGATCTGAGATTCTCTCCAATGATTGGGGTTCTCCATGTCCAAGACTGTGAAATCAACTTGATAGTTCTGCCCCTCAATCGAGATAACGATGTTCTTCACTTCTCCCTTAGGTCTCTTCACTGAACGATCTGCAAATTGGAGTAAAGCTCTAGATTTGCGAAGTGGTCCCAACTCCAATTTCTGATATAATGCTAAGGGAAGTAAGTTAATCGAAGAACCGTTATCTAGGAGTGTGCGTGCAAATGCAATGTCGTCAATACGACTCTCCACATAGTGAGCACCCATATCTCTCTTTTTCTTTGGCAAAGTCTGATTCTTGAGACAATAGGTTGTGGCTACTGATAAGACATGTGTCTTTACATTTCGGTTATCTTTCTTCCTGCTAACCCTTATAGGTATGCATCTCACCTTAAAGTATTTTTGGAATGCAGGATGCTTAGCCACATACTCATCAAATGGCACCTTAACTGTGATATTTTCTTTACAAAACTGTGCCATATCGGAGTCATCTTTCTGAATCTTTTTGATACGCTTTCCTACCGTAAGAGCACTGGGGAAAGGGATGGAAGCTAGAGAAACAGAAGATGAAGAGTCTGAATCATGAACTGAAAGATCATTCTTGGCATTAACGGAAATAGAGTTCTTCATACATGAATATTTTTGATGCAACATGGGATCGAAATCAAATCTATCTACTATAGGTTGTGGAATAGAAGCTGGAGTGGTATCAGCCACAACCGGAGATGCAAGGTCCTCCGTAGACTCAAAAGTGTATCCATGCTGCCGATGCTGCATACGTGCTCTCCTTCTCCTCTCGGCTCCCTGAATAGAAATCCTCGAATGATGCTGATGGGGCTCCGAAATATGATGCCTATCCTCCTCGTCCTCTAAAGACTCCTCAGGTAGAGCTCCAGAGATACCGCTCCTCGTCTCCCTCGCCCGGTCAGGTACGGGCACGGTCCTTCCGCTCCTGAGTGACATGTGGTTAGCCTCGTCACACGAAAGAATCTCATGTTCAGATCTAGGAGATGCTGAATAGTATACCTGACCAAAGTGCTGCTGAGAACTAGATCGGTTCAGGCTATTGGGGTTAGCTTGGGCTGGGATAGAGGTGGAGGGTGCAGTCTGCTCGTCTCGCCATCTGGACAGGCGGTTGACATCCACCCGTAAGTCATGAATCTCGTTCCTGTAGGAACGTAGCTCGTCGAATATCTGCTGATGTATATCCACGAGACTAGATGAAGAAGGAAGTGGATAAGACTGGGAAGAAGAACGGGAAGAGTGGCTCTGCTGGCCAGAGTACTACCTCTGTTGCTGCTGCTGGGGTTGCGGACCCTGCTGGCTCGCCTGGTGATGGCCATGTCGGCCATGCTGCTGGTACTACTTCCTCTGCTACTGGGGTGGCTGGAATCCAGGGCTCTACTGTGAAGGAGGTAGTGTGGAGGTGAATGCGGTGTTGTGAAAGGTCGAGGGACGCTGGTAGGTCTGTCGGTCTCCCGTACTTCCCTGCCTGGCAGGGTCCTGAGTATACCATACTCCATTCACCTCCCAAACCGGTGGATGCTCCTCCTGGACTGTCTCTGCTAACGGAGGTGGCTGCTGGAAAGAGTGGGTGTAGGATTGGTCCTGCTCCCATGGCTGGGGTTGCCCTGACACCAACTGCTCCTGAACATGGTGAACTCGGTATACGGGAGCAGATGGTGCAGTCACGACAGGTTTCTTTATCTTAGATACCTTCTCAGTCAACTCCTCCATCTGTTTTGGAAGTTTGGAGACGCTCCGATCTAACTCATCAATCCTCCTGTCGATCCTCTCGACTACAGTAAGCTTGTCAGCAAGGAGTCCCATGCTAGGGATCACATCCTGAGATAGATAGACTACAACTGGTTTTCCCCCTCCAAGTGAGAGTGAACTCGGGGATGGTGTATAGGCCCTGCTGGCCATCTGTGAGCGGCTAGTTTCAGCCATCTGCTCGAATACCCTCCAGATGGTATCCGCTCCTCGTGATGTATAGCTGCCTCCACAGGCAGCACTCACTAAACCCTGCATCTCAGGGTTGAGACCAGTAAAGAATGACTGGACCAAGATGTTATCATCTAGTCCATGACAGGGACACTTCTGCAGGATGTCCTTGAATCTTTCCCAAGCATCACAAAAAGCTTCATGGGATAATTGGGAAAAACTCGTAATATGCATCCTCATCATGTTAGTTCTACTCAAAGGGTAGAACTTCTTCAAAAATAGGTCCTTGAACTGGGCATATGTGGTGACGGTGATTCCAAGATTCTTCACCCAGTAATCGGCTTTTCCACCCAAGGCAAATGGAAGGGCTTTGAGCCTAATATAATCCTAGCTAACATTTTGATGTTTGAGGTTAGCACAGATGAGCTCAAAGTCCCTTAGGAATGCATATGGCTCCTCAGAAGCATTCCCATCAAAGTGTGGCAACAGGTTCAGAAAATGCGGCTTCAACTCAAAATCAACATTAGGTTCGGCCGGACTCAAGTAGTTGTGAATCTGATATTGTCCGGGGTTATATGTCGTATCCATTGGTGATTGGACCCCAACGTTCAACTGTCCTAACTGATCTCTGAGAAGTGCATGTTGCTGCTCAGATGCAGCTAATCTAGCTAGTATCATTCTCATTGGGTCTTTCTGATTCTCTTCTTCATCGTCTTTCTTCTTTGGAGGCATTTTTCTTGTGTCTTCTTTAGGTCCTGAATCAGCAAGGTGTTCTTGATTAGAAGAGGATTTATGAATCAAGGTATTCTCATCGAGGCGAAGGTCTTCCTCAGTGAGGTGGGAAGAGAGAAAGGGAATGGTTTGAGAGTAACCATCCTGAGAGTGAGTGATCCTGGGCTCAAGAGGGTCATGAGTCCAGGTTGGTCCACGTTGCGCATGGACCTGTGAAGACATACTTCTTGGAGGGTTCAACGAGAGATTCGCAAAGTCCGAATAATTATCCCCCAATCAGTCATCTTCGATGTCAACAAGAACCTATTTAGAACATGATATTTCAATGAGGTGCTAGTTCTACGGTGCACGTAAATGTGCGGAGTAAACTCACATAATACAAACGCAATTCAAACCCTCAATTTCACCAACTCAACACATGATGACCGTAAGAGTTCGGCCGAATTATCTTGTCAATTTTAGTTGGTGAGAAATACAATCTTGGAAAGATTAACGAGCTGTTAGGTGCCCGTATTTTCCTACAGACTGACCCGGTTCAAAGAACCAGTAGTAAGTAAGAAATCCAGACTTGGCTCTATCTTAGGGTCGTCTCTCTCTCACTTGCAAGTAAAACAAACAATGAGGGCTTTTATGCACCCGAGAACAAGGGTTCTTTTTATTCCAATTTTTTTAAATCGACCTGCTCAATTCAGTCCCAATTTTTAGAGTTAGGTTATCACTTGAAATTTATATGACCACACAACACGTCTACCGTTCAGTCCCAATTTCCTTTTGACCTTAAGTTGTAAAACAAGAGGGGAATCGAAAATCAGAATGCAAACGAGAAACTATGATGCATGCTCAGAAGAAGGTATACTTACAGTGAATCCCAGTACTCTCCATGCGTTATGCATAACAGAATTTGTAAATTTTACACTAAATGCATGCAAATCGAGAAAAGCCGCACCTAAATAATATACTATTAGCGGGGAAGAATTGATTTAATTTTGAGCTAAGTAGTACGTGTTTATGTGCGTCTCATTATGAATCTTATCAGATAAGTGAATCATTCAAGATATGTGTGGCCTAAATTACGATGAGCACAAACAAATTTGATTCTAAACTACCGTGTGCCTAATCCTTAAGTTCGCCACTCAAGTCGAGCCCCACCATCACTAGAGAGTGAAACAGGTCTCGACACACCACAAATAAAGTCCAAGTCTCTTTACACGCGCGAGCTCTTGAATAAGAGCCGCTATAAAGGAGCAAGCTAAATAATTACAACAATTTACAAAAGCTCTCTCGAAAATAAATTAGATCTCCTCGCTCTTCAGCAGTCGTTGTGCGTCACGTCCGTCGACCTCTGATGTACTCCAAGTCCACCAGGCCCTTGCAAGGAAAATAAGATTTATATTAGAGAGATAAACAACAAAATATATACAAAAATATGAAGAGAAATAATTAAGAAGAAAATGTAATAATTACAAGTGACTCGGGGTTCAGACTACCCGAGTAAATGAAAATCTAAATCCAAATTTTTAAATTAATCCCTAAGCCGTTTGCCTCCCCGGCAACGGCACGATCTGATGGGTCGTTAAATACGATATTTAATTCGGACACGTTGTAGTACGTGCACTTAGCGATTCAATCAGAACCGAGAGAAGATCTCCGTGAAGAGTGTCTCAGCTTAATTTATATCCCGGGCAAGTCCGGGGTCAAACACAAGGAGGCAAAGGAACAACTTCGGGGGTAATTTGAAAATTAAGTTTTAGATTTCCAATACGGATTTTTTAATATTTTTTTATGCAACAAGATGCACAATGCAAGAGATGAATGCATTATATTTTTTGCACACAAGATGCACAATACAAGATACTAAGAAAGCATACAACTTAGCCAAATTAAATTTAATGAGAAATTAATTCAATTTAGCCAAATTATATTTTTTCTAGAATCCTAATCTAGTGATGAATGCAAGACAGATTTTTTTGTATTTTTATGGGTTAAAATGCAACCATGAAAAATAGACACTTTTTATGGGTTTTTTTCACAATTTATCAAACAAACAATAAGCAAAATGATGAAAACATTACTGAAATATAAACATGATGAAAGGGAGCTACATTAATATTTTTGGAATTTTTGACAAATTATGATTTTTTTACGGATTTTTTAGTGAAAACAGAGCGACAATGATTAATTAATTCCTAATTAATCCACATTACCAAATTAATCAGAGTGCAAATTATCTCAAGTAGGTATTTTCATGTGGCATACAGGAGACTTGAAATTTCGCAAAAATGATATACGTGGATTTAATTAAAAATCAAATATTAAAATCACTCCATAATTTATTCAGGCACAAGACATCTCCACTTTGGATGAAATTTGGACAGTACGTTAATCGCATATCAAGGCATCATTCCTAATTTTTGTGGAATTTTTAGAGCAACCGTGTGTGAGATATCAATTTAAGAGCTCAATTTGGGTAAAATATCAAGAATTTCAGTTACATAATTTTCGTTAATTACCCAAATATCAGAAAAATACAAATAAATATTCAGAATGTACAAAATTAGTTGCTCAACACAATGCTATTTTTCATTGAATAAAAAGATGCAATATTGATATCCAAATTAATCCATAAAGATAGTGGTCTCTGTGCAATTTCAGAAAACAATATTTACAACAAAAATATATACAGGGACTATTTTGCAATTATATAAACATGAAAGATGAAAATCGCAATTTTTACAATAAAAAAATAAGAAAATGACCTTATTCTTCTTTGGGCTTTGCAGGAGACGAACCCAAAGGGGGATGGCTTAGCTCTACGGAAGAGGATGGCGCCGGCAAGCGGCGCGCGGCGGGAGGAGGTCGGAGGACGTGCGGAGGTGCACGCGCGACCGTGAGGGTGGCGCGCGGCGGCGCGGGTCTCAGGCGGAGGTCCGAGGATTGCTGGGCGGATGAGAGGGCGGCGCGGGGCCTCGGACGGTGGAGGAGCGCGGGTGGCCGCGCGGTGGAGGGGCTACCAGCGGCTTGGTGGAGGGTGGCGCGGTGGACGCCGCTGGTGGTAGCCGGCCGGTAGAGGGAACGGAGGAGATGGGGTGGGGGGCGGCGGCGTGGAGTTGCTGTCCCCCCCTCCGTTATTATTTTTTATTTTTTTTAATTTTTTTACTGTTTTGATTTAAAGAAAAAACTGTTGTAATGAAAAAAAATTGTTTTAAATTTTTTTAATTTTTTTTAATTTTCTTTAAACAGGAAATATATACACAAAAAGAAGGGGGGAAAATGGTAGTGAGAAGATGACATGAACTAAACATGTGGATGGTTATATGGTGTGATAAAAATTGCAAAAATAACAAGATGATCAAATGAGAAGAAAAATTACCTAATACGAAGACGATCGCCTACGGTGTGCTCTGAGAGCACGGTCTTCGTTCGAATCGCCGGCGTACGATGAGCTCGAGCAGCGTGCGGTTGCGGCTACGATGTTGGCCAAAAAACCAACGGATCTCACCGGAGAGAGGGTTGCCGTCGCTCGACTGCGGTTGCGTCGCTGTCACCGATTCAACTCTGGGAACTAGGCTCTCCTCACATAAAGATGGATCAAGTGCAAATTGAGGAGGATGTAATGTATATAAAGAGATGGAAAAAATGGAAGTTAGAATTAAGATGGAGTGGGATGGAGGTTAATAAAATGGTGGAGTTGAATTAGAAGTTAGAAAAATGGTGGAGTAATGGAGTTGAATTGGTGGTTATTGTAGAGAATGGAAGTTAAATAATAAATAAATAAATAATGATATAAAGTATGATACTTTAAATACAACAAAAATAAAGAAGGAAAAAATAGTGGTGAATTTACAAGTAAATACATACAACATGTACATTTTTTTGTTTGCTTTTCTAATATGTATTTTTTTCTTTTTAATAAGATATATTTACAATGGAAAAAATACAATAAAATACTATAATCAAAATATAACACATGCATGATTTTTTTGTATTTTTATTAATTAAGAAAGATAAAATTAAAAAAATGAACAAAGAAATGAATATATACATAATATACAATATACATCTAGGTCCCAAAACCCAACTTTTGCAAATGAGCTCCGATTTTAATGAAACCACTTCCGTTGGATAGATAATTTTCTAACTTGAACTTTAAAAGTGAGTTTAGTGAATTTGGAGTTCATACGGAGCGAGAATTTGGCTTGGAAGTTGGACTTTACGGCTTTTTCTCTTTGGGATCTAGGAGCATTTGTTTGAGGTAAAATTTGTTTTGTATTTTTGTATTATTATATACATTGATATGAACACGTTAGATAAAGAATTAGCCAAAAAGGTATTTATATGAAATTATTAAAAATATATGAAATTTTGGGCTATTTACATGTATAGAACTCCTTTATTTTTGCGGCTTTTTATGTGTAATTTATTTTGTACAATCTAATATACAATAATTAGTGTATTTTATTTACAAGAAACATTTTGTTAATTTAATGAATTTATGTACATTTTCTCGGATTTTACTCGGGGATTTTGCTAAGATCAAGATATTGAGATGATGAATCGTGGATTCATCACTCCTCAACTTGGTTGGCAACAAGTTGCGATGGAGAAGTAGAGAAATAAGTTAATGATGTAGACCCATACCAAGATTCGGATTGGTCATACATCCCCAAATTGTAAAATTCAACACTTGGGTAGGAGAATGATTAGGATTGCGGAGGGATTGAATTTTTTTGGTACTCAAATTGATCGGATTGGCTTCCCCAAGTGGGGTTGGGTTGTATCTCGAAATTTGATTGTGAATCAATGTAGTTGGGGTAAAAATACCCCTCATAAGATGATTGATACTATGAATAGTAGTCAAGATATTACGATGCAGAAATGGTATTTGTCATACTCTTCATGCAGTCATACATTACACTGGGACTCATTTTGGAGAAGAAATTCAATGAAAACACAAATCACACAACAAACACAAAATAAGATTGATTCACCAATTCACGCGAGTTTTTGAAAAAGCAGTTATTTTTTCAAAAATTTTAGTCTATTACTCACAAAAACTAAAGCACAGAAAATGATTGACCTAAAATCTATTGTAGATTTAAAGACCGTCTTGATTTCCTACACTTAGTTGCATCCACTTTCAGCTAGTATGGGTACAAGTATATGAACCATAGAATGATTACCCGTATTTCTTAAGGATGCTGCCAAATGTAGTGTCCTTTAATAACCCACTCTACTAAGGTTTCCGTCACTGAGAAGTGGCTAAATGTTTTAAATTCAATAGTTAAGAAACCTACGTAGGATTTTTGGCTCTGGCCTAATGTTGGTTGTTTGTTTGTTCATATGAAGTACTTCAAGAACATTAGACCGCTTTGTTTTGAGCAACGTGGTAACTTTCCAGACTTATCTGATTTATGCTAGCAACAATTTGTGATCTTGTTTGATTGGTGAGTAGAGGGAGAGAGGCCACATAGATGAATGCAACAAGGAGAAGTTGATTTTATAATTTTTGAGATTTTTTAAAATTTACAGATAAATGTAAGCACCTAAAAATGTCAAAGTGGTTGGAAAATATTTATTGCATGCTACTAGCTAGATTCAGACTTGGAGCTAGAGATAATAAGAGGGAACAAGAAAGCATGAGAGATATTCACAATTTTTACCTTTTTCCTGAAATGAAAGACAAATGAAATTAGTTTATAAAAATATCAAAATAACAAAATAAATTATGTAAAGTTGTCGAGTCTCCAGTAATGATGACAAAATGAAACTATGATTCATTGTGTTAAAATGTGATTTTTATGTTGTCATTGCTCACTCAAAAATCACAGAATTTTAAATAAAATTTATTCAACTACAAGCCAAGAGATATTAAAATATTCATAGGGCTAGTAGAGTATTGATCCATAGGGACTCAGACATTTTTACACTAAATTTTATTCTATTTACAAAGGAATTTTAAATTTTATTAACACAAATAAAATATAATTTTTTACTTTTGTTTTTTAGGACTTTAAAATGTGAACCTTTGTCATTAGATTCTAGACATCGTAAGGATCACAATGGAGTTTTCTAGTATTTTTTGGATTTTCTTTTGCTTTTGGTTATTTTTGGAACTACTATAGGCATTTGTGTTATTTTTAGGAAAATTCATGGGCTTGAATGTAAAAAAATAAAGTTAAGGGCATGATTGCAACATCATAAAAGTATCATGATATATAAGAAAATTTAACTTTTAATATAAAAATATTAGGTAAATTGCGAACAATAGGATCAAAGTTTATTAAATTACAGAAAAGTCCCTAGAGAACTAAAATGAAAATATTTAAAGAATGAAATAAATATAGCAATTTTTGTAATGAATAAAGTAATAGAAATTGGATAGATTGCATAAAATATATTAGAATTTTAACTATTTGCAAAAAGTCTAAAAAGGAAAAAATATCAGAAATAAAAATAATTGCAAAGACCCATGATCTCAAAGACCAAGGGCTGGGGTCATGCTTGGCCATTATGACGGAGCACGTCAGCATGGTGTGGCCCAACAGTAGAGGAGGAGCGGTGGTGGAGGCCGTAACTATGCAGCGACGACACACATAGGAGGGGGAGGTGTGTCGAAACCTCCGAATTGGGTTCCTCTCTTTTCCTTTAAACTCCTCACCCCTTTATAGAGGAGGCAGGGGAGGAGGGCGGAGGAGCAATGCTAGAGGGGGCCAACCGCTCCACGACAGTTGGACGAAGGGGAGAGGAGGGGCTAGCGACCATTGGCGCACAGGAAGGGGGGGCGATGTGCACCTGTGCGTAGCTTGAGGAGGAAGAAGGGGTTAATGTCATGTTAACATCATCACCCCTTTATTTTTTAATTATTTGAAATACCGACGTCAGCTAATGTCAGTTATTTTGTCATGTAGTGATTTTTTTTCATTTTTTTGCAAATAAAATATGGAGAGGATTGGAGGGCCTTCTTGGGCCTCTTCTAAAGTGGATCTGAAAAAATAAATAGAAATATTGTCAGAACTTTAGTTAGGGCTTGGATCCCATAATTATTGGAAAGTTAACTACTTATTATTTTTATCTTTTTTAGATTTATTTTTCAAAGAAAATGTTATGCAGTTTTTAGATGATCTTGAATGATATGAACATGACAATTATGAAATGAGTATGATAAATTAAAACATGAAAAATATAATAGATTGCACATGATTTTTCAAAAAAAAGATGTAAAAACATGATAGATCATTTATTCATCAGTGTGGTGCTTATTGATATACCTTATTCTTACCCTTCCTAATTAGTGAGATTTGCATTATAGTCAGGCAGAAATTGATCTATCGAACCCGCACTCAAAAAATAAACTCAAATTAATTTTTATTTGTTTAGTTTACTTTGTTAGTAGTAAGTAGCAAAGTAAACTAAACAAATAAAAATTAATCCCGAGTAAATGAGGAGGGTTGCGTTAGGTAGCCGACAACCAGCGTAAAACAATCAGAGACAACTTCCTAAATAGTACTTTTTTCTAAAAAAATATTATTTAAGAAGTTGCCTCATGACAGTCGGATCTTTTCAACATGGATTTAAGCAAACATACATATTTCGTTGGGGCGTTCCCTACTTGCGACGTGTTGCATCGCCTGAATGCAATGAAAAATTGGCAAGGGCCGCTACATCGCAGCCTGGATGTAGTTCAAAATTTGCAAGGGTTCTCGCATGAGGAATGCATGCGGGTAATTAAGCTAGTTCTACTGCATCACCACCCGGATGCAGTCCAAAATTTACAAGGGTTCTCGCATAGTGAACGCATGCGAGTAAAGAAGTTAGTCCAAAAGAGATTACAACGGAAGTTGCAGATTGGTAGTTGGAATATTGGCACTTTAACTAGAAAGTTGATGGAGATAGTGGATACGATGGAAAGAAGGAAGATTCATATACTATGTCTTCAAGAGACTAAATGGGTTGGAGAGAAAGCAAGGGAGATTGAGAAGACAGACTTTAAACTTTGTATTCAGGTAAAGATAAGAGTATAAATGGTGTTGGAGTGGTTGTTCATAAGGATTTGAAGGATTGTGTGGTTGAGGTGAAAAGATTTGGGGATCGAATTATTTTGCTAAAATTGGTGCTTGAAGAAGAAATTCTTAATATCATCTCAGTTTATACACCGCAAATTGGTTTAGATGAAAGGACTAAACAAGCTTTTTGGGAGGATTTGGATAAGACTGTACAAGGAATCCCACAAAGAGAGATGATTTGCATTGGTGGAGATCTTAATGGACATGTGGGAAAAGATGCTTCCGGGTACGCTAGTGTTCATGGAGGACATGGTTTTGGGGATAGAAATGAAGAGGGAAAAGCCATCCTGGATTTTGGCAACGGTATATAATCTTTTCATAGCAAACACTCTCTTCAAGAAGAGGGAGGAACATTTAATTACTTATAAGAGTGGGACAACTAGAACACAGATAGATTACTTTGCGTTGAGGAGAAGGGATAGGCTGTGTTGTAGAGACTGCAAAGTAATACCAGGAGAGAGTTTAACAACCCAACATCGTTTGTTAGTCTTGGATGTACAAGTGAAAAGATTGGTAAAGAAAAGGAGGGTTTCTAAGATAATTATAACTAGATGGTGGAATCTTCCACTGAAGTAAGCAAGCTTCAGGGAGAAGGTTTTAGAAGACCTATCTTGGGATTGTAGCGGTAGTGCAAATGAGATGTGGGAGGTAGTAGCATCTTGTATCCGAAAGGTAGCCAAAGAGATGCTATGCGAGTCAAAGGGAGGAGCTCCATGTCAAAAGGAGGCTTGGTGGTGGAGTAAAGGGGTGCAAGAGAAGCTAAAAATAAAAAGAGCTTGCTTTAAAGCTATGTCTAAGGATAGAACAAAGGAAACCATCACAAACTACAAAATAGCGAAGAAGGAAGCAAAGAAGGTCGTAAGCGAAGCTAAGTCAAAAGCTTATGAAGTTTTGTATAAAAATCTCGACTCTAAGGAGGGACAGAAGGATATATTCAGTTTGGCCAAAGCAAGAGAAAGAAAAACCAAAGGCCTTTCTCAAGTGAGATGCATTAAGGACGAGGAAGGTCAAGTGCCTATTACTCAGAAGGATATAAAGACTAGATGGTAGAAGTACTTCCATAAACTTTTCATTGGGGAAGGAAATAGAGATATCACTTTGGGTGATCTAGCTTGTAGTGAAAGTTACTTGAATCGTGCATGCTAATAGACAGATAGAAAGAAAGAAAGTAGAGGAGACTTTGAAGGTTATGAGACCTGGAAAAGGTGTAGGACCGGATGACATCGTTGTGGAAGCATGGAGAGTTTTAGGTGAGCGTGGTTTGACTTGGCTTACGAATCTATTCAATGTTATTTGGCGAAGCAAGAAAATTCCTGAAGATTGGTGGAGGAGTATCATGGTGCCTCTTCATAAGAATAAAGGAGACATTCAAAATTATTCAAATTATAGAGGTATCAAGCTGATGTTTCACGCTATGAAAATTTGGGAACGTGTGATCGAAAGAAGGTTGAGGCAAATTTCCAATATAAAAGAAAACCAATTCGGATTCATGCCAGGTCGCTCAACGACTAAAGCCATCCATTTGTTGAGGAGAACAATGGAAATTTACAAAGCTAAAAGGAAGAACCTCCGCATGATCTTTATTGATTTGGAGAAGGCTTGTGACTATGTCCCACGAGAGATATCGTGGAGAGTGTTAGAGAAGAGATAAATACATGTCCTATACATTAATCTCATAAAGGACATGTATGATAGGGCTTTATTTTGTGTAAGGGCCCCGTTTGGGAAGACTGGATATTTTGACATCAACATTGGTTTACATCAAGGTTCTACTTTGAGTCCATTTCTTTTTACTTTGATTATGATCGAGTTGACCAGTCACATTTAGGATGAGTTACATTGGTGTATGTTATTTGTTGATGATATTGTGTTAATTGACGAGACTTGAGATGGAGTAAATGAGAAGCTTGAGGTCTGGAGACATGAGTTGGAGACTAAAGGATTTCGTATAAGTAGGGAATATATGGAGTGCACCTTTGATGGAATCAGTGGTGACGGAATTGAGGTGAAGATTGGCGACGATAACATTTAGAAGAGAGATTCCTTTAGATATCTGGGATCTATTCTACAACATGATGGGGAAATTGATGAAGATGTTACTAATAGAATAAATGCAGGTTGGCTAAAGTGGATAGGAGCCTCTACTGTTCTCTGTGATAAGAAAATTCCTTTAAAGATTAAAGGAAAGTTTTACAAAGCAGCTGTGAGACCTGCTATGCTTTATGGATCTGAATGTTGGCCTGTGAACCATAGACATGTGTAGAGAATGAATGTAGCAGAAATGAAAATGCTAAGGTGGATGTGTGGACACACACGTAAAGATTGGATTCGGAATGATGCAGAAAGAAAGTTGGTGTAGCTCCGATCGAGGGTAAGATGCGAGAAAACTGCTTAAGATGGTTTGGACATTTGCAAAGAAGATCAGCTGATGCACCAGTTAGGAGATGCGAGTGTTGGGATGTTGAGTCGGCTAAGAGAGGGCAAGGACGACCCAATAAGTGTTGGAAAGAGACTATATGAAGGGATCTTAGTTTTGTGGATATAAGCCCGGGATTAGCCCGAGATAGATCTGAATGGAGGCGAAGAATCCATGTAGCTGACCCTACTTAATTGTGGGAAAAGGCTTTGTTGTTGTTGTTTACTTTGGTAAGTCCCAAGGTTGAACTCAGGGTGGTAATGTGGAGGTTTAGAATTAATTTTCACATAATTCGGGGTTTAGCTTTTCAAAGAAGTGAATTACTAAGGTTTTTGGATTTTACAAAATTTTATGGGTTTTTAAATAGAATATGCATTTAATTAGAGCAAATATGATGCATGAATTTTTGTAAATAATTTCTAATGCAAAAATTAAATGCTATGCAAATGTGAGAGAATAAATAAGTGTAATGTCCTTTTTAAAATTTTAAATAATGGTGAATGGATGAAAAATATGGAATGCAAGAAATCAAGCATGCCCAGCAAGATCTTCTCAATTTTAATCCACACGCCCCCTGAATCAAGTTCAGAAAATAAATAATCAATTAAATCTCAAACTAATTCCAAAAGAATTCTCCCAATTTCCATAATTTTATGAGCAATAAAATCAATTTTAGAGAATATATGTGCTCAAAATAATCAAATAACTCTTCAAAATTATTGATGACCAAAATATATCCAAATGATGGGTTTATATGATAGAGAATAAAACAAGCTTCAAATCTACATAAAGAACTTACAAATCAGACCACAAATGCTTTAGATATAAATAGTAGAAGCTCCGGAACATAAATGTCTTAAAAAGAAATAAAATAGTCCCAAAATAAACCTTTGTAGGGACTGATTTGAAATTTCCTGAAAGCAAAGCAATTGGTCTCTTCTAAACTTTACCCACAACGGGGGTATGGGTGCATATCTCTGAAGACACGTGTATGATGCATGTGATTCTTGTGATTCTGAGTAATTGTTGGGACCTATAAGGGTAGCATCATAAATTACCCAAGTTTCCGTATGTGAAGCACATGACCTGGGTAGGATTAGGCAGTGGCTGGTTTGGGTTCTGGGCCTTCAGATGGCATGAAATGGCTGGAGGATCCACCTGAGGCTGGGAGGCTCGTGTGGTCGATTAAACGGTGGAGATGGGCATGTGTCTTCTGATCGAGTGGATGAGAGTTGGACACAACCCAACAATGGTGATATAATAGAGGGCATAAATTAACATCAATTGCTTTTCCTGGAGGATTTCCCTTCTTTTGTCTACGATTGGATGACACACGACCAAGTGTAGCTGCTCTGCTGATGGTTCTCCGTTGGTTCCTTCTAATGATGATCCTGTCATGGCTAATTACAAGAGACAAAAGGATTGAGCAGCAAGATTTTGACCCAATGTTGAGCACAAGATGCTAATGGAAGGGCGATAGGTCACTCTGGTGTGTAGATGAGAGAGGCAAAGCAAGTGGCTACAACCTTCGCAAGGTCAAAGATTGTTAGTATGCGAGAAATAGATGGGAAGTGGAATGGTGGGTGTTTGGTGGTGATCTCATCGATGGTTGGTGTGGTTGAAGTAGGTGACGATGAGGAGGAATATTATTCGAATTGGTTACAGAAAGAGGGAGGATGAAGAATAATGAGAGACGAACAAACGAAGATGAAGAACAAAAAAAGAAGGGTAGTACTTGATGAATCTCCATTTCATCACCTTTATTCTATCATTTTGTCCTTAAAAACCCAAGCAAATGCATGTAAATAGCCTCAATTTGTACATAATAGCATTAAATATTTATTGTATTTATTGTACATAGAATAAGGTTTTTAATGCCAAAATTATAGAATAAAGAGAAGAAAAGAAAAAGGAATAAAATATTGCAAATATTTTATGACCCGAACCCCGAGACCAAGGCCAGCATGGAATTGGTCGACAAGGAATAAAGTAGGGGGAGATAAGGGCCAATAATACAATAAATACCTCATTTATTCATACATTCATTTATGCATTTTTGACACCTATTTTGTAAATAATTATTTATTCACCAAATAAAGAAACTTTGTACATGAAAGTTGTAGATAATAATGTAAATAAAATTACAAATTTGAGTTTGTATAAAAATAATACTCAGAGTACATTCTATACACAGAATAAAAAGCCAAAATATCAACTTCACAGACCCATATCTTGCAAACAAAAACTCCAAATCACCCAAACTCACCTTTAATTGTATATAGCTTTCCAAGAACTATTCAATGAAATTGGTTTCATGATTTTTGGAGTTCATCTGTGAAAGTTAGGTTTTTGGCCCCTATTATACAATATACCCGAATAAAATATTCAATTTATTCAGCATTCAGTATTTCTATAAATTTATATTTTTAGAATTTTGTAAATAATATATATAATACATGTACATATTAAAATTAACAGAAAACCAAAAAGAATTTGTAAAATAAAATAAGCTTATGTAATACATAGGCAAAATACCTATGTTAAGTATGTACATAAATAAAAGGGGATTTAATTCTATTATTATTTATTCATCTATATTTTTATAATAATGTAAATATTACTTATAATTTATAAAAATACAAATTTAAAATAAAAATAAATAAAATACATTAAATAAATAAAATGTATATAATATATAGGTAAAATACCTATAAGTATACCTACACACAACATACACCTATTTATTTAAATATGTAAATAAACTCACAAAAATTAAATAAAAATATATTTATACTCACAAAAATAAGTTATAAATTTATAAAATAAGAAACTAAAATAATACAATAAAAATAAACAAAATAAAAATAAATACATATAAATATACTTAAAAATACATTATTTTAATAAAGCTGTAATAAAATACTTCAAAAAAATAAATAAAAATCATAAATAAATACTACATTAATTTATAAACATTTTCTATTTTATAAGCAAAATCTAATTAATTCATTTATTAGGTTAAAATAAAGAGTCAAATTTGGGCTGACATGGACCAATCACAGCCCTACCAATGTTGACCGCGGTCAACTGTCCCCTCAGCCTCTGCAGCCCGTCAAATCTGTCCAACCTTGCGTTTTCACCAAATTTTCCCGATCAACCAGTCGCTCCAATGACATCGGTCTCTTCAGGGAAATTACTCCCAAACATTGTACATACACGCCCATGGCTTGTTTCCTTTGTATATAGCTTTGAATCCTTATTTTTGGCCGGTCAATAAGGGCTCCCATTATGTTCGAAAATAAATCAGCCTCCAGCCCGCCAGATCTATCAGACCCCCCGTCTTCTCCCATTTTTCCCGGCTGCCCCGTCCATCGATCGCCTTTGCTTCCTTCACAAGAAATGCTCCTGGTATCTTGTACATCCACGCCCCTATGTTAGATCTAATGTATATATCACCGATTCCTTATTATTTGCCGGTCAATAAGGGCGCATACACATGTTTATAAATAACCCATCTTCCTCCAAATTTTTTTGGCCATTTCCCTAGCCCTAGAGCTCCCACCTTCGGCCTAGTGTGCATCCATGTGACAGGTGTAGGTCCCCTGAAGGTTGTGGAAGCTCGCGGAGGAAGGAGATGCGCCCACGGCGGCGCTCCGGCAGTCGTCATGTTTCTTAGGTAGGTTTTCAGTTCTGCATTTCATTTTCGTCTTTTATTTTGCATTTAGATCATTAGTATAGTGTAATTTAGTTAAATCGAAGTTCGCCGGAGCTCTGCTCCGGCGACTTCTTCACCATACCCCCGATTGTTTTCCGACCGCTACAACCACCCCATTTCACTCCCTTCCAGTTCTCTACCTCCCAGCCACCTCTGTCCAACCAGATCCCTCTGGGATTCGCGAATCGAAGCTTCAACTACGCTGCTCGCCGGAAGCTTCGCCACCTCGCCCATTTTTGTGCTAATAGCTTCAAATCCAGGTTGAGGGTGAAGCCCTCGAGCCATGTGGTCTTTCTGTGCAGGTCTAGTGCGCCAAGATGCACCAGAAGACGAAGTACATGCCTGCGGAGGTACCTGGAGCACCTTGCCTTTTCCGACCTCGCAAGGGTGCTCCAGTCGTCCTCTGGCCGATCTGAAGCCTCCAACAGATAGAGTGGAGCACCTGCGACGTGTGGGGACCTTTGGGAGCAGCAACGAGCGTCGGGGAGGAGAGATCTCGCCGGGAGAAGCTCGCCAGCTGCGAGTTCCTCCCCTGTTCTTCCAGGACCTCTCCTCGCGGTTTGATGAAGACGAAGGCCCCAGTTCGAGTGACAGCCGTCCGATGGAGCAGCGCTCAGACCGTCAGATCACCTCGGGTGATCTAATCCTCACCGTCCATCGTCGAAGCGGCATCAGCAGACGTGGAGGTGACGCGTGTCAAGTGGATGAAGATCAGCCGTTGGATCACGCGTCTTCGGGGGTAAATTTCATATACGTCCCCCCGCCTTTTTGTATTTATATTTTAATTCTGTAAATAAACTTTCACGTTATAAAATAATTGTTATTTTGCAGTAAGACCCTTGTACTTTCCTTAATTACATTTAGGTCCTCCAGCGCCTCACATGCAGTCCCACGTGAGGCACGTGAATTTTGCAGATATACCCTGGCGCCTTTTGCATATTGTAAAATAATTTTAGAAATTTAAATAAATGTTTATTTCTTCTGGTATATTTGCACTGTGGCCCTTGTCCTTTATTTTTATTGCATTTATACGCCTGCCAGGCTGTTTAATTTTTGGTGTCTATTATGTATTTATTAAAAATAGCTATTTAGCTCCTAAAACCCCACAAAAATTAGGTTAGATGTTTCATGCCTCATACTTTCACGCCACATGTCCATTTTGCATTTTTTACATTTAACCTAATTATTAAAAAAATGAAAAAGGAGCCCTTTTTGTACTGTTTTATTTATAAAATACAAAAAAATTATAAAATGTTTTTTGAAAAAATTCAAAAAATATTATATATCGTACATTTATATATATATATATATATTGAGTCCAGAAAATGAAAAACCCTAGAAATAGAAAAAGAAAATATAAAAATTTCAAGAATCTCCAAAATCCTAAAAAAAGGAGAAAAACCCTTCAAAAATACCAAAAAAATATGTTTTCCTATTTTATAATTATTTATATATTATTATTTACGTATTAAAATTAATTTGGGTAATTTTGAGACCTATTTTATAATTTTAGCACCCAAACTATTTTCGGCCTATATAAATGTCCCATATTAGGGACATTTTTTGAATCAAAAAAATTAGAAAAATATAAAAAGCCAAAAAAATATTATATCTAATATATATATTGAGTATTAATATAAATATATATATCCTTATATTACTTCTCCCTCTTCTCTTATATATATATATATCTATATTATATAATTAAAAATATAAAAAGAAAATAAAAAATATAGAATATAAAAACAAAATAAAAATTATAAAAACAGAAATAAAATTAAAAAATATAAAATCAAAAACCCAAAAAAACAATAAAAATTGGACATGATCATTGAATTGAATAATTGCACAATCAATTTCACCATACATTCCCTTCTCCTCCTAGTGTTCGACCTCTACTTGTGCTTACACCTATACACATTTGCATGTAGAGTTATAATAAATTTTAACTCCACATTTTTGATATTCATTGCATATACTTTATTGTGGGTTAATTGTTGATTGAACTGGGTATTTTGGAGCGGTCGACTCAGCGACTGGATCTCTCGCCTTGTGAGACATCTAGACCCTCTGAAAAACCCAGTCATCAAATGGTGCCGTTGCCGGGGAGGCAACGGATTTTGTATGATTTTGTGAGCTTATTTGTTCATTTATTCAATTATTTGTTCATGTCCATGATTCATTTATTTATTTGTTTGGTTTTTATTTCTATTTGACATTATTTGATTGACTGCTCTGACCATCTCTTTTCTTTGTCTTTGATGCGAGGGACCGCCAAGCGAAGGAGGACCTCCTAGGAGGACCTATGCACCCCAGCAAGGCGGAGTTGGCTTTTCTATGCCAAGCCAACAGGAGAGAGCAGCAAAGGGAGATGAAGGAGAATTTTTGAAGACAGTCTATATTTTTATGCATTTCCTTTTATTATTATTTTATTATGAATATTTATGTGAGAGAGTGACACTTGGATTGTGATAATACATGACTCTCACAGGTACACTCCGACTCCCGAGGTCCATTGCCCGAGGGATTGTTCCCTTGGGGGCCTTGACGGTTTTTGACGCTTTTAGTTTTATTTTTATTTTTATTATTTTGTGTGAATGAGCCCTAGCTTAGGAACTGCTTGCCGATAGATTAGGTCCAAACACCCTAATATATATTTGCATGTACCTATAGTGCGTTTTGGATCTAGTCAAATTTAAACAGTCGGTTCATTTATCTCTTAACCCCTGTGCCGTAAGCAAGCCCCATCAAGCGCTACTCCTGAACTCGACTGTGTCGAGAAGAGGAGGGGTGAGCCAAGACCGGACTTTTCGGTTAAGGATAATTGACCGACTTGTGGTGCTTCACGATAATAGCAGTTACTATCCTAGGGCGATTTCTTCGGCTTGCATTTGCATATAGTATAGGTTTCAATTCTGTTACGCATCCCGCATGGAGAGAGTTGGGAAGCACTATAAGTCTTCTTACTGGGCATGCATCATCGTTTTCCGACATGCATAGCTTTTCCGACCGTCTCCCTCTGTTTTTGCCAATTTAGGATGCTTAATGGAAATTGGAACCTCGATAGGCACGTGCATTAAAAATACCCAAAAACAGTGATAACTAAAATAAAAACGGGACTGCTAACTCTATTGACCTAATAATAAAATGTAATGGATTCCTTGTCTTGGGGAGAGCAACCAACTCCTTGTATGTGTTTTAACTTGCTTACGTACACACTAAGGAGTAGAGCCCAAATCCCATCAAGCCTCCTAAATGTTTGTACAACTTTGTGATTCTCAAACTCTAAAACCGAAAAGATAAATGATCGTAACCTGACGGTCTTCACTGTGTTGAGTAGGTGAACTGGGGGTTTGCCTTGCATCTTGATTGTGACTTGGAGTGCATTGTGCTTCTCTTTCATTATTAGAGTAGTGGGTCCCGTCCGTGTGAGTCATGCATTTTTTTCAGCTTTGAGTCTCTCTATCTCTCTTATACATACACCTCTTCATTTGCATTGAGTCGTGATATTGGCGCTTGAGCTCAATCATTTCTTCGCCAAGTCCATTCGTCCCGACATCTTCTTCACCATCTTCTTCGTATCCACTGTATCATCCCCATCTTCTTCGGTTCGAGGAGAGCCTGTTCTTCGGACCACCATTTTGACGGTGTTCCCGCCTTGTGTGGAACACCCAATTTTGTCTGTGTCTCCATCTTCTCGCCCGCCCTCCTCGTACCCTCTGTATCACTCTTCTACCATCCACGATATTGGTACGCACGCTCAATCAGCTTCTCCATCCCATTATGTACCCTTCTTATCCACCTTCCTCGTGTACCCCGTATCACCTCTCCCTTTTACCCGGGAATGTTGTGTATATTGATGAGGCCCGCATCGAGGATTGTTTATACAGATTATTTGTGTAAGTCGGACATAATGTTGAAGATGCTGAGATTGTTTTGGTGAGTTTGACTTTGGATACATGCATACGAGCGTACTGAGGATTCTTGATGATGCATGATCGTTAGGTGTAATTCTTTATTGAGAATTTAGATCTCGCACACCGGATTGAGGATGTGACATGATTTGGTGATGATTTCATGAGTATTGATTGATCTATCTTTCTTGAGGTTCCAACCATCTTGATTTTGAGAATTGACTGCTTATTCTGATGATGGACTGCCTGATAAAGGTGTGCGGATCCGGCATGATCTCTCATCTTCCTGATTGAACCATCCTTGATCTCCAGACTCTTTGATCCACCTCTGGCACTTTGAGGATTCCCGATAATATTGTGCCATCTCAGCCAAATTGGATTGACCAGAGGGATGTTTTATGATTGACTTGATGATTTTCTCCCTCACAGGATCTTACGCCCTCCGGATGATTGAATGATTGAATGATTTTGAGGACCTGAGATGACTTGCCAACATTCCCTTGACCTACATAGATTTAGCTCGCATTCCTCCCCGAGGACTATCTGCGGGAGAATGCGACAATTTCTAGGACTATGGTTTCATCCACTGCTTGGGTCGCCATTGTGATGGGACCCGGAACCGAGTCAGATGATATGCTTGATTGGCCTCCATCCAGCTTGTGTACCCGACCTGAGGCTAACTGACTGATCGCTCTCCTTTACGGTCCTCGCAAGGACGAGCCTTGATATTACAAGTATTCACGGCCTAGTTCATAGCTCTCTGAGGGTTATCTGCGAGAAGCTATGACACATTATAGCTATGATGTCTCCTCTGCTGGTAGGATGTTTGTCGCCTACCATGACCATATTCTCTGTGGATCCGTCTGATGGATCCAGCTCCTTTGAGCCTTCTCTCTCTCCTTGATGACCCTCGCAAGGACGAGATGTACTCTGATTATTCATTGTGTAGCTCACATCACTTCCCAAGGACTATCTGCGGAAGGATGTGACATTTTCTTTACGATCAGCTTCACTCACTCCTGGTGCCTCCATTTGTTGGGGCATGAAGTCGATTCGTCTGATATAGACAGTTGGTCCCCCCCCATTCTGATTATGCGCCTGATCTGTTGGGACATTTGACCGACCTGATTGGACTCCTTTGAGTCCGCTCTCCTTGACGGTCCTCGCAAGGATGAGCTCTTTCCTTATTATTCATTTGATTAGCTCGTAGCTCCCAAAGGGTTATCTGCGGGAGACTACGACATATTTCAGATCTGATTGGTCTCTTCTGATGGTAGCCGATTTGTCGACCACCTAGACCAATATGTGGGTCCGTCCGATGGACCCGGCTCCTTTGAGCCCTTCTCTCTCCTTGACGACCCTCGCAAAGTGGAGACACATTCTGACTATTCCTCGCCTAGATCACAGTACTCTCCGAGGACTATCTGCGGGAGACTGCGACACCCTCTTTACGCTCGGTTTCCACTACTGACTGTGTCTCCGATCTGCGGAGCACTAGATCGAGTCGTCTGATATACTTGATTACTGGTCCCATCTTGAGTTGCCTATCTGATCTGTGGATCATGGGACCCATCTGATTACACTCCTTTGAGTCTTCTCGCCTTGACGGTCCTCGCAAGGTCGAGCTTCTGATATCTGCTATTTTCATGCCTAGCTGGCAGCACGTTCCCTGAGGGTTATCTGCGGGACGCTGCCACATTCTTTAGACTTTCTGGTCTCTTCTGCTGGTAGCCGATATGCCGACTATCGAGACCATACCTAATGATCTGTCTGATGGATCACTGACGCCTTTGCGTCCGTTCTCCTTGACGGCCCTCGCAAGGTCGAGTCTTTTCCTGATTATTCATTGACTAGCATGTACTACTCCCTGAGGGTTATCTGCGGGAGGGTACATCATTTTCTAGGTACTCGGTTTCACTTCTGGTGTCTCCTGTCTGTTGGAGCGCGAAGCCGAGTCTTCTAAGTTGTGTACTTCATCCCCTCTCTGATTGTGTATCCGATCTGCGGATCACGGGACCAAGTCTTCTGATTATGGACTGATTCCTAGCTCCCTTGAGCCTGCTCACCTTGACGACCCTCGCAGGGTTGAGCCATGTCTTGCAGTATTCGGTGTGTCTCCTATGATCTTCCAACCTCATGACCACCGAATGCCACGATGTCTCCTATTCCCTATCTACCATATCTTCTCGAGACTCTGATTGACCGGAGGACTCTGTACTGTTCTATCTTCCTCCCGGTCTTACGGTATCGGCTCTGTTTCCTCATGCTGACCCTGTGAGCCGATTGACTGCTTCATGCTACCGTATCCGATATCTTTACTTTCTGATCTACTTGTACCCGGTAGCCGACACCCACCTGACTGCATATCCGGGTGTCTTTTCACCTTCTGAGTGCGTCACTGTTCTCACAGGGAGACAATGATGCGAGTACGGTATTCACTTGTCAGATACCGTCCTGTACTTCACCAATTCTTCACCACTTGTATATATGTGTTTGTATATTCCGTTTTCCCGCATCTTATGTGTGCCCTAGATCTATCGCCATATCTTTGTGTCTATACTTAGGATGTACCTTGTCCTAAGTATAGGGGGTACACACCGCGTTGTTCTTTCGTTGTTCAGTTTTGTCACTCCTGTTGTTACCTATACTTAGGATATCCCACCCTAAGTATAGGGGGAGTGATGCGTATATTCTCTACAATCTATCTGTATATATCTCTCTTTTCTTATTTTCTTCTTTTTCTTTTCTATTTTCTTTAACTAAACAAAAGTTGTCATCCCTTTGTATCAGTTTTCTGTACTTAGGACGTACTTTGTCCTAAGTATAGGGGGGTGCACCCCTGATTTGTTAATCCTTTGATCTGTTTATTCCCACCCCTAGCCCTCCCTGCCTTATGTACAGTCTGCTATAATTAGGATTATTTGATCCTAAGTATAGGGGGACGGTCATTTTCTTATTCATTTATCTCGTTATTCTTTCATTTATTATTCTTTTAGTCGTTATAGTATAGACTTTTCTATACTCAGTACGAGTTATGTCTTCTCTTTCTCTTTTCCGCTCTATGAGGACATAGCTCGTGCTAAGTATAGGGGGGTCGTATATACTATGTATATACTTTAGCCATAACTCGTACTTTCGTATATTTATTAATAAATATGGCTAAAACTATGATATAAGTCATTACAATTAATTAATAATGCTTCTTATTCCTCAGATTCTTTTTGTATATGTTGATTAATAAATCAGGTTAAAAATACTTTTGCAAAATGATTTGAAAAATAGTGTGAACTGTTTCGAAAACTTTTTGAAATATTTTCAATCTTTGTAAAAATATTTTGATAGCAAAATTTTCTATTTGTGTGAAATAAAGGATTTGAAAACCTATTTGCAAATGATTATGAAAACATTTTTGTAAAAATATTGTGAAAATGTATATATAGTGTCTGCAAAAATCTTTGCAAAATAGCTTTCAAATGTTTTAAATATTTGCAAAAATTATTTTGTACTATAGTTTTCAAAATGATTTCTCAAATAAATTTGAGGAATAAAAGCATCATAATAAATAAATAAAATAAAATAAAATAAATCACAAATAAAATACATTAAATTCTTTATCAATTGTGTATGCACCTAAATAAATCACTTTGTTAAAACCTACAAATTCTCTAAGCCCTATAAATAACGCGGCACGGTCGTGTAAATAGCTGTATATATCTTATTCTTTGAGTGCAAAAATTCTTTTATTTGTAAATTCTTTGTGTAAAAAGTTTTCTCTTTGTTTTCAAATTCTGTAAAAAATTGCATTATTCTTTGCATATTTGTAAATAGCATTTGCATAGCATTTATATTCTTTGATTGAGTATTGATGATTGAACTAGTCCAATAGAGTCGAAGATTGGAGCTTGGTTGGACCTTACTGCACCTAACTGCACTGGAACCTTATGGGAACTAGGTTTAAGGTACTTCAGGTCTATTCAGACTTAATTCTTTGAGAAAGCAGGGCTGGGTTCAAGTCACCTCAGTGGACTAACTAGAACTTTTCGAAACATACGCATGACTCTTGTCGACCGTGACCTAACTTGGACACTCGCACCTTTCGCTTGGCTCGACTCAGTTGGAGTGGTGAGGGGGTTGGATTTGCCAGTCTGAGACGCACACGAGTGGAAACATTCGTCCTCGTCTAGGGAGGGAAGTGCACCCGAACCTGGTCCAGTTTCAATGAAGTCGAATGACAGGAGAGTGTGGGTTGCAATAAAGCTTCAAAAGAGGGATAGTCTTCTGGCTCAAGAGGAAAAAGTCCTTATGTAAATGCTGCTGTACATAGTATGTTGAAAAAAAAAAAGAAAAAGAAAAACTCCAAAAAAGTGGACAGGCTTGTAAATAAAAATAAAAGTACCTACCGGAGTATGTACATATGTTGTATAAAAAATAAGCAAGCTTGAGCATCAAAGTTACACCATGTGAGCCTGCAGCTGGATGACTTGACTACACTGGTCTTGCATCCCAGGATAGGTAGCTACACTGGCTACCGTCCATTCTTCTTTTCTCCACCCCCTCCTCTTGAGTCGGATGCCACTTGAACTTAGAAGGGAATACCCCGCTCATTGACGGTAGAGGGCTGGATTAGGGAATCATTGGGTTGTCATTCTGGAGAAGTCAGTTCCTTTGTCATTTCAGTTGCGGAGAGCCACCATCACTTACACCGTACAAGTGAGCTTCATAGTCATAAGGGTTTGCGTATGATGTAGGCTAGTTCTGACCTGGCTATTGAGGTGATTTGAACCGAGTTCTGTGACTCTCGAAGGCCGTTGGGTTTTTAAATTTGGTTCCCGACTAGGTTCCACACACATTCTCACACCAAGGTCTAACCTGAGCTCCAAACTTTGATTTTTTACAGATGAGTTTAATAATCATGATCAATTTAATTTATTCTTTAAATTCTTTATTTTTGCTTTTTCTTTTCTTCTTATTCTTTGTTCTTTTTATACTTATTGCATAAGTATTTGCTAGGGACTAGCAAAGGCAAGTATAGGGGGTGATGAATCTCCATTTCATCACCTTTATTCTATCATTTTGGCCTTAAAAACCCCAGCAAATGCATGTAAATAGCCTCAATTTGTACATAATAGCATTAAATATTTATTGTATTTATTGTACATAGAATAAGGTTTTTAATGCCAAAATTATAGAATAAAGAGAAGAAAAGAAAAAGGAATAAAATATTGCAAATATTTTATGACCCGAACCCCGAGACCAAGGCCAGCATGGAATTGGTCGACAAGGAATAAAGTAGGGGGAGATAAGGGCCAATAATACAATAAATACCTCATTTATTCATACATTCATTTATGCATTTTTGACACCTATTTTGTAAATAATTATTTATTCACCAAATAAAGAAACTTTGTACATGAAAGTTGTAGATAATAATGTAAATAAAATTACAAATTTGAGTTTGTATAAAAATAATACTCAGAGTACATTCTATATACAGAATAAAAAGCCAAAATCTCAACTTCACAGACCCATATCTTGCAAATAAAAACTCCAAATCACCCAAACTCACCTTTAATTGTATATAGCTTTCCAAGAACTATTCAATGAAATTGGTTTCATGATTTTTGGAGTTCATCTGTGAAAGTTAGGTTTTTGGCCCCTATTATACAATATACCCGAATAAAATATTCAATTTATTCATCATTCAGTATTTCTATAAATTTATATTTTTAGAATTTTGTAAATAATATATATAATACATGTACATATTAAAATTAACAGAAAACCAAAAAGAATTTGTAAAATAAAACAAGCTTATGTAATACATAGGCAAAATACCCATGTTAAGTATGTACATAAATAAAAGGGGATTTAATTCTTTTATTCTTAATTCATATATATTTTTATAATAATGTAAATATTACTTATAATTTATTAAAAATACAAATTCAAAATAAAAACAAATAAAATAAATTAAATAAATAAAATGTATATAATATATAGGTAAAATACCTATAAGTATACCTACATACAACATACACCTATTTATTTAAATATGTAAATAAACTCACAAAAATTAAATAAAAATATATTTATACTCACAAAAATAAGTTATAAATTTATAAAATAAGAAACTAAAATAATACAATAAAAATAAACAAAATAAAAATAAATACATATAAATATACTTAAAAATACATTATTTTAATAAAACCGTAATAAAATACTTCAAAAAAATAAAAATAATAAATAAATACTACATTAATTTATAAACATTTTCTATTTTATAAGCAAAATCTAATTAATTCATTTATTATGTTAAAATAAAGAGTCAAATTCGGGCTGACATGGACCAATCACAGCCCTGCCAATGTTGACCGCGGTCAACTGTCCCCTCAGCCTCTGCAGCCCGTCAAATCTGTCCAACCTTGCGTTTTCACCATATTTTCCCGATCAACCTGTCGCTCTAATGACATCAGTCCCTTCACTGAAATTACTCCCAAAACAGTGTACATACACGTCCATGGCTTGTTTTCTTTGTATATAGCTTTGAATCCTTATTTTTGGCCGGTCAATAAGGGCTCCCATTATGTTCGAAAATAAATCAGCCTCCAGCCCGCTAGATCTGTCAGACCCCCCGTCTTCTCCCATTTTTCTCGGCTGCCCCGTCCATCGATCGCCTTTGCTTTCTTCACAAGAAATGCTCCTAGTATCTTTTACATCCACGCCCCCATGTTAGATCTAATGTATATATCACCGATTCCTTATTATTTGCCGGTCAATAAGGGCGCATATACATGTTTATAAATAACCCATCTTCCTCCTCCAAATTTTTTTTGGCCATTTCCCTAGCCCTAGAGCTCCCACCTTCGGCCTAGTGTGCATCCATGTGACAGGTGGAGGTCCCCTGAAGGTTGTGGAAGCTCGCGGAGGAAGGAGATGCGCCCACGGTGACGCTCCGGCAGTCGTCCTGCTCCTTGGCCCTCCAGCCAAGTTCGAGCTGCGCATTTATGTTTCTTAGGTAGGTTTTCAGTTCTGCATTTCATTTTCGTCTTTTATTTTGCATTTAGATCATTAGTATAGTGTAATTTAGTTAAATCGAAGTTCACCGGAGCTCTGCTCCGGCGACTTCTTCACCATACCCCGACTGTTTTCCGACCGCTACAACCACCCCATTTCACTCCCTTCCAGTTCTCCACCTCCCAGCCACCTCTGTCCAACCGGGTCCCTCTAGGATTCACGAATCGAAGCTTCAACTCCGCCGCTCGTCGGAAGCTTCGCCACCTCACCCATTTTTGTGCTAACAGCTTCAAATCCAGGTCGAGGGTGAAGCCCTCAAGCCATGTGGTCTTTCTGTGCAGGTCTAGTGCGCCAAGATGCACCAGGAGACGAAGTATACGCCGGCGGAGGTACCTGGAGCACCTTGCCTTTTCCGACCTCGCAAGGGCGCTCCAGTCGTCCTCTGGCCGATCTGAAGCCTCCAGCAGATAGAGTGGAGCACCTGCGATGTGTGGGGACCTTTGGGAGTAGCAACGAGCGTCGGGGAGGAGAGATCTCGCCGGGAGAAGCTCGTCAGCTGCGAGTTCCTCCCCTATTCTTCCAGCACCTCTCCTCGCGGTTTGATGAAGACGAAGGCCCAGTTCGAGTGACAGCCGTCCGATGGAGCAGCGCTCAGACCGTCAGATCACCTCGGGTGATCTAATCCTCACCGTCCATCGTCGAAGCGGCATCGGCAGACGTGGAGGCGACGCGTGTCAAGTGGACGAAGATCAGCCGTTGGATCACGCGCCTTTGGGGGTAAATTTCATATACGTCCCCTGCCTTTTTGTATTTATATTTTAATTCTGTAAATAAACTTTCACGTTATAAAATAATTGTTATTTTTGCAGTAGGACCCTCGTACTTTCCTTAATTACATTTAGGTCCTCCAGCGCCTCACGTGCAGTCCCACGTGAGGCGCGTGAATTTTGCAGATATACCCTGGCGCCTTTTGCATATTGTAAAATAATTTTAGAAATTTAAATAAATGTTTATTTTTTCTGGTATATTTGCACTGTGGCCCTTGTCCTTTATTTTTATTGCATTTATACCCCTGCCAGGTTGTTTAATTTTTGGTGTCTATTATGTATTTATTAAAAATAGCTATTTAGCTCCTAAAACCCCACAAAAATTAGGTTAGATGTTTCATGCCTCATACTTTCATGCCACATATCCATTTTGCATTTTTTTACATTTAACCTAATTATTAAAAAATGAAAAAGGAGCCCTTTTTGCACTATTTTATTTATAAAATACAAAAAAATTATAAAATGTTTTTTGAAAAATTCCAAAAATATTATATATGGTACACATATATATATATATTGAGTCCAGACAATGAGAAACCCTAAAAATAGAAAAAGAAAATATAAAAATTTCAAGAAGCTCCAAAATCCTAAAAAAAGAGAAAAATCCTTCAAAAATACCAAAAAAAATATGTTTTCCTATTTTATAATTATTTATATATTATTATTTACGTATTAAAATTAATTTGGGTAATTTTGAGACTTATTTTATAATTTTAGCACCCAAACTATTTTCGGCCTATATAGATGTCCCATATTAGGGACATTTTTTGAATCAAAAAAAATAGAAAAATATAAAAATCCAAAAAAATATTATATCTAATATATATTGAGTATTAATATAAATATATATATCCTTATATTACTTCTCCCTCTTCTCTTATATATATATATCTATATATATATATCTATATTATATAATTAAAAATATAAAAAGAAAATAAAAAATATAGAATATAAAAACAAAATAAAAATTATAAAAACATAAATAAAATTAAAAAATATAAAATCAAAAACCCACAAAAACAATAAAATTGGACATGATCATTGAATTGAGTAATTGCACAATCAATTTCACCATACATTCCCTTCGCCTCCCAGTGTTCGACCTCTACTTGTGCTTACACCTATACACATTTGCATGTAGAGTTATAATAAATTTTAACTCCACATTTTTTATATTCATTGCATATACTTTATTATAGGTTAATTGTTGATTGAACTGGGTATTTTGGAGTGGTCGACTCAGCGACTGGATCTCTCGCCTTGTGAGACATCTAGACCCTCTGAAAAACCCAGTCATCAGTACTTAGGATTGATTTTCGCATGATGGTTGGAGACAGGAGGTCTTTGATCTTCGCCTCAAGGTCCAGTGATGGTATCCCAATGAATAGACATTCATCCACTTTTATTCTTCTATTTTATCTTTAAATATTTATCAAAACACACGTAAATAGAGCTAACTTGTACAAATTAGCGTTCCTTATTCATATATAATTAACCTCTAATTGTTGTACAAATATTTGTTTAAATATAAAATATAAGAATAAATAAAAGAGAAATAAATGAAGTATCAAAGATATCAAATGATCCTAAACCCTAAGACTGAGTCAATATTGACTTGGTCGACAAGGAATAAAGTAGGGGGAGATAAGGGTCAATATTGCATACATAGACCCTATTTTTTATTCTAAAAATACACATTTTCTCTATTTTATTTTTCATTTTATAGACCTCAAATAACAAAATGATCTATACGAAACTTGTACATAAAAATACATGGAAAATTATAAAAATAATTGCACATAAAAATAATACACTGTGCAACTAGGACACAGATGAAAAAAACCATAAACAGAATTCACATGTCAATATCTTCTTCATATGAATCATAGTTGGCCAAACTCACATCCATGGTATTATAAATTAAACTATCCATCTATTTAAGTGGTTTCATTAAAATTGAGTTGAGATGCAAAAGCAAGCTTTATGGTGTCCCACTATACTATATACTTGCATGATTCGTATATTTTATTCCTTATATTTTTACTCTCCTTATATTTAATGAATTTTATATATTTTTTGAAATGCAGTAAAAATATAAAGCCAAAATAAAGCCACTAAAATTCATTAAAATAAATAATACATTAAAATATATAAGTATATTGTACATATAATTATATATCTATATTTATTTAAGTATGTAAATAAAATCATAAAAATAAAGAAAAATATGTATATATGTATTCATATATATTATAAATATATAAAATATGTGCATAAGATAATAAAATAACAAATACTAAATAAAAATAAAATACCCAGGATAAATATACTTACGTATATACTTGTAAAACGTAGCACCTAATAAATATGGTTATAAAAATAAATAAAAATCATCATAAAATAGTTTGTAAAATTAGAACATTTTTTTTATATTTTAAGTTTTAATTAATAAAATCATCTACTATTTATTATTGAATTAATAAAACTTTTTTATATACTTTTTCCTTATTGATCCATGCAGACCAATCAGAACCATGGGATTATTGACATGCGAGTCAATTGTCCTCTCCTCCTTCTAACTATGTCAGAGTCATGAGACCTTCCCCTCTTCTCCATTTTTCTACTCCATATCGAATCCTCCATTGCTCTTGAGAAGATCACCTCTGTGCAGCTCGTGCGATCTTCTCGTACACCCTACACGTAGCCTCCACCAACCTCCATCGCCCAACACGCTATCGCCCTCTCATAGTAACCAGTTTTCATGTCTATAAATAAGGGCCACCAATCGCTTTTGTTAATTTGATCCTTCTTAGCCCTTCATAACTGATGAATCTCCATTTCATCACTTTTATTCTTTCATTTTGGCCTTAAATCCCTATCGGGACATATATAACATTAAATTGTACAAAATAACACTCAATAATAGACAGTAAAATACTATACAAAATATTGTATTTAATACCAAAATAAAAGAGTAAAGAAATTAAAGAAAAATAAGGAAGTGTTAAAGACACTAAGTAACCTTATACCCTGAGACCCAGTCATCATGATGACTTGGTCGATAAGGAATAAAGTTGGGGGAGACAGGGCAGTTAATTGTATAGAAGACACAGCTTAGAAACCCTAATTACATAGGTCAACAATAGCATTTTGGGACCTATTTTATTTTCTTAATTTTATATCTCAATAACAAAACCCTCAACATGAATATTGTATATAAAAATACAAAGAAAAATACAAAACTGATTTAATTAATAAATAATGCACAATGTTCCCAGGACACAAAATACAAAACTGCAAATAAAACTTTATAGACGTGTATCTTCCCCATACATACCCAAAGTTGACCAAACTCACCATTATTCTCCATGAAATTTAATTATCTATTTAATGAAGTGTTGGACATGTGAGCCCACAATGAGCCATTATGCAATAAATGTTATTGCAAATATCATTCCCTGATTTGAAATGAAGAATAGCTGATTTGTATAATAGGTCCTTTAGTACAATTAGGGTTATGTACCATGGCCATCTTAATGATCATACAGTTGTTGATTCAATAATTGAATCATAGAGGTTGGTTCTTGTATGAATATCTAAAGAGTTAGATTGAGGACTTATCAACCACCATCAAATGATTATTAAGAGATGATCTCCAACCTGAAAAGGAGATGGAAATCCTTTCTCGAAAGGTTGATATCTAACCGACTTCTTGATGCAGGTCCTCTACATAGGAATAGAGATTAAGAGGTGTTAGATATATTTAGGTCAAAGAATTGACTTAACAAGATCGAGATAACCAAAGACCTATGTCGTATGTTGTCATGATATATGCACGCATCCTGTAATCGGAGACAGATGTGTTACTATTTGACTGAGTATGTACATTTGGAAGACCAATAGGTTGTTGACATAACCGAAGTCTATATACAGTCGCGTTGATGTGCATACAAGGGCATATGAGCAATACGATCTCTCAAAGGGATCATACAGGTTCATTGCTGAACCGGAAGATATGAGATCACTCATGAGATTGGGAAGAATCAAATTATGTGCACAGTCATCTTGTTTTGGACGCTTGACTGAATTTCTAGGTTTGATATATGCTTTTATGGAAAGCATGTGATCAATACATGGGTATGATATATTCTTTTGGAAAGTATACGATTGATACCAACTCCCAATGATTGAATGAGAACCTTAATGATAAAACCATGAAGGAGGTAGTCTAAATAGATCTAAAACTTCGAGTTTATTCTAGGTGTAAACAAGATGTACAGGTATTAGGAATACCTGAGGGTGATGTGATCATAAACGATTGTATAACCATAACGCTTCTATTTCGAGGGAGATATGAAACATGTCTGGATTTTAGTGACTCCTCTCATAGAAAAATGTTCTGTTCTTAGTCCAAATGTTGGACCTTAATCTGAATGTGATTCAGATATAATGAGAAGATTAGATTTACAGCCTTGATTCAATCAAGCATCTTTGGGAGGTTCCCAAGATCTAGATTTGAGATGTGGTCTCAATATCCAAGTATCTATACGTCGAACAATACAATCACCATGTCCTTATCTCCAAGTATTCGCAGAGAAATCGCATTATCTTTGAAAGAGTTCATGGATAATTTCATTGTTGATATATGTATCCGAGCATTGACAAAATTGATAATTAAATATGATTTAATTATCACGAATAATATGAATTTAATTCATATTATAAGGAGAGTTATCTAAGATAATTAAATGTGATACAATCATCAAAGATGAGAATAATGTGAATGTGATTCATATTATTTGGGCACATGAGAATAGAGATCCAAGATGATTAAATGTGATTTATTATCAAGGATATGAATAAAGTGGGTAGCATTATCTATATTAGTCGTATATATTATAAATGTGATTTATAATATATAAGAGAGAGCCTATTGTAATTTATATTTGTTGACTAATTGTTGATGTGAATTAGATAAAAATTGGATAATTGATTGAAAATATAATTTAAATTTTATTTTGGGTTGTGAATGAGATTCACAAATTTCCAATGCATGATTGCAATGATATTAAGATAATTGAGGATTATTATTATGAGATAATGTTTGAATGAGATAATGTAATCTCATTGGAAAAGATTTCCATCCACCAAGGTAGAGGATGGCCATGAAGTCCCGATGGGATTGGGTGGTTTCTGCCCCTTGATTGGTAGAGGATTATCTCCTTCCAATTATCTCCAAGATAATTGCTTTCATTCGAAATTAACTTTTAATTATTCAATATATATTTAATTAAATCAAATTAATTGTTGTGTTTTTACAACAATATCATAGCCATTGAAAGAAACACAAATCAATCTCTTCTTTTAATTTTGTGTTGTCCATAGATTGAGATACATGGATCCCAAAATACTATATAAAAAAGGCATCCCTTGCTCTTCGAATGACATGAAAAATAATATGCTCTCTCCCTCTCTCTCTCTCTCTACACATCATGTGTGTCTCTCTCTTTCTCTCTCATTGTGGTTGTCCGCCATGGAGCCCTAGAGAGAGTCGCCATCACTGCAACATCGTCGTTGTGCGGTCAGATTGTTTGCTCATGGATCTCCATCTCCTTCGACTTGCATTGCTCGTGAATTATATGCCGGATCTCGTGTGACGAGATCAAGTGATTCACCGCGTGGATCATGAACATGGATTGCGAGGAGCACACATCTCATCAACGCGTTCGCAAGCGTCTCCTCCATTCGATCGGACTTGAGACAGGTGGTCTCTTCATTTAGAGAATCGATCGCAACCACGATTCAAGAGGTAAACCTAATACTTGTTTGTTGTTTAGATGAAAAGATTTGAGAAGTGTTCTTGGATCATGTGGTTTCATCCTTTAAAATTTTAAATTCCATTGCTTCGAGTAGCTATTTTGACTAGTCTCTCCCGATTGCATACGATGCGATCCTCATGCTTCCATGATGCATTTGAGAATTTTCACATATCCTTCATGACTGTGGTTTCATTTAATTTGGAATTCAGATGTCAAAGTTGGCTTTTGGGCCCTCATTGTGCAATATATTAGTATATAATAATAAATATTTTTTTAAATTTTTTGCTTCTTTCTATTTTTATATATTTGTAAATATTATTCAAAACACTTGAAAATAATAAAAATTGAATAAAATCATTAAAACATATTAAAATAAATAAAGAAACTTAATATTGAAGTAAACTATACCTATAATATACATATGGTAATTGTTTAAGTAAATAAACAAATTTTGAAAAATATTTTATTCTTTCTGACTCCTTTCAGAAGTCACAAGGAGGCTGACTTCTCCCCATTTCCATGCCTCCTCTACGCCTCCATCTCCCTCGAGCAGCTCACCCTCCTACAGCTCGCACGTCCCTCTACCTCGTCGACCCCTTGCCTTCCACCTACCCCCTTCATTCTCCACACAATCAACTGGCCCATTTAACGTTTTCCTTGTTCTATAAATAATCCCATCCAATCTCTTTTACCTTTTTGACCATGTTTCCACATCGTAACCCCATTCAGAGATCACCTCATTGAAGCTTGCGGTGATAGCACAAGCCTCTAGGAACATTTGACGTGGATAGGGGCGGAATACTGTCGTCCAAGCTTCGTCGGAGAAGCTTCGGTGAGCTTCATCTGCTCCTTAGAGTAGCCAAGTTCATGCTTCTAACCATAGGTAATACTCTCTCCTTTTTTTAATTTAGAATATATGTTAATTTAACCAGTTAGTTGTATCTAAATTTGCTGGAGCATTATGCTCTACCTCAAATTCTAGTGTGTTCGACTGTTCTCAACTCCCATTCCCTGCCATCTTCACTCCCCTACATCTTCTTTACACTCCCACCTTTTTTTACCATTGATTCTACAAGAATCAATGTTCAGCGATTTCCTTACTTTCGCCTTCATCGAAGCTCGATCATTCCCCTCATCCCCACGTGCATCAACTTCAAGGGAAGGTCAAACATGTCCCCTTCACCTTCTTCTTTCTTTTAATGCATGTAAAGGAGTTGAAGGTACATGGAGACCAATTTATAAGCTTCTCTTGTAGCTCCAAGTGGATTAAAGCTCCATGCCCCATCCAATGGGGCCCAGACCATGTTGAACCCACCTATAGAGAAAATGCAGCATAGGAAGTCAGAGCGACCATCTGCGAAGGAAGAAGCGATTCGAGTATAAAGATCTGGGGGATTAAAGGTCAGTGAAGAAGAAGTTCTTCCCTATTATTGGTGACCCCTCCATAGTTGTATGATAAAGACCCAGGCTCACATCTAATCTGGGCACTCCATTTTAGCCGAACCGATCTTGCATCTAGGATGTAGAGCGCACCACGCGGACCCAATACATGATTGTGATCATGTACTTTGAATGGTAAACCTTTATGTAACCCCTCCGCCTTTTGTATTTACTAATTAGTCCTATAAATATTTAAATATATTTTATATTTTGTGTAAAAATTGCACAAGCCTCCCTACAGTTATTGGACATTACAATTAGGTCCTGTACTAGCTTACCTCACGTGGCACCCCATGTAAGGTGAGCATTTTATAAGGACACCCCACCAGGTTTTTTATTTATATTTAGTATTTAAAAATTATAAATATGTGTAAAACATTGGTTATTTTTGCATGTAACCTCCTTACTTTAACTTTATTGTAAAAATGCCCCTACTAGGCCAGCAATTTGTTGTATCTTTTTAGTTTGTTAAATATCTCTTGTGCTGGTAAAATTGTGAGAAATTGAAGTAAATGGATAATATGTTTCTTGTTCATGCAATATTTTTGTTTTAGCATTTTACTTGCCTTTTCCATCTATTAAAAATCAATAAATAGCTATTTATTCTGTGTTTAACTAAAATACAAAAAAATATAAAACCACGTTTGAAAATTCCAAAAATATTACAGTGTATTTATTATTATATAATATAACTCCAGACCAAAAATCACAAAAAAATAAAAACAAAAGCTTAAAAATTTAAAAATCCTCCTAACCCTATTAAAATTTGAAGTATTTAACTATTTTTAAATCCCAAAACAATCTGGGCTATTAGTATAAGTCACTATTTTAACATCTTAAATCAATTTAAAATACCTAAAAAATAGAAAATGTTACATAAAAAATAAAGAAAATATTTAAACTATAAAAAACATTTTATTTTTCAAATTTTGAGTATATATAGATATATTTATTAATATAAACTATATATAGTATATATATAATATTATTTATATACTTATAATAATTATTATTTGTTTGAAATACATATAACGAACGTTGTAGACATGCATTCGGATTAATAAAAAACCGCTAAATTAATTAATTATCCAATTAAATCAAACAATTAATTTAATATTTATTTACTTGAGCAAGCCCAAGGTCGAACTCATGGAGGACACTATCTCCATAGGTAAATTATTAGGCGATCTAGAAGTTAGGTTTTCAGGGAAAATTATTTTGCTATTTTTTAGATGCAATTAATGGATGAAATACAAATGTGGCAAAGTTCAGGGACTAAAATTCAATATTCATTCAAATAGATGTTCAAAAACCATGAAACTTAGCCAGAATATGAAAAATGATGAAATTAATGCTCTACAACTTTTCAGAATTTTTTTATGCAAGGTGAATTAATAATGAATAAAACATGCAGACTAGGAGATTTTGATAAAATTAATTTTAGTAAATAGCAAACCAATTTATTTGTCGGAAAAAAATTATCCTTGATTATTCTATGTGAGAGCTATCTAGGAAGAATTCTAAACCCTAAAAATAATGAGTTTTTAGTATTAAAAATCAATTAATGAAATCACTGTTCATTTTATTCTGACCTCGATATGTATGCCAATGACAAGGAATTTGGGCATAATGTCAAATAACCTATACTCTAACTACTGTGTATTTTTTAGGATTTTTAGGCAATGAGTAATTTAATAATAATTCCATATCACGCAATGGGCAAAATATGAAATATGTCACCAAAATAATTATATTAAAGAAACCATAGCTCATAAAATTCCAACAAAGCATCCACAAGATAGAGAATAAGATGTTCTATTCAGTGTTATTTTCAGAATGAAAATATGGTACGAAATGTATGATCAAATTATGGCCCAAAGAAATGGGCCTAAATGCAATACTCAAATTAAATAAATTAAAGGAAAAATGCTGACAAAGATTGGCATGCAATTACCAAGCTATTGGGGGTCCTTGTGCAATTGTTCCATGGGATGTGCACATCACGTGAGCTGTGTCAGTGGGGGTGCCTGCATTATTTGCTAAAAAGTAGAGGGCCTCTGGTGCAATTTATCCACCAGGGTAAGCACAAATCACATGCTTGCTTGAAGGGGTTATTTGTGAATCATGGTATATGATAGGGTACAGGTGCTTTATTCCCCGCCCTTTCGTGCAAAGCACGTACAAGGGGGGGACTTAAGGGATGACTAGCGAGGGTGGCCGTCGAGGCGACTGCTATAGTTGTGCAAGTCGGAGGGAAATTGTGAAGGAGATGGTAGAGCGAAGACACTGACTCATCCTCAATCGATACACGATCGAGAGTCGAGCTCGTTGATGTCCATGACGGTGATATGGGAGCTCGAATGGCTTTGTTGCTGTGGGAGGAAGGTCAGTGGCTTTGAGGTTATACCCGCAGTGGAGATGTGCGTGAGGAGGAGCGGGTCGATGGAGGAATCCGAGGATGAAGGTGGAGCAATTGATGCCAAATCCACCCAACCTACAACTGGAGTACAACACATAAGAACGAGAAAAAAGGGGGAAATGGGTAGTGAATGGAGGTTCTGGGATGGCAGAGAAAATAGAGGACCTGAGACTCAACTCTTTTTGAGAATCAAGGTAGAGTGGGTGGAAGGATATGACAGAGAAGAAGGGAGATCGGGGGTTGGATTGATTGGAATTTGGGGTGGGGGGATTGGCGATTCTAGAAGAAAGAAACATACTAGATGGAGAAGAAGAAATCAAAGACATATGAAGAGGGAAAGGGGTCACCTAGGAATGGATGGACGGAGTGCCTAAGAGGTCAGATGCTCGATGGAGCTCTGGGGTCTTTGCTTTAGTCATACGAAAAATGATGAGCTTGGATGTAGGTGAGTTGTGACGACGATGGGAGGTGGATACCTTCTGGATCTCACTTGCAAAGGGGAGTCATCGCTTTGCCCAATCTCTCCAAGTTATCACCGTAGAGGGTGTCTAATCTCGTCCTCCCATGCTTGTAAAATGGTGGAAGGGGATGCACGGAGGTAGAGCAGAGCTTTTAAGGGCGGTTGCAGGTGGGTCGTGCGAAGGTGGCAAGGGAAATGGGGTAGAGGTTATGTGTGAGTCGCATGAAGAGGGAAGAGGGAGAGTTGCAACTTCGCTATGATGGTTGCGCGGGTGAGGGTGGTAAGTTATGGAGCAGGTGAGAACTATGTACGTGAAGCGGGTGGTTTCAATGGTTGCAAGTTGATGGGGAACTGGTGAACGTAGGAGAGATGGAGATGGAGGGCAAGGGGATCGAGCTCTAGGGGAGATGGGAGAGCGGGAGGCAGGCACACCATCATATGAAGTGGGGCAGGCGGTTGCTATGCATTGTGCGAGGTGAAGGGCAGAGGAGCGAGTCGTGCGGGAGGAGGAAGGAAGAGGAGGTGCCATGTGGCCACTGGGTGCGACCACGCGACAGGTGAAATATTAAAATATAAATTAAATAATAAATAACAATAATAAATAAAATAAATAATAAATAAAATAAATAATAAATAATATAAATACATAAGAAATAAATAAAATGATGAAAATAAACTAAAATAAAATAAATGGGGCTGACATGTGGTGGCTCTAGGGGCAGCCACGTGTCACTCCAAATAAATTCAAAAACTAAATGTAAAGAAAAATAAAAAGAATTAACAACAGGGATCAAATCAAAAAGGGGACAACATGAAAGTTGCTCATCTCCACGAGATCTATAACTTTTGTGGAAGGACCAAAAACAAAAACAATCCATCTACATAAAAAGTATTTTTGGGATATCTTATAGGTATAAAATACCAAATTGTTATTTTGCATTTTTTGTCATTTTAAAAATAAGATAAAAATAAAATATAATTTAAAAAAGTACAAGATAAATATTTAAAACTTACTTTCTTTTGGTCTTTTAACAATTAAGAACAATAAAGAAATAAAATAAATAAATATAATATTACATATGTACAATATACAAAGGGTCCCAAAACCTACATTTCACATACGGACTTTCATTCTTTTGAATTTGGCATTGTTTTGAAGGTTATTAAACATACATTAATTCGTAAGAGAGTAGGAGTTCATAGGAGATGGTAAGAGAGTGATATTTACATTTTAAGGTTCTTAATCTTAAACTGGGTTTGGGTTTTATTGGTCATTTTAAAAGTTAGTATTTTTTTATTGTTTTCCTTTATTAGTGTTAGTAATATATACATTACAGAGTAGATTTTATTCAATTCCGAGTTAGAGAAAAACAAATTCAAATAGGGGAAAATATGGGAAATATACATGTGAAATTTACAAATGAATTTGGCTACTTTATTTAATGCATATGGATGCCAGAATGCATGAATGAGAATAATACTTAAACCTTGCTTGCCCCCGAGTAACTAAAATGAAATGCAAAAGTGAAATGAATTTGGGTTCCATACCAAGGTCGTGAACAAAAGGTGAAAAATAGAGCTCAACTCGATATTTGGATTATTAGTGTGGAGGAACCTTAGTGGGAAGAGGATTTAAGACCTTATCACCTTTAAGGTCCACATTTCTTTATTCAGGTCACCTCAATAGTTAGGTCAGAATAAATACTCATATGCAAACTATGAATCTTACTTGTACTATGTAAGTGAAATATATCTCTCCACATCAGAAATATCAAAGAAACAACCTCCTTTAACATGGTAACTATAATTCCCCGATCTATCAACCCTTTCCTCGAGGAGTGGGGTATTCCCTTCTAAGTTCAAGTGCAACAAGCTCAAGAAGAGGGGGTAGAGAAGAGAATGGATTGTAATAAGTGTAGTCACGTATCCATGGAGCTTGACCAGCGTAGCCAAGTCTCCAGCTACAGGCTTCCTTGGAATGAGACATTGAAGCATATGCCTTGCAAATATGCACACTCTAGCAGGCATTTTATTTTCAATCAGGCTTGTCCCCATTTTTGGAGCTCTTTCTTTTCTTTCTTTCTTTTTTTCTAAAATTTTTTATTATACAACCTATTTTACAATAAATTTTACAAAAGTATTATTTACAATAATTTTGAAAATTTATACACATATTATACAAATATACATGTATTTTACAAAAAGGTTTTTTTACCAATTTTACCCACCCTATAATAATTGAATAATATATATACAAAAATACATGAAAGTACGATCTATGGGTAAAGTATATATATGTAATATATACACATCCCCTTATACTTAGCATGTGTTATATCCTCATAACACGAGAAGCGAGGAAAAGACATAGCTCGTGCTAAGTGTAAGAGAGTTAAAATAATAAAAAATAGAGAAGTTGATCCACCCCGTATACTTAGGCTCTGGTCAGCCTATGTGTAGAAGAAGAGAAAAAATGGGCTAGACGAGATCAAAAGGAGAAATGGATGAGTATATGCACGTGGCGGGCATCGGTCCTCCCTATACTTAGGCTTTAGTCAGGCTATGTCTAGGTCAGGAGTAAGTGTGAGAACCGATGAGATCTAAAGAATATACAGATAGAAAATGACTATACATGCAAGAGTAGGGGTTCCCCCTATACTTAGGCTTTGAAAAGCCTAAGTATGGAGATAGTATCTCCAGAAGAAGGAACCTAAGCTCTACAAGAATTAATAGATCATATGTATAAGAGTGAGTGAATCTTCTAAGTTGTTGAATCTAGATGCTGCATCTTCATGAAGAGTAATATGATGTATCTCATCTGTGCTCACTCTACATGAAGTTGATGACCTCGTCTTGGACTAAATGCTCCTTAGAATCTATGAAATGCTTAAATAGTTGTGCATTCACCACTTGGGATTGTGCACCATCTGTGATATCAGCTATCTCTACACTTCCACTCATGTGCACTTTCTTAACAGCAAAGGGGCCCATCACTTAGATTTTAGATTCTCATGGAACATCTTCGACCTGGAATTAAACAACCATACCTTTTGCCCAGGGATAAAGTCTTTGCACCAAATGTAATGATCATGTCATCTCTTTACTTTGTCATTATAAATCAATTTGTTACCATATGTCTCGTTTCGTATTTCCACGAGCTCGTTCAAGTTCAAGTCACGACAAAGCTTCCCTAGGTGACAACTCCAATTAATATATTTAGTACCTATTCAGATTTGTGAATCAGCTCAGCGTGCAGATGGCATGGCTTGCCATAGATCATTCTAAATGGTGAAGTGCCCAAAGGTATCTTGTAGGTTGTCCTATAATACAATAGAACTTGGTCCAAAAGCTAGGACCAATTCTTCCTATCGAGACGAACCAACTTCTGTAAAATACTCTTCACCTTTCTATTCGAACCCTCTATCATGCCATTGGACTGTGGGTGGTAAGGACTATTAACTCTGTGCTTAAATCCGTAGTCCTTAGCAAAAGATCTCATATCTCGATTCACAAAGTGGCCACCCCCCGTCAGAAATTAGAACTTTTGGCACCTAAATCTGGCAATAACATGATATCTCACAAACTTACAGATAGTCTTTTCTGTCTGCGATTCGGGTTGGGACAACCTCCATCCACCTAGACAAATAGTCACCTGCCAACAAGATGTACATGTGTCCTTGGCTATTGGGAAAGGGACCTATAAAATCTATGCCTCATGAACGAAACATCGCAAATGATCACAAGTTGCATGTGCATTTCATCTCTTTGAGTAACTGTCCCTCCCATCCTTTGACAAACAGGGCATGATTATACAAAATCAATAGCATCTCTGAAAAGAGTTGGCCAACACAATCCGCATTGGAGTACCTTGTGAGTAATTATCTTGGTGTCCACCATCCTCAAGAGAATGGCAATATGTGAGGACATTCTAGTATTTGTCCTGAGGAATTGATAAGCCGCAAAATCGGCCCTTTAAAAGTGTGTAATTAGCACTTGGAAATAGTCATCGCAGTCGGGCCAATTCGTGTCATCAAAGACCATCTGATTTAAATTTGTCAATCAAAATGAGATGGTCGTATTTATTTTTATTTTACTTGGCAAGAAACCAAGGTCGAACTCAGGGACACGAGCCTTTCTCTAATTATCCGGATTTTAATCTATTTAATTAAGTGTTGAATTAGAGACATATAGGTCAAAGTATGCAAAGAGACATAACATTAAAACAAACATGCATTTTTTTATTTATTTATTATGCAAGTAAACGCATGAAATGCATCACAAATATGCCCTAGGTTAAAAGGATGAGCCAGATAAACCACAAGTTAATTTTGGATTTAAATGAAGCAATAACTCACTTGAAATATATTGCAAGGTTAGTCAAAAAGGCATAAGAGACACTCAAGTTGTTTAAAGAAAGACATTGAGATCTTAGTGTCAAAACAAGCAAACATATGTCATTAAAAAGTACGTCAAATAAGCTTTAAAATGAAACTGAAATCAACTTAATCGGAGTTACGAGGCTCAAGATATGCATGAAGAAAGATAAGGGCATAACTGAAAGAAAACATGAAGTGATAACTACAAACAGGTCCCCGGAAAGGACTAAAACGCAATACAAACAAGATGTGGGGCTTTCCCTGTAAAATTTCCACACGCGCAGGGGCGTATCTGCAATTATTAAAAACCGCGAGGTTTGAAATGCAAATAACCCCAGGCGCGCATGGTCAACACGTGAAGCATGACCTATTTGCAATATTGAAGAATTCTGTGGATGTCTCTGCAATTTTCCCAGATTTGCACGTGCCAGGCACGTGCTATCGAGACTCGGAGGATGAGTCAGGCTCGGCAGAGGCTCGTGAAGGCTCGGAAGCATCCAAGCCTGGAGGCTCGGATGCGAGGCTCGAGGAAGGTCTGGCATCGCCACGTGGATGATTGTGCACTGTCCGATCTTCAAAGATCCGACGACATCTGGAGGTGGCTCCTTGCTGGCGACGTGGCTGAAAAGCAACCGTTGGATCTTGAGGATCCAACGGTACCTGAAAGAAGCTAATTGTTGGTGACGTGGACGTTTTCAGACCGTTGGATGATCCCCTGGAGAGGGACATCCAACGGTGTCTGATTCTTCTCCACCATCCACAGCTGGCGGCGAGTTTGTAGCTTCGACGAAGGAGCTCCTCCTCCGTCGCTCCATCATGGGCACGGTGAAGCTCGCCCGACACTCCTGAAGGAAGGTCGATGAAGCTGGGAGCTCGGGCGAGGTGCTGGACTCTCTGGAGAGGGCCACCGGATCGCTGATGTCAAGACCGGCTGTGACGAAGTGGGCTCCGGCAAGGCTCCGGCCATTGCGAGTTTGAAGGACCTACATGGTTAGTAGCACATAGCCGAAGCCTAAGAGGTGCATGAGTGAGCGAAGTGAGAGCTCATAGGGGGCGAAGAACATAGGAGCTCGAAGCTCCTCCGCCGTGGGTGGCGGAAGAGATGGGTGACGGTGGGGAGGTATGGAAGAGAGAGAGTGTGGCTGTCGGAGGTGGCGTGTGGAAGGGTGGGGTGTGGCGGAGCTCGGAGAGTGGTTAATGGAGCAGGGGGTGCATGTAAGCAGCTAATAAATTAAGCAAAAACAAAGAGGAGAGTTCGAGAACCTTACCTGGTTGGAGATGGATGAAGGGGCCTGGGCTTGAGCTCCGAGAGGAGCTCGGGTCATCGCTGGACTCCGGCGACCTCTCGGAGCAGCTAGGAGGCTCTGAGCACCGCGACGCCGTTGTGGTCGACGGCAGGTCGACACCGGGGGCTCCGGTCGTCTTCTCTCAATCCGGCCATCTCCCCCTGTCACAGGGAGATGGCGGAGGGTTGGGCTGTGCCCCGCATACAGGTGGACAAGGGCGAACGGAGGGGGAGGCGGCGTTTTTAAAGATCGAGTTCGGCGGTTGGGAAGGTGATGGGCATGGTTTGCGAGGGGATTATGGGGTGACTGGAGGAGATTCAAGGGTAGTGGAGGTAGTGGCGAAGATGTTGGACGATGGAGGAATGTCGTGGGGTGGTTGGAGTTTGAAGAGGTGATCGAAGGAGGTGGAGAAAAAGGGAAGGGGTAAGTGTCTTCGCGAGATGGGGAACGTGTGAGAGAGATGAGACCGAGGTAGATGAAGACCAATGGCCGTTGGATCTGGAGATCCAACGGCTGTCGATTGAGCGCGAAGCGACAGGTATGATGTGCTCTGGGGCGGCATGATCAAAGGGCGATGAGTGCGCCATGTGTCTCTCTGGAAATGAAGCGCGAACGGACGGCGGTGATGGCCTTAGGGTTGGTGATCGAAGGGTTGATAATCAAAGCGGCAGTGGACAGCGGTGATCAAAGAGATAAAGGCGAGATCAGATGGCGCGCAATGCGCCACGTGGCAAGCTGTGGGCGCGGCGCTAACGGGCGGTTCTGATCTGAAATGGAGATGATCCAATGGCAGAGAAGAAAGACAGACGTGGAGATGCTAAGGTCGTTGGATGAATAAGGGATCCAACGGCGACCAACGTGACACGTGGCAAGCTATGAGCTTGGCGCTGACGTGCGGTGCAGATGAAAGGCGAAGGTGAATCAGACGGCGGTGGTTTAAGGGAGATCGTGGAGAGAACTGGGCCCGTTGGATCAAGACAAAATCCAACGACCAGAAGATTAAGGCGGATAAGACAAAGAGAGGAGGGCCACGTGGCTCACCCAGAACGGGCCACGTGGCCCAATCAGATTATTCGAAAGGAAAAATTGATTTTTGAGGGTCAAGATGGCCGAATTTGAGAAAACCCAAAACATAAAAGTTGTAGATCTTGATGAGATCTACAAGTTTCATGTTGACCAAAACTAGAGATGAGGCCAAATAAGGACACAAAATATTATTAAGGGTATTTTTAAGGTTAAAAATACCACAGATTTTTAGATTTGCCATTTATTGTGGTTTTTAATTTATTTGAGACTGATAATTACAGGACATTAACTGGGTTTTATTGATAAATAGCTTAAGCAAGGGGGTTAATAAATGGAAATTGTGATGATGAAATCGAGTTTCATCACCCCCCTATACTTAAACTATGCTCGTCCTCGAGCATAAAGAAAAAATGAATTAATTGGATTAACCCCCTTGTGCATGTGAGTACAGGATCCAATCTGTTCAAGTCGACTCAATCCTTAGAGGTCCAAAATTCTAGAGTTCAACCCAGCCTTAATCAAGAGGCATCCAATTCCTCTACTTCTCCAGACTCTCTCTGATGTACATATAATCTAAAGGATATGAATTTTTGTGTTGACTGCGATTCCGAGAGTAGAGTCAAATCTTCACCCAAAGTCTCGGTCCGAGAAAATCTCCTAAGGACCCAATCCTCAACACCAGGGAATAAATCAAATCTTGCATTCGATCCCCCGTCTCTTTAGTTGTCAGACTTAGAAAATGTCGATGGAAGGCCAGTAATGGAGGGCATGGGATTGTGTCATTTCTTCTCTCCTCTCATTGGAACAATGATTCTCTCTAGTGCCTTTTACGCAACACATTTTTTTGGTGTTGATCAGTGCGTCCGTCAAGAGAAGTTGGAGCTGTCTGCACTTGTTTTCCTGGGAGTATACTGGGGTGTGTCTCTTTTGAGTACCTATCGTACCTTCGACACCCAGACTTGTAGCATTTACGATGCAGAGCCCTTTTTTGGTGCAAGACCGACTCCTGGAACTAATAGCGGTGGTCCAAGTGGACACTTTGAAAAGTTTGGGAGCGCTCGCCTTTGGTGGAAGCTCTTTTGATAATAGACTTTGTGGAATGAGAGCTTTTCTTTGGAATTTCATTGACTTGTATAATTTGTGGCTACCTCCACTGCTTTTACAAAGAGTTGGCGCACACTGATCAACATGTTTTTTATTTATTTCACACCCTGGCACTTAGGTCAATATCAAGAGATTAGTATAAGAACTAAGTTCTCATACTGGGCTAATATTGCTAACACTCAGGTTTCATGAAGCCTCCAAAGATTTGATCCCATCCTCGAGCATCATTAGATCAAATCCAGACTCGAATCCCTCATCCCAATCCCTCGGGTGAAAATTCAACTCATCTCATCAAAACCGCAGTCGTGCATGTGATGTGCTGCTCATATTCTTTATGTCTGAGACTAAGCATGGAATATAGCATGCAAATCTAGAGACCTAGGAAAATGTGGATGATTAAGTTTGTGACCTGATGGCTAAGGCTGGTTAACCTAAAATCTCAAAGACCTCTAAAACTAAGTTTCCTTGATCATTTCAGATCCTGGGTGGAAGTGTAAGTGTAGAGGATTAATCCAACTCCTTCATTCAAAAACACATTTTCTTTTCTTTTCTTCTTTTCTTTTTTTATTTATTTTTATTTTTTTATTTTTATGGATTTTAATTAAAGGTTAAAACACAGGTTAGACTCAACTTTCCTTGAAAAGAGAGAAAATTTTCAAAACCATGTCACACAAATAAAAATTTTCAAAACATTTTTCAAAAGATTTTTAAAAACAAGAAAATCTCATTTTAAAAATCATTTTCAAAAATATTTTTATCAAAATAGTGTAACATAGTATAGAAAAGCCGTAAAAACATTTGAGTCCTCTTGGTTCAAAGGATTTTACTTTAGCCAAAAAGTTTTGAATTTTTCAAAATTTTCAGATTATAGCTAAAGTAAGTAAACAGTATATTCGGTATACCCCCTGTCCTTAAGCTTTGTTATGTCCTCATAGCACTAGATGATACGAGTCCATAGTTCCATTTAAGATAGAGAAATATACGGGAGCTAAGAGGGGCTCCCCCTATACTTAGGTTAGAAATAACCTAAGTATAAAGGCAAGGAAAGATGAGTAGAGAAATCACAGGGACTCGGGTCCCCCCTATACTTAGGTTGGGATTAGCCTAAGTATAAAGATGGAATATGATGTTGGAAAGGACCCAAGGGGAACGAAGAAGATGGATGGATGTAAAGATGAGCGGATGAATCTACAGAGATGAATGGAGTGACTAAGGCTCTGGGGAGAATATCGAAGCAAGCATGGCTCAATCAAGCAAGCAAGACCCTTAAATTCACCAACTCACACATGAAACCAACCACGGTTGGTTTATTATCTTGTCGATTTTATTGGTGATAAAACATTAGATTTTTATGCGGAGAAAATGTGAAGTGAGAATCGATGCGTACGCAAGGGTGTTGCTCTCCCAAAACCAAAGTTTTACTCTATTTTAGGTTGACTTGCAATTAACAGTCCCAATTTTATTTAAGGTTATCACTGAATTATGGTTAGCACAAAATAAAGCAACCATCGTCTACCGTTCATTCCCATTTTCCATTTATCCTAGGTGATCAAGCTAGGAAAAAGAAACCGAGAAAAGCCGCATATTCGATAAAAACCGCGATCTAGGCTAAGCGAGAAATCATGAAGTGACTTGGCGATAAATCCGTGAGAAAACTTGGGCCGTTTTGAAAACCAAAATCTATTTATGCAAGTCGATAAAATCACACCTAGCATACTTCTATTAGCGGTGAAGAATTTCTTTTAAATTTATCTAAGTGAGGCGATGCTACGTGCGTCTTTATTAATAGTGTTCTACCTACGAGCAAGCATGTAAAAGATGAAAATACGCTCAAGGAGTCGCGTGCCTGGTCCTAAGTCGACACTCAAGTGGGAACGATCCCCACACAACCACATTCGTTCGATTACACTCGTGAGTCTTCAATCGAAAACCGTTGTAAAAGACGAATTATTACAAGTTCCTGCATGGAAATAAAAATGCAAGACATTTTCTTTCTTTCTTCTTGACGTACTCCAAGCGTGCTTTTGCGGCTCCTCACAGCAGGTAGCATCCTGCCTCCTCGCCTCCTTGAACCATCAAGGGCCCTGCCACAAAAACAGTGGTTAGAGATCCATAGAGAAGAAAATTTTACGACGCAAGACACATTGACAAAATGACCTATATAAAAGAAACACTGCATTAAATAAACAAAAATCTAAAAAATATAAGAAATAAGCCGTGTCCCCGGCAACGACGCCATTTGATAAGCCGCAAAATTGGCCCTTTAAAAGTGTGTCATTAGCACTTGGAAATAGTCATCGCAGTCGGGCCAATTCGGGTCATCAAAGACCATCTAATTTAAATTTGTCAATCAAAATGAGATGGTCGTATTTATTTTTATTTTACTTGGCAAGAAACCAAGGTCGAACTCAGGGACACGAGCCTTTCTCTAATTATCCAGATTTTAATCTATTTAACTAAGTGTTGAATTAGAGACATATAGGTCAAAGTATGCAAAGAGACACAACGTTAAAACAAACATGCATTTTTTATTTATTTTATTATGCAAGTAAATGCCATGAAATGCATCACAAATATGCCCTAGGTTAAAAGGATGAGCCAGATAAACCACAAGTTAATTTCAGATTTAAATGAAGCAATAACTCACTTGAAATATATTGCAAGATTAGTCAAAAGGCATAAGAGACACTCGAGTTGTTTAAAGAAAGACATTGAGATCTTAGTATCAAAACAAGCGAACAATATGCCATTAAAAGTATGTCAAATAAGCTTTAAAATGAAATTGAAATCAACTTAATCGGAGTTACAAGGCTCAAGATATGCATGAAGAAAGATAAGGGAATAACTGAAAGGAAACATGAAATGATAACTGCAAACAGGTCCCCGGAAAGAACTAAAACGCAATACAAACAAGATGTGGGGCTTTCCCTGTAAAATTTCCACACGCGCGGGGGCGTATCTGCAATTATTAAAATCTGCGAGGGTTGAAATGCAAATAACCCCAGGCGCGCATGGTCAGCACGTGAAGCAGGACTTGTTTGCAATATTGAAGAATTTCGTGGATGTCTCTGCAATTTTCCCAGATTCGCACGTGCCAGGCACGTGCTATCCAGACTCGGAGGATGGGTCAGGCTCGGCAGAGGCTCGTGAAGGCTCGGAAGCATCCCAGCCTGGAGGCTCGGATGCGAGGCTCGGGGAAGGTCTGGCGTCGCCACGTGGGTGATTGTGCACTGTCCGATCTTCAAAGATCCGACGGCATCTGGAGGAGGCTCTTTGCTGGCGACGTGGCTGAAGAGCAACCGTTGGATCTTGAGGATCCAATGGTACCTGGAAGAAGCTGATTGTTGGTGACGTGGACGTTTTCGAACCGTTGGATGATCCCCTGGAGAGGGACATCCAACGGTGTTTGCTTCTTCTCCCACCATCCACAGCTGGCGGCGAGTTTGGAGCTCCAGCGAAGGAGCTTCTCCTCCGTCGCTCCATCCCAGGCACGGTGAAGCTCGCCCGACGCTCCTGAAGGAAGGTCGATAAAGCTGGGAGCTCGGGCGAGGTGCTGGACTCTCTGGAGAGGGCCACCGGATCGCTGATGTCGAGACCGGTTGTGACGAAGTGGGCTCCGGCAAGGCTCCGACCATTGCGAGTTTGAAGGACCTACATGGTTAGTAGCACATAGCCGAAGCCTAAGAGGTGTGTGAGTGAGCGAAGTGAGAGCTCATAGGGGGCGAAGAGCATGGGAGCTCGAAGCTCCTCCGCTGTGGGTGGCGGAGGAGATGGGTGACGGTGGGGAGGTAAGGAAGAGGGAGAGTATGACTGTCGGAGGTGGCGCGTGGAAGGGAGGGGTGTGGCGAAGCTCGGAGAGTGGTTAATGGAGCAGGGGGTGCATGTAAGTAGCTAATAAATTAAGCAAAAACAAAGAGGAGAGTTCGAGAACCTTACCTGGTCGGAGATGGATGAAGTGGCCTGGGCTTGAGCTCCGAGAGGAGCTCGGGTCATCGCTGGACTCCGGCGACCTCTCGGAGCAGCTAGGCGAGCTCTGAGCACCGCGACGCCATCGTGGTCTGACGAGTCCGAAAATGCCAAGTTAAGAAGTTGTTTTTAATCGTCGATCGTGAAAATAAATATGTGTCGTTCGTTCTAGGCGGCGATCGGAAACAGTCAAGAAAATAACCACAAATGTTTAAGCAATTTTATTCAAGTGGTTTTATGTTTATTTTACTTGGGCAAGTCCCAAGGTCGATCACAAGGAGGCAAAGGAACAACCTAGAGTTGTGTCTACCCAATTTTGAGTTCGGTTTTCAAGGCGGTCCTTTTTTTTTTGGAATTTTTCAATGCAATAAAGGGATGTAAAATGCAATTTCGGCCTATTTTAGA